>PVIH01000285.1:215646-397743 GCA_004025045.1 Sigmodon hispidus
TTTTTTTTTTTTTTTTTTTTTTTTTTTTTTTTTTTTAAAGATTTATTTATTTATTATGCATACAGTTTTACAGAAGAGGGCACCAGACCTCATCATAGATGGTTGTGAGCCACCATGTGGTTTTGCTGGGAATTGAACTCAGGTCCTCTGGAAGAACAGTCAGTGCTCTTAACCTCTGAGCCATCTCTCCAGCCCCGAGATAACGCATTGTTAATGTGCTTAATTTTATTGAATTAGAAAAGATGGTAAAATGATAAATTTCACGTGATATATATTTACCACAATAAAGAAGGAAAAGGCTTTTAAAAGTAAATTGATCTTTGTAGAGACCTTAAAATGTTAAATTATTTTAGAATTATAAATGTGGGGAAGATGTTTAATTGTTCCCACTCTCAAACTGTGCAGAGGTAAGGACAGCAGAATAGTGTAGAGGAAGGTGAGAGCTTTTGCCACACAAGCCATGATCTGAATCTGGCCCCCAGAACCACTGATGGAAGCAGAGAACGGACTCACAAAAGTTTGTTCTGTGATCTCCATAGACGTGCTATGGCATATGTGTGCCTCCACACACATCACATACATACAGAAGAAGGAGACGGCGAAGGGGGAAGAAGAAGAAAAGAAAGAGGGGAAGATTTTTTTTCAAGATGTGTTTTCCTTTTTATAGAGAAAATATAAGATAAATTTCAGAGCCGGCAACCTCCATTGAGCTATCTTGAGAAAGCAGAAGAGTTTGGACAGTTTCATAAAGAAATATTAATTGAGCACCTAAAACATGTTTGCCACTGTATTAGTTGATTGGAAATGTCAATAGTTATTTACGGTCGCTCTCCTCCTCCGCCATTCTCTGTGTTCCTGGCTGATTGCTTTATCATTAGCAGGGTATTACGTCTCCCTCTAGCCCAAGTACAAGGCTTAGAGATTTACCAGTTTGACTAGTAAGCATATAAATGTTATTCCCCACTCCTTCTGCGGAATAGAATCATTTTCTCTATTGAATGAGTGCCACTTTTGAGTTCTTCAGAGCCATAAAGTACCACATATCTCACACTCTTATGGTGCAGAGTAAAAATCAACCAAATCCAGTAAACTTTTCTCATCTCTTGCATCAAAATACTGGATATTAAAATGTTACCAGAGCTTAACCTCAAGGTGTGAATTGATTAACCCTATGCTTGGCAAGGAATTTTTATTTATTATAAATAAATAAAATTACTTTGACAGCATTAATTTGAGACAAAATTTAGATGACTCAAATAAAATAAAATTTGAAAAAAAAATACTGTAAAGTCTTTAAGAAATATTTAGTTTTCTGTCAAAATTCCTCCATGTAATACTTGCTAATTGCTACTTTTAACTAAAAATAAACCATTAATACACCAAACAGAGTGACACAAATTCTTGCAATCAATTGCCTTAAACTTCATCATTTGAAAAACTTTACTTTTATCTACACTTCTCCTTTAAAGATGATGAATTTTTCTGATTTCTTTCTGCCATCTCCAATTGCATCCATGCCTATCCAATTCCTTCTCTGGTAATTACTTGTCTGGGATCTGTTTGGCTTTCAGGAGTACCGAGTAGAAGGTAGGAGAGCCTACCACTTACCGTTGCAAGTATGTGAACAAGACCAACAGCTCCAAAGGCTTCTAATGGTGTCGCTGCCAAGGAAAGTGCCTCTCAGGATCCAGGTGCTTCTCAAGGTAGGGAGGACTCAATGTAACAGAAAGATGAAATCTTTCTGGGGAGCAAGCACAGAGGTCCTTGTTGGTGCATGCCTTCTTACCTTGTGTACAGTCTCTCTCTATCTCATGACAAGATCATATATTGAGAAATATTGTGTCAAATTCCTTTAGCCAAGAAAAAATTATTTGTATAAACATTCTTCAAGTTCCATAGTATCTCAACAGAGCTTTGAATCAGCCCTGTAGGGGATACATATTAATATTATAGACATTTTCAATATTTAAAAATTTTTATCTTTGTGTATGTGCATGCATGACATACACATTCATAACAAAGGGATCAGAGATTGACACTGGGTGTTGGTCTTGCCTTACACCTTACTTAAGACAGAATCTCTTTGTTTTCGGCTGTAGCTGTCAGGCAATCTGACTCATAAACTTCCTGGGATTTCCTTGTTCCTATCTTTTATTTTTCCACAGGAATCCTGTAACTGTAGACACTCATACTGTAGCACCTGCCTTTTTACACGGCTTCTGGGGATTCAAATTCATGTCCTCACACTTGCTTGCAGGCACTTTGTTCACCAAACAATTTCCGTAGCCCATTATTCATATTTAGCAGACATTAGGGCACAGGACTATGGCATCACCAGAGAAAACACATGTGGCTTGGCTTATCCTCATCTAGTTACTTAGAGTTGGGGATGGCTCCATCTAGGAGTAGAGGTACCTCCCCAGTCAGAATAACCTGTCTGTAGATAACTGTTTGTGGTCTCCCTACTGACTGGCTATCAGAGAAAGTGCTGTTTGCAAGAATTGAACTCATACTGAAAAGGGGCTGTGAGATACTGTGGCTTCAGCTTCTCACTAAGGAGTTCCTAGTAGAAGGGTTTTAGAAAGAGGAAAGTGTTACTTCTGAGTCAGACACTGATAGAGTTCTGAAAATCTTTTGATGAAAGATGAAAGGGTGGTTCTATGTATGTGACACAAGAAGAGCATTTACCTAGCATGTGCAATCCCCTGGATTCATTCACTAGGAATATATACATGTACCATATCACTTTTCAGTGCCATCTACTTATGCACATGACTAAAACTTTTTAGTATCTGCATCAGCTAGGGCTGAGTGTGGCAGCATATACCTATAATCATAAAACTTGAGAGGCTGAGTCAAAAGAATTATTAAGTTAGAGACTACCAGGTCTATATGGCAAGATTGATGTATGACCTTATTGATGCCAAACTTGCCTCCTTACAGCAGTGAACAATAAATATTCATGTATAGATACTAAAAACACAAAAGTAAAAGTCTAAACAAAAGGAAAAACAAAAAAGCCAAATTCACCACACATTTTCTTTCTTAAGACATGCTTTTATAGAAAATTCCATTTCATAATTTAGCTTAAGGGTTAAGTATATAGATTTTATCTTTTGTGTGTGGTATTTGGGTAACTTTTATATTAATAATAATGGCTGAGTAACTGATTCCAAAAGAAGTTTGGTTATTATGATGAAAGGAAATTTTTATAATTTGAAGTATTAGTATATATAAATATTTTTGTTAAAGTGGCACATGATGTGAATTTCAAACTGTTCAGTGATAAGCATAAACTAAAACTGCCTGGGAAAGAAGAATAAAAACAAGGAAGAAATATAAATATCTATTAAATAGAGTTTAGCATTTGCCTTTCAAATTAAACTTAGTTTTTTAAGTTTGAAATGGGTAATAGGAGTATCTATTACATTGCTGTGGTTTTTAGAATATATTTTAGTGTAGAAAAAGTGATGTAACTATTTTGTTAAATAGAATATAACATGGAGGAAATTGCATCTTCCGTCATTGAATTTACAGTTAAAATATTTGACATTTTACAAAGGGTATTCATGAAATTTTCAAACTTCTGCAAATGGTGTAAGAGTTGGAAAATTCAAAGACCATTATGCAAGCTGGAAAGAGATGACTCAACAGCTGAAAATGTGTACTGCTTTTGCAGAAGACACATGCTTGGTTCCCAGCACCCACACTGATTGACTCTACACTGCCTGTAAACCCGGCTCCAGGAGATCTAATGCCCTTTTGTGGCCCCTTTCAGCACTGCACTTCTGTGGAAATGCACACATATAATTAAAAATTAAAACAAAATCTCTAATATCACTAATCAATATGTTATGCAAACACCTCACTATCTCTACTATTTGTGTAAGAAATGTAGGTATTTGGGGGCCAGGAAATGCTGGTGTTCAGTGGAAGATTGCTTGTGTAGTATCCACAAGGCCCTGAGATGCAGAACAGAGGGAGGGGGTGAAGTGATCTCTAAAATTTATAGGAGGCAGCAGAAAATTATTTGTGATTAAGAAATTATGGCAACTAATAATTAAAGCAAAAAAAGTCATCTGGAATATTTTTTCCTCCCCCAAGATCCCTTCAGTCCTGATTCCCTCCTACAGCTCCATTAGAGATCCTACCTGCTTGTTCTGGTGCACACCAGGCAAGAGATAAGAATGTGAGAACTAGAAATAAAATGATACTAATTTTGTGTGACTTATGGTGTTCGCTCAATATAATTTTCTTCCACTTCAGAGCTAGCCTGTACACATGACCTGATCACAGGATCCTTGGCCCCAACTATAACTAACCTAGCTGATGTGTGAATTGACATCACAGTGTTCCAGGAATTGTTATTAAAGACTAATTAGGAAGTCAGTTGTCCTGATGGAGTCACATAGACCTAAAAACAAAACAAAAAACTAAAAACAACCTGACATTGTACACAGGAATACCACCACACCAAACAGGATATTTCAATTTATCTTTGGGGCAAATAGACAAGAACCCATCGAAATGAAATGGGATTCAACTTTGATGAACATTCAGAGGGTGAGTATTAAAATCAACTTTGCCCATACTAGAAGAACATGGAGTTCTCTTACAGAAAGTGTGTAGAAAAAAGTATATAAAGTCTACACACATTGAAAGTCCCTAGTGTAAAACACTAGGCTGGATGATGGGAAAAGCCCAAGTCCTATCAGCCCCAATCACCCTGCATTGCAATGAAAAGAAGGAAATGTTGTTCTGAGCAGCTTGCCAAAGGCAAGGAAAAACAGAGCAGTTGCTGAGAGCAAGTTTAATGTAGTTGGTATAGACAAAGAGGTATATTCTAAATTACATTTGCCACCTCAAAACTGAAAGTGGTCACTGTCCCGGAGCCAAGCAGAAATAGTGGTGGAGAAGGGAAGGGCTGAGTGGAGGGTCCTAATGATCAACTTTAAAAACTGCATTTTGACAAGGTGGTAGCTGCAGTGATGGGTGGTGCATGCCTGTAATCCTAGCATTAAACTCAGGAGGCAGGGGCAGATGGATCTCTGAGTTCAAGGTCAGCCTGGTCTACTTCCAGGACAGTCAGGGCTACATAGAGGGAAATATATATATATATATATATATATATATATATATATATATATATATACTGATTTTTAGATTCTTTTCAATGAGCATGGTTTACTTTATCATATGTTTTCATAGATGTGAGCTGGATTCCTAATGCAAAACATTTTAAGCCTAAGATCACTTGTCATTGCTTTTTTTAAAATTAGTGCTGAGACTCAAACCCGGAACTGCACACATGCTAAGTGCATATTCTGGTAAGCTACATTCTTAGTTCTTCACACTTTAACATAAAGAAGTATTTTACAAATGCTGGGAATATAACTTTGAGCTTATCAGGAAATGTTCAGAAAATACCCCGGTAAAGAGGACTGTGATGTTGCTGCACATGTCCACCGCCTGACTCTTCCATTCATCGGTTCACAATCTATCACCTGTGATTTATCTACTCACCCCTCTCCATGCTATTGCACAGCAAATCCAAGACATAAAATGACTTCCTTCTGTTCTTCATATAAACTATTTGGGGCCTCTTTCTTTACTGGGACCTCCTGTTACAATATAGTATTTGCATCTTTAATAATAATATCTGGTAAAATATTTAATGACATCTGATAGGAAAATCCATGTGACCGCGTGATTGTGGTCCTTGCCACTATTCTTCTATATGACCCTGTGCTACTCTCCATTACCAACCAAGAGGGTTCAGCCCTGGCTGGCGGAACCTCACGACACAACAAAATAGCTCCCAATATCACTTAGAAACCTGTTTGTTTCTTAGCCTGTTTGTATAAGTCACACACAAATACACAGCTGCTTCTACTGCACATCTCTTGAGAAGGCATTTGTCATTCCAGACGTAAAAGCAGATGAAAAAAGACACTGAAATGTTAGAATTCTCAACAGAATATTTCTTCCCTTATCTCCAACAGAGTTTTCTTGCTAGAATAAAGAGCTCTTGTAGGCCATGTCTGTCTAGGAAATACTTCTCCCTAACAGCTGCTGAGACGGCTCTATAGCATTGCCATCAAAAGTTCAGGCCCATGTGAGCTGGATGTCTTTGTAGCTTCAGAGCTGGCATGCTTGTTGGCAGTGCCCCCCCACCCCCCGCCCAACGTAAGGAACAAATGGACCAATGCTGTGTTCACACTGCTGGATAAAACAACACCAGGCCAAAGGCACAGACCTGAGAAAAATCTGTCTTGGGCCGCCCTGTTTTCTGATAAGTCAGGACACCACTTCAGTACAAAATTCACTCTTGTTTGGAGGAAGAAAGAGAAACACATATCTCTTCACAAGAGCCAGAGCCATTCTCTGGTTCTCTTGGGGAAAAAGAATGAAAAGAAAGAAAGAAAGGAAGGAAGGAAGAAAGAAAGAAAGAAAGAAAGAAAGAAAGAAAGAAAGAAAGAAAGACATTCCTTCCTGTTTTCCTCTTGGTGTAGGAGCAGCACACTGATTAATGCTAATGAGATTCATGCATTCAGACAGGAGTGCTCTCCGCTTCAGGATTGGAAATGTCATTCAGAAAGTTTGTGATTTGCATTGATCTGGGATGCATTTAATCCAGGTCGAATTTAACCTTTTATATGTAGGTGCACAGAAATCTTCATTGAATTTGTTTGTCACTATGGTATTGTTTGTGCCTAGCAAGAAAAAAATAAAATCATCTTCTAATAAAATCTCTCTTTTTTTTCTAGTTCATAGAATATTTTTCTTTGATACATTTTGACTAAAATAAGGTTATCATTTGAAGATTGCAATTTGGGTCTTATTTTTCTAAACCCATCTTTTATAGGACTGAGCAAGCAGAATGTGGAAGATAATGAAATTTTACTTACAGGGGACAACATTTTCCTAAGCCTTAGTTCAAACATGAAATAAGACAAGCTAGTTTTCCACCAGGGAAATTATTATCTGTTTCATATGTACTATATTAATTAGATTAGGCCTAAATCCTCATAGTTTGCATAATTGTATTTAATTTGCCAGAAGGGGTCAGAGGCAGCATCGGACCTCTTCTAAGAGGTGATGCTGTTTAGTCGGCAAAAGTGTATCCCAGCCCACAGAGCTGGAAAGCAATTTTAGAATAAAATGTAGAGTTGTATTCAGAGGCACAGATTCTACTGTTTGAGCAGGAAAAGCCCAAGAATTATACCTAATTAAATATGTATAGATTCAGAGTTGGTAAATGCTACAGACCATCTATTCTAGGTCATTCCTTCGAGAGTAGTGTTATTTTGTTAAATGGCTTTTCTGAGTAGTTAGCTAACATGTCACTAAATTATAAACGTTCATAATCCACCCCTGGAGTGTTACATCTTTTGCATTACACTTTCTTCTCTCTGGGTTAATGTGTTTTTCTTCACAGTAAAGAATTTGCTTTCCTCTTCCTCTTCATCTCTCAGAATCAAAGGAATGAAGGAAAGTCCACTCTTTTTGTTTGGGAAATCAAAACAATAGCTTCTGATTTACTGTCACAGATAGTCTTTTTCTTGCCTTATTGTCTTTCTTCCCCCAAAGTCTATACATTCTGAATGCTCTAAAAACAAAAAATAAAACAAAGCAAAAATAAACAAACAACAACTACCCAGGGTATTGCTATGCAGTCTAGACTGACCTCAAAGCCATTATCCTTCTGCCTCAGCCTCAGTGCTTGGTGACACCTGTATAGGCCATCACTCTTAAATACTCTGAATACTCTGTCTTGTGAAATGTCTTCTCATATAAATAAATATGTTATTATAATACACATTCATAATTATAGTTAGCATGTATTAAGCCTTTGAGATATTCTACATGGTGTATTTTATAAACATTAATATGAGCGATTTCCCCAATAGCCTCCCATGGTCAGCTAAGGCTTTTGATGTTCAGTATTGCCAAAGCTTTCAGTAGTGACAGATGAAATCCCCATTCTCTAGTCAAAGCATCTCTTTCAGTCTGAGAGGAAAGCTCTGCAAATTTCCTTCAGTCTGGCTGCTTTTCGCCTCCTCTCTTTCAATGTAGTCTCAACACAAAGTTTCTATTCTCATTTTAAAAGACAGGATAGTGAAAGAATTCCAGCCTCTTCCATGTGATGTCCCTGTGCTGCTGGGAAATGCCTGCATCATCTCAGGGCCAGAGCCAGTCCTCTCCTGTGGGAATTCTTTCCTTCTGTGAAGTCCAGTCCCAGGCCTTTCTGTTTTGTTCCTGAAATAGCTGTGCAGTGTACAGCATCGCACCTTGAACATTGTTTAAACACCAAACAAAAAGAGAAAGAAAAGAAAAACCAAAACAAAAAGAACCAGATCGTAGTTCATGTGAGTTTTCAGACTGAGCTCTGTGTAATCCCTCACAAGACTCAGGGGAAGAGGGGAAGGTAAGAATTCTGTGCTTCACATCCTGATGTTTCAAAAACACTGTCTTACCTATTTGCTTCCTGTTTGGTTTATTTGTGTCTTTGTTTTTAAAGACTTCTTTATAATTATGGCGAGGTAAGTGTGTTTCCATGTAAGTGTGTGCATGTGGGCACAAGTGCCCAAGGAAGCAAGAGGCATCAGATCCCTTAGAGCTGGAGGTCTGGCTGGTTATGAGCCATCTAATGTGGGTGCTGGGAACCAAGCCTAGACCTTCTGGAGGAACAGTAAGACCTAGTAGTCACAGAGCCTTCTCTTCACCTCCTACTTATTTTCTTTTAACAAGTTTTTGCTTATTTGTTGTTTGGTTTGTGGTATTGTTTGTTTGTTTGTTTTGCTGTCTTTTTGCTTTTCGAGAGAGGGAAGGGTCATTTTCTGAGACAAGTTCCCACTGAATAGAAACATGTGGTGCTCCTGCCTCAGTTTTATAGGAATACAGCATCATGCCTAATTCCCTTTGACATAAAAGAAAACGTGAAAACCTTGATGTCACAGGAAGAAGAGCCTGGGCGACAGGCTAGTGTGTGATTCCCAGGTCTACACTTCTATCCCTGCCCCATCTGTTAAGAGTGAAGAACATTGTGCAGGACACAGAAGACTACTCATTTTGTCTCATAATCATCCGACCAGCCTTTTACTCCATGTGAGGCTGGGAGCTCTTCATAGTCTTTCTATGTAGCATAGGAACTGGGTCGAACAAGAAAACTTGGTGGGCTACCACAGTACTTAGCACCTTTCTTAAGGTTAGACACAGATTATAGTTTTGAATGATAAACTTTAAACTGAAAGTTTTGAAAAAAAAAGAGGTATAATAAAATGCATTTGTAGATCATTCTATTATTTTTTTGTTTTTTAAGTTTTTTCCTATATCTACCACTGTTTCCCCTCCCTTCCCTCCTCCCAGACCTCCCTCAGCCTCCTCCTACCCATCCCCCCATCCATTGCCTATGGGGGACAAGGAATCCCAAGGTGAGTCAGTTTTGTCTGGCAAATGCAGTTGAGGTAGGTCCGAATCCCTTACTCCAGTATCAAGGCTGGGTTAGATGTTCCTCTGTAGGGAATGGGCTCTGAGAAGCCAGTTCATGCACCAGGAACATAGTCTGATCCTACTGCAAGAGGCTCCACAAACTGCTCAAGCCATTTGACTGTTGTCTGCATTCAGAGAGTTTTGTTCCTTTCCATGAAAGTTCTTTAGCTGTCATGTCATAGTTCATGAACTCCCAATAGCTCCGGTCAGCTGTCTCTGTAGGTCTCCTTATGATCCTGATTCCCTTTGCTCATATACTCTTTCCTCCTTCTCTCTTCTGCTGGACCAGGATCTTGACCTGGTGATTAGCTATAGATTTCTGCTTCTGCCTTCATCAGTTGCTGGATAAAGGTTCTATAATGACACTTAGGGTGGTCATTCATTTGATTATAGGATAAGTCCTATTTAGGCACCCTCTCCACTATTGCCTAAAGTCCTATGTTTTAGGACATGTTGTGTGTTCTCAGATGTTTCCTTAGTACCAGGTTTCTCTCTAACCCTACGATGGCTTTCTCTATCAAGATATCCATTTCTTTGTTCTCCCTCTCTGTTGCTCCTCCCACTCAACCATCTCCTTCTCTCATGATTTGTTCCCACCTCCCCTTGCTCACTCCCCCATAAGATCTCAATTTACTCAGGAGATCTTCTCTATTTCCCCTTCCGAGGGGGATCCCTGGATGTCTCTCTTAAGTTACTCCTGTTACCTAGTTGTTTAGGGGTTGTGGACTGTATCCTGATTATTCTTTGCTTTAAGTCTAAAATTCACTTATGAGTGAGTACATACCATGTCTATCTTTCTGGGCCTGTGTTACCTCACTATAGATCATTCTAGATTTTTAATGACAGAATATGCTGAGGCATGATTTGGCTTCATGCTTTAAAGGAAAGAATCTGAGCTCATATTACAGCATTGTCATGTACTTGCTATCTAGATAAGGGCAAGTCACCTCACCTCATTTTCTTCATCTGATAATTGTTTAATAACAGCATTCACAAACATCAACTGAGCTAATATACACAGAACAATGGGACATGGAGAGCCAAATGTCTTAGTGTGGTAATAAAAGGCTCATTGTTGTTATGATCAACTGCCTTTTACAGTGAAAAAAAAAAAAGAAAAGAAAAGAAACAGAATTCCAGAATCCTTAGTTCTATCACAGGCAGCTCAGAGTTGCCTGGTCAGAATGTCACCGTGACACCATTGCCAGTGGAAATGCATTGGATCTTTGAGTTGTGACAATTACATTTGAGACTCTCCAAACTCTGTGTCCTGATGACACAGGCAATGGAAGGATTGTGGCAAACAGAGCTAGGAGACGGGAAATGAGTTAGATTTCTGCAAATGTCCAACAGTGCAGTCTATACATAGGGCAGTCCTAGGAACAATAGTGACCAGCAGTAATGTGTCATTTAGACACACCTGGATGAAATCCAGTCTTCATTGGAGCCTTCCAAAAGTAATTTTGAAGCTGGTAAGACAGGTCACTATGTAAGTCTGGTGAGGTGAATTTGATCTCCAGGACCCATATGGTAGACGAGAAGCGTTGATTCCTCTAAATTGTCCTTCTGAGCACCACGTATACAAAGTGGCATGCCCCTGCAGGCACACATACACAGTATGTACATAAATAAATGTAAAATAAAATGTAAGTAACTTTGAGTGCTGGGGAATGCTATGTAAAAAAATAAAATAAAATAAAAAATTAGAGCCAGAATCCCAACAACCACTTTAAAAACTCGGCATGGCTGCATGTGTACCTGTAATCCAAATACTTTGTGGACTAGAGGAGAAATATCTGAGACTTGGTGGCCACCAGCTTATCTACAGTTATAGTGAGAGATACTCCTGGCCATCAGCCTATCAATAGGCCTAGTAAGAGACCCTGTATCAAAGCAGTATAGCAGAAAATAATAAAGTAGGACATTCGACATCCTCCTCTGGTCTCTGTATGCCTGCATATACCTATATATGTACATCATATATTACACTCACACAAATACACACATACTAAATAAATTAACTAATTAGAAAAATATCTTTTCCTCTCTAGCAGACCTGTGACTATTGGTAGCTACTACTGTGTAGATAGGCTCCCCTAGGATTTGGGAGATTCTCTAGTCAGGCTACGTACGTAAGAATATTTACTGTGGTTCAATTCAATTCTCTAGCGACATTTGTAACATTCAGATACTAGACTATGGGGTTAGTAAGCCAGGGAGTCCTTACTGGTTCGTGGCATGCCCTAATTAGGAGAGGCCAATAGACCTTTGAACCACAGAAATTTTCATCAATAGGCTATACTTTATACCACATACCAGTAAACATGCCATTTTGCCATCTATATAGAAACCAGCTGCAGGAGTGAGGTTTGCTGAAGACCCCCATATAAAGCAGGTTGTAGTGTGTCATTCCATATTTAGCTATTCCCGTGTATTCCATGGTATAGGTAGAAGGACCCTCAAAGATGTCCATGCCCTAAACTTGAGGCTATGTTATCTTATACTACAAAGAGAATCTGAGATGTAAGGTTACATGCATTGTGACTGGGAGATCACTCTGTTCAAATCATTTACCTAACCTAACCCCCAAGTCTTCGAAGGCAGGAATGTACTCTTCTTGTCACAGAGAGAAGCAAAGAGGATTCAGTCCTGTACCTATACATTTTAAGACAGAGCAGCAGTACCTTTGTCTTCTAAAGACCAGAAGTAGCTTTTAGAGAAAATCCAGGAAGCAAAAAGGGGGTAACAGCAGGAGCCTCAGTCCTTCAACCAAGTAAAACTCAATGTTGTCAAATGTATTTGAGGAAAGATGTTAGCTGTCTGCTGTGGCCCACAGAGAAGACTATGTTGTGATTTTAACCTAGGGAGGCCCACATTAGGCTTCTGACCTGCTAATTATAAGATAAAAAAATATTGCCACTGCTGGAAACTGGGGTGCTGGCTCAGTGGTTGAGCACTTGTGCAGAAAGAAGCAAGAGGACGTGAACTTGAACCCCTAGCTCTTATGTAATCAAACAAACAAAAAAAAAAAACAAACCAAAAAACTGAGTTTAGCACATATGTGCCTGTAAATCCCAGCACTGTGAGAGCAAAGACAGCAGATTTGCAGCTTACTATCAGGCAGGCTGGCTCCAGGTTCAGTTAGAGACCCTGTCTCAATGGAATACAGTGAAGAGTGTTAGAAAAGGACACTAAGGGTTCTCTTCTGGTCTTTACATGCACACATTTGTGCACAGGATATATGTACACACACATAACTTACCATTGATTTGAATAATTAAGTTGGCTATTATTTTTATAGTAGAAATAGAAAAACTAGGGCTGGAGAGATGGCTCAGCGGTTAAGAGCACTGTCTGCTCTTCCAGAGGACCTGGGTTCGATCCCCAGCACCCACATGGCAGCTAACAACTGTCTGTAGTTCCAGTTCCAGGCAAACACCAAGGCAAATAAATAAATAAATAAAGTTTAAAAAATTTATAAAAAAGAAGAGAAAGAAGTAGAAAAACTAGTATTTCATGGTGCTAAATATTAGAATAAAATGATTTTTAATAACCTATGGAAAATATACAAAAATGTGATGTAAAACTAATTATTTAATTTAAAATACTACTGTATAACTCCAAATCATTTGAATTCAATTATGGGACAGTGGGAAGCTTTTAAATTTCATGAAATTGTTTTCTTCTATTCCATAGAAAACATTCAACAAAATAGTCATGTACTCTTTTCCCAAGTGTTTGGCAAGCTAAATTGAATGAAAGTTAACCAAACACATATATAAATGAGTGAGAAATAGGATGCAGCTGAGGGAATTCCTATTTAATCAAGCAGTCTCCACAGACACAGGCCTGGGCAACAGCACTAAATCACTGACCTCATTAAAAATGACAACACAACTGCAATGGATAGAGGATACAACCAGGGTACAACCAGGGTCTGCAGTAGCACTGGCGAGATGGTTTAGTTGGGAGAGTTAGATGCTTTTACAGAAGACCTGGACTTGGTTTCCAGTACCCATGTCAGTCAGCTCACAGTCCTCTTCAACTCCAGCTCCAGGGGATCTAATGCCTTCTTCTGGCCTGTGCTAGTTCCTACATATACATGTGAATACTTACATGCATACACACACACATAAATAACAGTGAGCTAGATATTTTGAAATTAATGTAGACAGAGGAATTTGTTTTTAAAAGCCATGCTTGAACATTTGATAGAATCTCAAATTTTTGATTCAAGGTTTCCCAATTCCTCTTGGACCTTCCTCACTAGTGGCCCATCTCACAATATATATTGCAGCAAAGTTTGAACTATAATAATACAATTTCTAATACTCTGTATCTGGTCATAATTCTCTTGTTGAAAATATCTGATACTCCGTATACCACAGACAGAGCTGTACATTCATGTTTATTGCAGTTCTGTGCGTAATTATTATCCCACAACAGCAAAACCATCCTAGATGTTTATCAGCAGAGGAACAGGTAAAAAACATGTGGAACATTTGCACGAAGGAGTTTTCTTCCACCATAGCAAAAAATGAGCTCATGCTATTTGAAGAAATAGATGGAACTGAAGATTATCATGTTAAATAAAATAAGCCAGACTCAGAAAAACAAATATCACAGTGTGTTTTCTATGTACAGACTCTAGATTCACAGACAGATAGGACATGAAATTAACGTGGGAAATCTAAAGGGAGAGGATGAGGAAACAAGAAAAGATATTATAAGGACCAAAGTGTCAGACTGACGATATGAGACAACGGTTACTAGTGTTTCCTGTGCAGCCGTGAGGACCAGACTTCAGACTCCAGCACCCGCATAACAAACAGAACACCCCACATTGTCTGTAACTCCAGTTCGGAGAGGGATCCAAAGCCCACTCATACGCAGGTGCACACACACATGCACAAACACTGTCTGTCTCACACACATAACTAAAAATAGACATTCAAACATCACAAATGTACCTGTTAGAAAGAATCTAGTCTTAAAAACAAATATGCCTAGCACACACACACACACACACACACACACACACACACACGTGGAAAAGTCAAAGGGATGGACTGCTTGGGAGGAGAATGGGGATCTTCTGAAGGAGGAAAAAGGCCAAGAGAGGGTAATAGGTAGGAGAAAATGAGCACAGTACATTGGCAAATATATGGGAAAACATTGTATTGAAACATTATTTTGTGAGCTAACTAAATAGAAAGAAAAAAAAAAAAGAGCTGCAGTTGAAATTCCATAGGAAATTCTGTCCAATTTAAATAAATATCCTATCCTGGATTAGATTTCTGCTTAAGCCTATTATGCAGACACAAGTTCCTTTATGATTTGCTGGGCACAGCCCACCAGGATGCCATGCCTGGGCTGTTCTCAGATGGAAATGAACAGTGAAGAAGTGAGAATAAACCATATGCACGGACAGGCATCTTCCTGCCCCCAGACTGCTCTTACCCCTCCTAAGCAGCCTGTACTTACTCCCCTGTTCACTTACTCTCCTTTCCCACCAAAACAGGAAAGAGTTTGATACTTTTATTTAGTCCTAAAACAAATTTACATATTTGTGCTTTTAAGCTCCTTATCAGCGAAGTTTTAGAATAAAATTATTATCTACAAAATGCTTTAGTTTTAGTTTTTGACAAACACAAATTGTGGAAGGGAAATGCTGAGTTAGATCCTGACCCCAATCACTAAGCGGGTCTAGATATATTGGGGTACCTTGTGCTGATGGGTGACAGTGAGCTCAGAGTTTGTGTGGAGATAAGTGACCATAAAGAGCTTTAATGTAGGCCAGCAAGATGGGAGATTGCTGCCAAGCCTGGTGATGGGAGTTCAGGCTTGAAGGTGTCCCCAGAGCTCTGCATATGTACACAGACATACAGGGGGGGGGGCACAGAAACGGATAAATAGACATACACAAACACAGATACACAGACATACACAGATACAGATAAATAGACACACACAGACATAGATACACAAACACAGATACACACAGACAGACAAAGACACACACAGAGACAGACACAGATGCAAAGACACACATATATATAAACACATGGATGCATGCACACAGACACACACACACAATAATTCATAAAATTAGGATAATAAAGCACTTTAACTCATGTCTTCTCTCACCACCAGTGTTTCTCCTTTCGTGCTTGCATTCACTCACAGGGAAATTAGGACTCAGGAATCCATTGTCCTTGATTCTCTGACCTCATTGAATTTTTCATAAAGCTATTTTAAAATTAATAACTAAGAATCATAGCTTAGGTAACACTTGAATCTACCTCTTAGAAACTAAGTGGTGTGACTTTAGATTGTGTAGTCTGACTTTAAATTGCCATTTAACTATATGGCATTTTGGGTTTCTCACCTGTGTAAGGTTATAACATGAGTAGCTGGGTAGGGTTATACAAATCTGTAATTTTAGGACTCAAGAGGCTGAAGAAGGTAGCTTGGGAACTCAAGGCCAGCCTCGGCTACAAAGTAAGAACTTCTCTCAAAGCCAAGCCAAATCAGAAATTTCATAATTCCTGAAAGTTTCTTGGGATCCCACTTAGCCACTTAGCAAGTCGTAAATGAATATAAACAGTTCTCAGAATTATTCAAGATCCAGATGAGTCTATTTCTTCCCTTTTTGTGTATGTTTGTGTGTGTATGAATGCGCAGCACGTGCAGGCCAAAGAACAACACTATGTAATAACCCAGGCACTGTCCACCTTGTTGCCTGGAATTCCCCCAAGTAGGCTAGGCCAGCCAGTGAGCCCACGAGGCTCCCCCTGCCTTCACCTTCCCTGTGCTATACATGATGCCAAGCACACACCACCACACTTGTAGTTTTTCTCTTTGTTTTTAAACCTAGAATTGAGTCTTGACTTTGGGTCTTCATACTCACACAGCAGGCACTTTTTCCATTGGATTATCTCCCCAACCCCATTCTTTTTTTCTGACAGTATCTCCCAAAGCACATTCAATATTGAACTCTAGGAAAGAGCTATATTGAAGAATATGCCTAATATTTCTGCTCTCAGTTACCTATGCCTGAGTTCCCTAGGAAGTTGTGTGGACCAGGTGTCATCTCAGGGCAGTGGGCCTGAGGGGGAAGGAAGGTAGAATCTCTACAGACAGGAGTTAAGGTTGACCCTGCTCCAGAATAAACCAGGGAGAGTCTATGACATTTAATGTGTCTATTCATCTTCTGGGGCCACACTGGAAGGGTGTGCCTGGGAGTGAGTGTGAGGAAAGGGAGGGGTGGAGAGAGAGGAACTGCTATCTTGCACTTGCTGTCCTTGCTTTTGATTTTATCTTAAGTTAACTATAAGCAGTTAATTCTGCAGGTCCAGATTAAATAGCTGCCTGGTGAAGTGAAGACAGAAAATCCTATACCCTGGATGAGGCATTTCAACTGGGAGCGTAAATGGTACAAGCAGCCAGAGACTCTAGGTATGGAGGTGGCTTCCAGACTGGTCAATGGCAACCAACATAGATGCATAGTGTTCTCTGGATAGACCGTTAGTTGGTACCAGAGAGCAGACCATGTGCTCACAGAGAAGACGTGTCTCAGAAGGCTCCAAAGAGTAGCTGATTGCCTAGGAAGGAGAAAAGGCAAGACCAGTGGAATCCAAGGTGATGTGTGAGCTATACAACATAAGGTATTTTCTATTCCATAAGTTCTTCTAGGATGGAGCTATGATTTTTTAATCCATGACTATTCCATGATATTAATACTGCAGACTATATCTTGGGTAAGGTTTTGACCTTTCAGTTTATGAGCAGCATTTCAAATGTAGCTGTCAGAGAAAGACAAGAAGTGTCTGTTGAGTATGATGAGGAGCAGGGAGTCAACAATGGAACAGGCTGAACCAGGCAATGATGAAGACATTAACAATCACGGGAAGAGTATCCTGTATCCAGAGGAAGCCCGTGGCCTGCAGCATCCAAGAAGCAACTGAGCAGCAGGTGGAGGCAAAATGCGGTCCCAGGAACAGAATACAGAACCTGAGGAGCCAGAGTCAGTAGTCAGGGATTTCAACTCAGGGAAGAAAACTGACCTCCTTTCTTTTTTTTTTTTTTTTAAAGTTAAACCAAGGGAAAATGTCTCACTTCTCAGCTGTAAGGGTAATGCAGGAATTGCACAGACTAAAGAAACTATTAGCTAATAGTACTTGTATTAGTAGTAGTAATAATGAAGAGTTAATATTTGCTCCATGCCTAGCCGTTTTTCTACATTGTAATTTAGTTTACCCAACAGCTCTCTTGGATGGATGATTTTTATTATTTTCAGATGAAGAGGCCAGAGGTTGGGAAAGTTATAACTTACCCATGTTTACATTCTTAACGAATAAAGCGCAGCATCAAATCCCTGAGGATTAATCACCGCAGCATATACTTTCAACACCATTGAAAGTATTACATGAAATAGGGTTTGCAGAATATTTTGGTGCGTTCTGGTCATCAACATCAATTGAATTTAATCAATTATCATGATCAGTAATGGCGATACGGTAGTGAAGTCATATTGATAACTGTAACAGCCAGGGGTCTTTGTTCCCAGGAAAAGGATGGACACTGAAGTGCAAGTGTAATGGGAGAAGTCCTGGTACAGGGACATGGAATGCAAAACCTTGTCCTTTTAGCTAGGAGGCAACACAGAAGAGGGGCTAAACCATGGACTTTAGCCAGACAGTAGCCTATACTCTGTTACTGATTGGCAGTGAGACATTGGAGAAATGGCTCAACAGATGTGAACAGCCAGCGGCTCACAACTGTACTTAGTGGACTCTACTGCATCCATGATAGGTGTGTGGAATTTACCTTCAGCTTTCCGTCCTTACTCGTCCCTAAGTTCTCCCATAGTATGGCTGCTGTGTGAACGGCTAATTACTGAGGCACAGTTATCCCCTGAGTAGAGCTACTTTCCTAGCTGGTATAATTTGTCACACAGATCCACCTAACACCATGAGTGGCATGCATGGTGGCAGATCCACAGTGTGGTGGTGTTCACATACATGAAGCTGTTTGAGTTTAATAAGGAGAAAAAGAACTCTAAAGAGTACCTATATATACCCCCAATGCAGGGCAGTTTACAAAGAAAAAGTTTCCACTTTGACTTTAAAATAAAATATATATTAAAAGAAGGGAGCTATTTTCTTTGTAGATAACATTCATTGTCAAAGAAAACACTGTGTGTGTGTGTGTGTGTGTGTGTGTGTGTGTGTGTGTGTGTGTGTGTGTTAGGGGCGGGCAAGAAAGAAGAGTATGATTCCCACCTCTCACTCACTTTTCTAGAGCTGAGAAAGTGTTCAGGAAGCCTGGCAGAGACGCATGGTTTCTGACTTTTGTTTTGACTTCCATGACCTGTAATGGCTCTTGGTGTAATCCTCCCAACTCTGCATGGATATTGACACTCTGGAAACCACACAGATAAGCAGTTCTGAGTCAGCCTGTTCTATTTACTTTGGCTCTCCGGACTGATCACATATTTCCCCTACTAAAGCACCCAGACGCTTTGTTCTAATCTGGAGCAGTTTTCTCTTGTACTGTAGATTGCTTTGCCTTTTCAAGGTTCCTTCTTGTTCCCCCTGTGGTTCTGTCTTGCTACTACTCAGTGCGCTACACTGCTTCCCTGAGTACAAGTACAACAGAAGCTTGTTCAAGACGGGAACTGCACCTCACCTGCTCTGAGACCAGGGAGGTGCAGATGGGGAAGGCAAGGGCTCTGCATTCATCTGTGCAGTCACTAGAGGCCAGCTATGCAGCCAGGATAGAGATGGAGAGACGGCCTCCGCCTCCTCGTCTTTCACTCAGTGGTCCTTCCCCCTCTGCTTTTTAGAACTTGCCCACGTTATCCTCTGGGTTCAGTCTGTTCACACCCTCTCATCATTTAAGACAAGTGAGTTCTCCTGCTGGCATGCCAAATATATGCCCACCATTTTATAATCATATAAAACATGTAGTTTAGCGTTTTAATTATTTTAAGTGTAAAGTTGGGTGTCCTTAAGCACTTTCACATTGCTGTGAAAACACCACCACTGTATTTCCCAGAAATCTTTAAATAAGTTTACATTAGAACACCCTCAAGAGGAGACAATGGCCACCAGCTAGCCCCTCCCCCAGCTCTGGGCAACTGCCTTTCCACTTTCTGTTTCCATGAATCTGAAGGGTCTAGATATCTTATGTAAGTAGAATCAGCTATGTTTGTCATTGTGTGTGTGTAGTTTATTCCACTTACTTTATTTTGCCATTTGTTTTAACCACATTACAGGTCCATTCACATTATAGCACATGCCAGAATTCCATTCCATGTTAAAGCTGAGTGACACCATGCCACATATCAATGATACACCACATTTTGCAGACCCATTCCTCAGCTGGTGGATATTTGTATTAATTTTCCTTTTGGCTATTGTGACTGATGCTACTACGAACCTTTACATACAAATAACTGTTCTAGAACCTGCTTTAAATTTTTGAAATAGTTGCCTAAAAGTAACATTCCAAGAGCACATGACAAGTCTGTTTTGAATTTTTTGAGGAAAACATAATTCTATTAGTTTCATTCTTGTCCTTGTGACTAAATACCCAAGGAAAGAAGTTTAAGAGAAGAGAGTTCCGTTGTGGTAGAGAAGATGGCATGAGGTATACAGTGGGATGAGTATGTAGTTGGGCCTTCTCAGTTCTCAGCAGATCAAGAAGCAGAGAGCCTAGGGTCACTATAATCCTCAAAAGCATGCACTCAGAAAGCTACCTTCACCAGACATGTCTCAGGCCTCAAAGGTCCTACAACTCTTCAAAACAATGTCACCTGCTGGGGACCTAGTGTCATACACAAGATCCTGTAAGAGACAGCTCACACTCAAAGTACAACAGCACCATAATCTATCTGCAGAAGTAGCACCATTCAGTTTTTTTTAAATTTATTTTTATTATAATTTTTTCTATTTTGAGAATTTAATATACAGTTACAATAAGATATGATCATATCTGCTCCTTGTTTCTCTTCTCTAGCTCCCCAAGTATCCCCACATGAAGTATCCTAACTTTATCCTTCTTCTTCTTTCTTCTTTTCTTCTCTTTTTCCAATAACACACTGAGTCCAGTTAGTACTGATCATATGCGCATGGGTGTGAGGTCATCCAGTGGAATAGAGAAACTTACCAATAGAAACACTTTCAAATGTTTCTTCCTTTCCCAGGCAGCTTTCGGCTGCCAATAGCTCCCCAATAACCAGTGGCGTCTGGCAAGCACCTCCTCTTTCTATGACATAATGTTGGTGGCTTGATCTTCCACAGGTAACCATGGCTGTTGTGACTTCATGATTCACAGCCATGTGGTGTGCAGAAGACAGCACCCCATACCATATCTTCCCATCCTCCACCTCTTATATCGTTTCTATATTCTCCTCTGAGATGTTCCTCTAGTCTCAGGGAACTCAAGTTAATAAAGATATCCCTTTTAAGATATGGCACTTAATTTCTTAGTCTCTGCACACTGACAGCTGCCTAATGAAAAACTAATAATCTTTGACTAAGATTGAGAACAATCCAGGTCTATAGGTTTAAACAACTGTTTATCAGGCAATTTAACAATGTGGCCATTTAACAAAATAATTATAGCCTATGATCTCTCCAGCCATGGGCTTTTGATTAGGGTTGGAGTGTATAGGAATGGCATTCCCTCCTGTGGAACAAGTTTCAAATTAAAAAAAAAAAATTTAACGAATAAGAGTCATGCTACTATTATACCAAAAGGCACATCTTGATTGGAAGGTTTATCTTGTAGCTACATTGTACAGTGTTGGATAAGATCATTGATGTCTTTCCTCCCCCAACATCTTCTGTAGTCAATGTGTGGGTAGCATCATTTTATGCCACCATATTGCAGTCACAGCTGTTGCATTATTTTACATTTCGACTAGCAACAGGCAAGGGTTTCTGTATCTTTACACTTTGATACTTTCTGCTTTGTTTTGCCTCTTTTTTTGTTCACTTATTTTTATTTTACACATGTTTTAATATTTGTTTATTTTTTCTTTTTTATTATGAATAAACTCACATTTTCTATCCGTGTATATCCTTGTTCAAGGTCCCTTCCCCCTCCCACCCTCTCCAGTCATTCTCTCTTCTCCACATCTCCCCTTCTCCTCCCCAGCAAGGGCAGGAGGTCCTAATATGGCTTAGTTCAGCATCCACTCCTGGCAGATCCAGTTTCCTCACCCCAACATCAAGACTGAGTCAGGTGTTCCTCTGGAGGGAGTGGGATCCAAGGTGCCAGACCTAGGTATTTCAGATCCCAAGCTGTTCATTGTTTGTGGTTTGCAGCTTGGACATGCTTTGCTTTTTGTGTTTTTGTTTAGAGTCCACTAATGAGTGAGTACATCCCCTGCTTATCTTTCTGAGATTGTGATACCTCGCTCAGGAAGATATTCTCCAAATCCATCCATTTGCCTGCAAATTTTAGGATATCATTTTTTTTCTTACTGCTGAGTAGTACTCCATTGTGTAGATGTACCACAGTTTGTTAATCCATTCTTAAGTTGAGGGGCATCTAGGTTTTTTCCAGGTTCTTGCTATTATGAATAATGCTGCTATGAACATAGCTGAGGTAAGGTTTTGCCTCATTTAAATGGTGTCTTAGTTAAGGTTTCTGTTACTGTGAAGAGACATTATGACCACAGAAACTCTTACAAAGGAAACATTTAATTGTGGTAGCTCTATAATAGTTTCAGAGGTTCAGTCCAATATCACCATGGTGGGACATGACAGCATGCAGGCAGATATGGTGTTGGAGAGGTAGCTGAGAGTCCTACATCTTGCAGGCAACAGAAAGTAAAGTGAGACACTGGGTGGTGTCTTGAACATATATGAGACTTTACAGCCTGCCCCCACAATGACATACGTTTTCTAACAAGACCATATCCACTCCAACAAAACCACACCTCCCAACAGTGCCTATGATTAGCCTAGAATCCCTATGATTACTCCACTTACTTTTAAAATTGAAATTCTTTTTTTTTTTAACTTTATTTATTTATTTGCCTTGGTGTTTGCCTGGAACTGGAACTACAGACAGTTTTTAGCTGCCATGTGTGTGCTGGGAATTGAACCCGGCTCCTCTGGAAGAGCAGATGGTGCTCTTAATCGCTGAGCCATCTGTCCAGCCCTCCACTTACTTTTAAAATATTTAAGCATCTCTTATAAATTTCCAGATATTCTTATAAAACATTTGGAACTGCTGTCAAAGTTGAAATAATTGTAGATAGTGACTTTTATATGATACCATCTGATTTGAGTAAATAGTAGAAGAATCATTATTTGACTACCTAATAAACCAGGTAAATAAATTAATAAAAAATAGGATCAGAGGGATAGGATTTTCTATCCAATTTGATTGATTATTTGGAAGAGCAAAAGATCTTTTCCGTATTTCTGGCATGAGCCAAACACCAAGATATAGAGAAAAGTGGACAAGGAGGAAGCAGCAGGGAAAAGAATTATGGTGATGCACTTTGCAGATCACAGATAGATCTGTTCAGTGTGCGACTCAATCTAGAAAGGGAGAGAAAGTAGAACCAACAAAGAAGTTGTTGAGTCATTAGTCTTCAGTGACGCTGTAAAACTGGGGCCTTTGTATATCAGCTGAGAAGGACATGCACAGGGCAGATCAGTGAGATCCACTGGTAGGTGAGGGTGGATAGAACAAAAGGAAGAAGAAATTATTATAGCATTATAAAAACAGTGCTTTAAGAACCTGAGAAAAGCCAATAATATCAAACATGCAGATTCCAAAAATAATGAAAACTGTCTGTCAAACCTAGTTCCCTATGTTCCACAAGCTCATGTTCGTACCCTGGTGTAGAGCAGTGGTGCTCGACCTTCCTGATGCTGCAACCCTCTAATACAGTTATTTGTGTTGTGGTGAACCCTAGCCATAACATTATTTCATTGCTACTTTATAACTGTTATTTTGCTACTGTTATGATTTGTAATTCAGATATCTGATATGCAACCCCAAAGGGGTCATGACCCACAGGTTGAGAATCCCTGGTCTAGAAAAACTGAAGAAAATGGAGGGAGCAAGCAGTAGTTACTGGTTTTGCTTGTTTAAAGTTTAGGCATAAGAAGAAATTCAAAGTGCAAGCTTTTAGAAGCTCATTATTTTGTATTTCAATTTTGCAATGACTTGTGCTTATTTATATACAAGGGGATAAAGCCTAAGAAGAGGCCAAAGCTAAAAATGAAGGAATAAAAAGAGATGGCTGGTGACTCTGATTCTGTGTACAGCAGGAGAGAATGCGAAGCAGAGCACAGGTGGCTAGATTTGCCTTGGCTGTGAAAAGAGAAGCTGAAATGCCCAGCTGTGAAATGGGGAAGACAAGGTCATGGCTTAGCAAGATGCTTGCAGATGTGGGGTGAAACACTGAACTCAATCTTGACAGAGCTTTGTAAAATAGGAAGTAAAGAGTGGTCTCTGAGAAAGTTTATATAATAGAACACCACAGTGTACATTGGTTAAGGTAAGAGCTAAAGGTAGGGAAAAATTCCTGTATGGGCAGAAGTCATGGGACTTTAGGTGTTCACAGTGAAGACTAAATGGGCAGAAAGAATTGGAAAAGATAGAGTAACAATTTTCCCCATATATGATTTGAAATTTAATTAGAAGCCACACTTTTCTTCTGATGAACAATCCTGATAGACACTATTGATATGAGGATCTCCCAAGGTATCACTATTTAAAGCTAGCACAAAGTATCATGGGATAGATAAGATTATAGACAAAATTTAGATTATAAAGAAGATCAGCATCAATTCACCCAACACTAGCCTTTAGCTGTACTGCTTATAATACTTTCATAGGAAGTGCATACACACATAGACACACACACACACACACACACATGCACGTACATAACACTTTTGTAAGTGTGGAAATACACAGAATAATTTGTCTAGGAGAGATGCAAAGCAGCCTCCTTAAAGCCTGATATAAACTAGGAATAAATCAACTGCGTTTGCTTTTTTTATGACAGGATCTCACTGTATCTTGTCAGAATGACCTCAAAGTCAGCTGGCACCTGATACTCCTGAGTGAGGGTATTTCAAATGTATGCCAGAATATCTGTCTACACAAGAATATTTAACCACTGAGTACATGTATAATTAATTCATATAAAATGCAATGTATTTCCATTGTTGTGAAAATATTAACACCCGCTAATAGAGAATCTTTAGCATTCTAAATTGAAAGTGTGTACCCATTATGATGTAACTAAAAATTACCCAGTTTCTGGTAACTGCCATTCCATTTCTTCTTTCTATGAATTTGATTATTCTAGGAATGTTATAAGTAACATCATGCAATATTTGGGCTTTGTGACTACACTACTTTATTCAGAATAATGTCACCTTTTTAATCAGTTCTTATGACGAAAGAACAGTTGTTAGCTGAGAATGTAGTTTGTTAATAAGGCACTTGCTTACCATGTACAAGACCCGGCATTAAGTCCTCAATGGCCCCTCCAATAAACAACAAAAAACATACTTGAACAACAACAACAAAGTGAGTTTTTCCTAACATTTTTCATAAATATAGAATAATATCTTTTTTCATTCATATATTCAACACACACTTGTCAAGAGCTACCAAGCTGGCCCAGCCACTATAGAACTTACTGCCAAGAATGACAACCCTTCACCACCCCAGTTCACTATTTAGAACCCATATGGTAGAAGGGAAAAACCAGCTCCCATTGACAGTCCTCTTACTTGAATATGTGTGTGCACACACACACACACAAATAAATAAATAAACAATTGTACATTAAAAAATGTTAATGTTTATCAACCTCATATTGTGGCACATTTTAATTCTCATAAGCCATTAGTAAATGATACAGTCTAGTGTTCATTAGACCCGGCTGTTGGCTATCCAACATACCCCAACTTGTCTACTCAGGGCTAGAGTACCATTTTAGCTCTGATTTTCTGGATGCTCTTTTTATTACTACTACATAATAGACTGAGAGAATGAGGGGTAATAATAATTAAAAGCAAAATCAAACTAATTGGTTTCTGTCATAGTAAATTCTGTCCAGGGAGGTAGAAGATCTGGCCTGGGCCTTCATCTTCATATGTTAAGACATGGCAATAACTGCAAAGTCATCCTCTGCACATAAGGCAATGACCACAGTCTCTGCCATTATACACATGCTAATTTTGATTGTCAGTTAGATTAGATGGGGAGATATCCAGGAGATGCCATTGAAGCACACATCTATGTTTGTCTGTAAGGTTGTTTCTAGAGATCACAAGAAATTTTGACCCAAAGAGTGGTCTGATTCATTGATGATTTCAAACATTGAGGAAGACTACTGAGAAGTGGATCACTAACCCTTCATCATGGTGCTTTCTGGTCACTTGCCTTGGCATCTTGACCACTGGTGACTCAAGTGACCTTGTTTGCCAATGTTCTTGTCACCAGGAAGTCCTGGCTCACACAATAGAGCGAGCTAAACCGGGACTGATACATCCATGAGACAAAATAAATTTTCCTTTAGGCCATCCTGTGAGATGCTTGTCATGGCCGTGAAAAGACTGGTGTGTGTGTGTGTGTGTGTGTGTGTGTGTGTGTGTGTGTGTGTGTGTTAAACTGGATGTTCACTTTTTCCTTCATGCTGAATATCTGCTATGAGCAAGTCATTGGGGTCAGAATTATAGCTTATTAAACATAGTCAATTAGTTCTGCCTTTGTTTGTTTGTTTAGTTGCTTGTTTTTTGTTTGTTTGTTTTGTTTGTCTGCTTGCTTGCTTGCTTGGGTTTTGGAGAAGAAACAAAACACAAAACAGACAGGTGTCTACACTAGCTAAAAGTCCTAACTAGGCTGTGAAGTCATCCTTCAACACAAGATAAGCAATTCAGAGTGCAAAATAAGTATCTGTGGGGTTGAGGGCTGATTTCCAAGGAGAGAAAGGGTGGCTAAGAACAGAGAGTATTTCAATTCCTCTGAAATATTCTCATTACTACACCACACACACACACACACACACACACACACACACACAAATGGTGAATTTTGATTGTTAACTTGATCATTCTGAGTGGTTTCCTAGAGGCCATTAAAGTTGTGTCTAGGAGGTGTGTTTTCAGAGATGATTAGACCACAGGGTCAGCTATCCTAGGTGGAATCACAGGGCAAGTTTTGGTTAGAAGGAGACCCAGAAGGTAAAGATACCAGAGCTCCAAGCACAAGGGAGATGTGGCAGAGGGTGCGGCATCACTGGTGTGTCTGAAAGTACCACAGCATTGACCCCTTGTCCCAGAGTATTCCAATAACATAACCAAACAGAAGACCCTTCAGTGTACACCTGAGTGAGATGAGGAATTGGTGGAGCTGACAGAAAGAACTGATGTCTGAATGACTGCGTCAGTGTCTTGAAATGAGAATGCCAAGAGTCTTGCCGGAGAGTAGAGGTGCCATTTTCATTGTATCATTAAAGATAAAGTCAGAGTTTTATAGATAGAAATGAGGACAGAGAAATTATCTACAAAACAGGTATTAAACACCAAGTGCAGAAAAATCCTGGGCATATAAAGTAAATTAAGGGCCTTGCTCTCAAGTGGTATACAACTTAATAAAAAGAAAATATGCAGAATTCACTCTAATAAAGTGAAAGTTGTGTATTGATGTGACTATTGTCTTAGCTAAGGTGTCGGTGTAAAAGCAGAAGCAAGGAGGTCTCCTGGGAGGGGTAGGGGAAGCTCGTGGAGAATAAGATTGAGGCTGGGAACTGAGGGATGTAGGAGTTTACAGTGAAGGTCCACAATAGCATCTCAGTCTGATGATAGCCCTGGAACTTGAAAATACATCTCCGGGAGTAGTAAAAGATGCACCACAATTGAAGCCCAGTGTAAGAAGTAGCAAATAGCAAAGATAATGATGCAGAAGCACAGGGGTGAAAAGCCACAGCATGCTCAAATAATGTCAAATAATCTACTGGGCTAGAATTTAAGGTGCATGGGAAAAGTGGATACTACTAAAGTGGTAAATATGGAATAGATAAGGGTGAATGCATGCCAATCTATAGCTCTTAAGAGAATTCCCTCTAGAATAGTAGATCATTCCTATGGATCTACTTTCTAGAAAGCTATGGAGAATCTCAAGCATCCATTCATTGCTTTCCCATGGTTGCTGGGTTTCAGTAAGCACACATGCTTTACAGCAGTGCTTTGAAACCATTTAACTAGAAGACTGTGTTTTCAGAAGGTACTATGCTGAGGTTACCAAGAGAAGCTACTTGAGGTTAGGGGCAATGAAGTGGGTTCTTGCTACTTCCTCCCATACAATACCTAAGAGTGTGTAGTGATTAAACATCTTGTCACACCTGCCAGCCATTCTGATGAGCTTGAAGAGAACTACTGACTGCTCCTAAGCAGAGGGATGAAGTTACTAGAGAGCAGATCCTGGAGAAGCAGTTCAGGCAGCAATACAGGACAAGAGGCAGAGCTCTAAAGGCTTGCCATATGCTACTGATGCAGAGGCTAGTGCAGAGGAGATGGTAAAGATCTTCATAGGAACAAAAGATCCTGTACCAATGAGAGCTTGGTACAGCGGGAACTCAGGGGTAGCCAACAGGTTAGGAGAAGGAACTGGAGACTTGGAGGCCCGTCAGATATGTTTATGTAGACTACTTCCTGCACAGTTTCTGGGAAGATTTAGCTCACTAGTATATACAAAGTAACTGGCAGGATCATTTGAAAGGCAAATGTAACTAGGCACAGTGGTAGCTAGTGCCCATAGTCTAGTAGAGGGAAGTAGAGACAGGAAGGTCAAAAGGTCAAGGTCACCATCAGCTCCACAGTAATTGAAAAGCCAGTAGGCTGTCTGAGACCTCGTGTCAAAAAATCAAAAATGGAAAGGAGAGAGGAGGTGGACAGAGACAGAGATATAGACAGACAGAGAAACAGACACAAAGAGAGAGAGAACTATAAGAAGAACTAAATGCTGCAACCTTTATTTAACCTAATGAAAAGTGATGTGATAAGTAGTAATATTACTTAGAATGTCACAGATTCACGAAGAAGTCAAACCAAAAAAAAATTGTTTTTCTCGTTAATGTTTAATGTCTTCTGTAGTTTTATAAACAGCAGCTTATGAACACAAGGGTTTTATTTTCCTCCCTTCATCATCATATTTTAGTTTTATCTGATCAAAAGGGTGTGGTTCTCCATCCACAGCAACCACAAAGGTACTTGGCAAAGAGCAGCCCGGGGTAGGAAGAGCCTTTTAAGTGTGCAATTGCAAATACTAGTCAAGAAGATGGTATCCAGTGCACTCACACTTGACAATATGAACATTAATAACCTGACTGAAAGTATTCTCACCAGCACCTCTGCACCTCTATCATGCACACAAATGAAGCACTGACATATTTTTTTAAGTAAAAGTCTTAATTGGATTTTTTTATCTCATTCCTCTTTGATTTTCTAAAAGAGTTCCAGATAAATGTTTTCCATAAACGATTACTTTGCATCTCAAATAGATTTTTCCCTTCTACTTAAATCAAAATGCAGTCAGCGATTCTTGCACTCTGCCACTGGAGAATGCAGAGACCCTGGATGTCACCGACCACAGGAGGGAGGCTGACCACAGTGGCTCCTGGCCTAGTGCTTGGCTGTTATCAGTAACAGGCAGCTGCTGTGTGTTGTTTGGCTCACAATTCGTTTGAAGACTAAAAACAAAACACAGGGGAAGGCCAATGCTGATCGTGTCAGGAAGAGAAAGAACTTCATCTATTACATACCTCACAAGAGTGAAAAAGCAAGACAGGAAATAGAGTGGTGATTCCTAGGCCACTTCACAGCAGGAAGGAAGCCCCGCCCTCAGAGACAGTGGAAAACAGCAGTAGATGGGCTGCCCTGCACAAAGTGCCCATGTGCAGAAAAAAAGGGTGAATTTGCATAGACATAAAATGCATCTAGAAAGATAACTCGGTGGTAGTGTCTGCCTAGAGCCCTGGGTTCAAACCCCAGTATTGCAACAAACTAACAAACAAGCACCATCCTTGCCCATAACAGTTCTTCCTCTCATAAATGCTGCGGAGTGACTGAATTACAGATGTCCTATATGTTAGACAATCTTCGACAGCCCTCCCCACATAGAAGGTAGTAGGACTTTGAGTTTCCTCTGCCAAAGCAGGTGTGCAGTGCACTTGTAATCATACCCCCAGAGCATGAATCCTGCCAAAAAGGGATCTGAAAAATGTATAGACTTTATATTCTAATACTGACCAAACTCCTGTCATCCCTTACTAGAGGAATATGAAAACACTAAGGAAGAGATTCTAGATCTTACAGTGATAGGGCTTTACTTTCCCTAATTCTGATTCATTCATTTGACAAATGTTTGCTGAGCAGCTACTGTATGCTATGCACTGTTCTGTGTATCAGTTTCACTTCATAATTACTATGCGTGCCCTAGAAGACACATAGACAAGGAAATCAAAGACTGGAGATTCTGAATTAAAGCTTAAGATTTCTCATCAAAAAGGCAGCAAGATGGCTTTGTGGGTATAGGAGATTGTGGCCAAATACGGCAACCCAAATTCTATCCCTGGAATTCATGTGGTAAAGAGAGCACCAATCCCCACACATTGACCTCTGACCTCTACATTTGTGTCAAGGGCAACAAGTCTTCCCCTTTTCCCAAAAGGAATAAATATCAAAAAACAATCTTATAAATTTCTTTTTGGTAATGTAGTTATTTTCCCTGAAACTTTATAAGTGTCTGTGTGCTCTTGAAATAAACTGTGTATGACCTACGACCGAGGTTAATCACACTTTTACTGCAGTTTGAGATAAACCTGCAGCAAAGCAATAACTACAACATCATTGGAAACAAAGCCTATTTATTTCTGTATGACTGGCAGACTCCATTGTGTAATCAGCAGTCTCTTGGCAAGTGACAAGGCCATCTTTTAATAAAGATGGGCAGTGAGACATAGAAACAGCGCAGACAAACCTGACCACTGGTCTACAGCCAGAGTTCCTCAAGTTCTTTCAGCTTAAGCACACTTGCCAGGAGAGCAGGAGAGTGTCAGCCTAAAGCTACTCTAAAGAACTGGGAAGAAAAAAATTGATAAGGTAATTCAGGCAATAAATATTCCCCACGTGCTTTATCTAGAGGTCGAGGTAGGTCTGAAGCAGAAGAGATGGCATATGTAGATTTGAACCTTTGGAGACTCCATTCCAGCTGCAGTTGGTGAGTGACTGGCAGAGACAGAGGAATAGAAGAAAGAAAATCAGCTCCCAGACTGTTTCAGAGAGAAAAGTCAGGCCTTGCTGGAGTGGAGAAATGAGACGAAAGAAAATGGATCTGAGCATCAGATTGTTGAGAAAGGGCAGTGGGCGGAATGTAGATGTTAAGAACAGGAACTGGATGCCTTCCGCCTGCTTCCCGGAGCAGGTAGAGGTGCCTTTAGCTCAAAGAGGGAACATAAGAAATGCAGCAGATCCTGTGGGAAAGATAATATCCTAGAAAGGTTGTGTTGGAGATGCCTGTGAGCCCTCCAGGTAGTGACACATAACATGTAATAAGAATAAAGGTCTGGAGATAACAAAAAAAAAAAAAATGACAGAATCCTGTACTCTGTGTACTCTGTGTAACTATACAGCCCTCATGCTGCCTGAGCCTATCTCTGCTCACCCCACTTATCTGCAAATATCAGTTCAGGGACCAGGAACAAGCTATTTTAGTGTATGTGACAGTGTCAGTTGTCAACTTGACTCAGTGTAGAAGCACCTGAGAAGAAAGTCTCCATAGAGGTTGTCTACAATGAGTTGGCTTTAGGCTTATCTGCAGAGAATTTTTTAATTTACTTAACTGATATAGGAAAGCCCAGGTTGTTTGATTCAGGCTTGGCTTTGAGGAGCAAGTGGTGCCAGAGGTTTGTGTGTTTGTGCTGCTTATGCTTCTGCAGGAAGCTGAGCAGAGGACATGGCCAAGCTGGGAAACTGCAACATGGTTTGACTTTGAAGAGGAGCTTGCACCAGTATTTAGTGTGGTGCGTAGTTTTGCTGCTGGAGTGAGCTGAGCAGAGAACATGACTGAGCTGGGAAACCGGGTCATGGAACACTGGAATGACAGCTGTGGAATGTGAATGAGACTGAACTAAATCCTCTTAAAGCAGATAAATTGTGCTGTTAGGAGTGCTGTCTGCAGAGTCCCAGCACACTCTGGAGCAGGGGCAGATAATCGCTCCCGGTCACCATATCCACAGCTCCGGCTGAGGGACTTTGCACGGCTACCCACTGCCACCTCGAACTGAGCGTGCCAACAACTGCAGGGGTCTCTGAAGGACAGACTCAGACCCTGACCAGAGAGGTGATAGGAGGCACACAAACCCGAGTGCCACAACTGACCAGGAGCCATCTAATCGTGAACCACTGAAGCCATGGGCAAACGTCAGTGCAAAAAATTACATAATAATACAAAGGACAACATGGTAACTCCAGAAGAAAGTGGCGATCTTACAAATACAAGATCTGAACTGAGCAATGAAGGAGAAACAGAAGGAAGCAACACCAAAAATTCCTTTTCGATGATCATCGAAGCTCTAAAAGAAGATATGAAAAAAAAGCCTTAAAGAAATAGAAGAAAATACAAACAAAAAATTGGAAGAGATGAACAAATCTATGAAAGAAACATGTCAGGAAATAAAAGCTGAAATAAAAGCTGAAATAGAAGCAATAAAAAAGGCACAAAATGAGGCAAAGATAGAAATAGAAAACCTGAAGAAAAAAGGTGGAACCACAGATACAACCATAACAAACAGAGTTCAAGAGATGGAAGATAGAATCTCTGAAGTGGAAGACTCAGTAGCTCAATTAGATATATCAGTCAAAGAAAATAGTAAAACTAAAAAAAGGAAAGCCCATTCCAGGCTGAGGCAACACCATTCCTTAGACAGGAGATTTGGATCTGTGTAACAGTGGAGAGATCAAGATGAAGGCAGGCGTGTAAACAAGAGAGCATGCAGGCATTCATTTCTTTCTGCTTCGGGCGCTGGCCATTGAGACTTCCCTGACAATGAAGGATTGTGGCTTAAGATTGTAAGCTGGAATGAACCCCTTTCTCCCTTAAGGTGCTTTCATCAGATATTTTTTCACAACAGAAAGGAAACACAAGAGTACCTGCCGTGCAAGTAGTTCCTCATGCAGATCTCTTTTGCAGTGATTGAGACTACTCGAAAACCTACTTAGATCATGTGTCATCACACACACACACACACACACACACACACACACACACACACACACTTTTCCCAGTGCTTTTCAGAAAGTCTACGTCTTGTTTCACTTCTAGTCATTTGTAACCAATGTGATGGTTTGGATGTGGTTTGTGCCCACCCAAACTCATGTTGAAGCCTAATTCCTCAGGGCTGTAGTATCAGGAGTTCAGGCCTTTGCCAGGTTATTAGGTTATGGGGGTGGAGGTGTTTCTCTCCATGAAATCAATTAATGTCTTTCATGGGACAGTAAGTTAGGTCTTAGAAGATTAACATGAGTTTTGGGGGATTGGAGCAGTTACCAGAAAAGTGGGTTAGCACAAAGCAGGCTTGCTAACTAGCCATGTGATGCCTCACACTAACTAAGAACTATACAAAGTTCCCCCTAGCAAAATGGCTCTTACCAAATGTGACTGGTGCATCAGATATGGAATTGAGAAGAACGTGAGCTGAATCAATCCTTGGCCTCAGCATTTACTCAGTCTGTGGCATTTGGGTGAGCAATAGAAAATAGACATAAAAGTTCTGTTTTGTATTTCAAAACGCACATCAAGTCTGCACTCAGTGGCCTTTCATTGTTACTGTCCAGTTGTCAAGTGTAACGTGCTAGAAACTTATAGAGCTGCCTCCTCAATATGGGGGCACATCAGAGTAAGTGGAGACACAAATACTGCCAGCGTATACTATGTTCAGACACAAATCTCAGTGTGGACTGAGGCTACAGTGAACAGACAGAGAGGGCAGGAAAGTGGAGAACATAACTTATCGAAAGATGTGCAAGTTAAATGCAAAGGCTAAAGCGGAAGAAGAACTGATGGAAGATCTTCAGATCCCAAGAGGCTCATAAACTATAGAAGTACTTTTGGCAGAAGCAAGAAATTGTGAAAGAGCTTTCTGTGGGGAGCTCTACAATTTGGAAGGATGATTCTTGCTTGTTCCATAGAGAACGAACTGGTAGAGGCCAGAGTGGTGGCTACAGGGAATCTTTCTGCAAAATTCCTGGTGAATGGGAAATGCAGTCCTAAGAAACTCAGAAAACATAAGCATCTGAGGAACATAAAGCATCCAGTGAAGATAAAGAGGCTGGTATGTTGGGAGGAGGATGAGAGAGGAGAGTAACAGGGAGTGAAAATGGTCCCCAGAATTACATACAAATACAAAATTGCCATAGAATTAAAAAGTAAATAATAAAAAAGCATGTAAAACAAACCTGATGAGATATAATGGTGGGTGGGCCTAGGCTAGAGATGCAGTGAGGTGAGGGGGACAGAGGATGCATGGAATGGTACTGAGCAGACATCATTAAGAACCAGAAACTATAAAGATGGAGAGAAAGGGGAGGAAGGAGGACCAATTATAGCCATCCATGCTTCTGAAATAGGAAAGAGGTGGTGAGCTCATCCCGTTATCCTTCCATGGTAGTCCCTGGGATGCTTATTGTTAGGGGACCAAACTTTGTTTAATTTTGTTTGCATCTCCTGTTAAAATAAAGGAGGAATAGACACAATATCATTAAAGTTAATATATTACAATAAAATTACAATGTTCTCTCATCATATGCTATAGAATTTTACATATTGAGTTACCATACAGAGAGAAAGAGCTTCGGTCACCACCTCTGGTGTTAAATTTATTCAAAACCTAAATATATCTAACTGCTCACACACTTGTCCCAAGAATAAACCAAAGCTTTTCATTGAACACGAATGCTGAAAACTACCATAGCTAGTCCCAACACCAGAAAAGCACAGTTGTTATAATAAAGCCCATCTCTCTTTTGTATTAAGAAAATCTTTTTCAATCTCTGTTTGCTTGATTGTTTGCGAACACCAATTTATGTTGCCCAGGCTGGCCTTGAACTCCTGATTCTCTTGCCTTCGTTTCTCCAGCACTGGGAGTTCAGGCCACCACACACAGCTCTCTAATTTGTTTTTAAATTAGGTTACCCTGAAGTGCCTGCTTCAGTCTGCTAGTCATTCTGCCCCAGGAAGGATGTACTTCATCTGAAAAAAAAAAAAGAAAGAAAAAGAAGATAAAGGAACTCCCACAAGCTTATCCTCTGAAATGATTCTAAGAAGCGGAACAAATTCACTTTTTTTTTCCTATGAACACAGGCTAGCTTTTAAATACATTCTGTGTAGAAAATTTACATAATTAAAGAAACAATATTTGACCCTATATTTGCTAGGATAGTGTTTGAAATTTTGATGGGAGAGAAAAGGACTACAGAGGAATTTTTATCTGAGTCTTATGTTCATCTGTGATAAGGATGACACAAACTGAGCTCAGCCCACAGTGTTCATGATGAATTCACTCACTTGAAGAAGGATGTTGCCAGTGGTATAGAAAGTAGAAAGTTTTTAGTTGCTTTAACTATACATGTCATGCCTTCAGATTTTGCGGTTGCTTTGTTTTTTTGAGACAGGGTCTCATTATGTAGACTAGGCTGACCTAAAACTCACAGAGATCCACCTGCTTCTGCCTCTCAAGAGCTGGGATTAAAGGACTGTCTCAAAATGTGAGGCATTGTCTTTAGTTTTTTTTAGTATACATGTAAAATAATTTTCTACAATGAATAGAATATATATTCCAAGTTTTTATTGTTCACCAATAGAGATAGTTACTATATACCAGGCCACCATTGATGCTGATGATATCTCCAGTAACTATGTTCCAGGCCATCATTGATGCTGATGGTGTCTCAAGCACATTTTTCTTCTGTTGATTCTTTAATGAGTTTTTTTTTTTTTTAATCATGATTTATTTGGGAAACTTAAAGCAAAAATTCCAACACACTTTACATCTGTTGACAGGAAATAGTTTGCTTTTAGAGCTTTATTGTTTGGCCTTACCTTCTGGGTTGCAGTAAAGTAAAGAAAGTTATATCTGCGGAATGCAACCAATAGTTAGCCCAAACTTTTGGTATCAGAAAGTTAAAGAACCCTTTCTAATGCAACAGCTGAGACTGTTTCAATACCCTATGCCATATGTGTCTTGGCATTTTCAACAGAGGATCTGAAGTAAGAAAAGTCCACATGCTCTTAGGATATCTTTTTGTAATGGTATTTATTATTCCCTGTGTGCCCACCATTTGGGGGTGCAGCACATGCCATGGTGTGCATGTGGAGGTCAGGAGGCTACTTTATGGAATTAGTTTTCTCCTTCCATTTTTACTTAAGCTTCAAGAAATTGAACTCACCTGCCACACTTGCTCAGAGAACACCTTTACAATCCAAGCTGTGTCAATGGCACCAGGAGAACTCCTTCAGAAAAATACACAAGAGTCAATATGATCTTCTTGATTTTGATCTTCCCACTAGTTTAAATTCTCATGAAAGTTAGTACGCTTATTGCTTGGGAAGGTAACAGTTGGAGTTCATAGCAGAAATTTGACATTAAAATATGGGAAAAGGCTTCCAGAAAGAAATAAATAATAAAACATTCAAACACACTGTAAGATAATGGATATAGTTTTGTCCCGATTTTACAAATGTTCAAGAAAGTTTAAGTTTATTTCAATGCTTAGAGTAAATGTAATATCAAAACCAGCATGTTATTATAAGCAGAGCTTTATTTATTAGGAATTAGCCATTTTGTTCTCTCAGGAGCTATATCTGGAACAGGGTTGACTTACATCAGATGAATAAATTAATAGATATATGAGTCAAACTCTAAGGAGAATTTTACAATGAGAAATATATTTGAGAGAGCTAGCTAAAAAGAAAGAAATTAAATTCATGATGAAGACAACGGTTATACAGAATGAAGAATACTAACAGTGTGTGTGTGGATGGGAATGTGAACTTGGAAAGAATCACATTATTGTGATTATATCATAGCATCTATTACCATGGTTCAGTAAGGTAATCAAAGCAAAGAAATGTACAAAAATCAATGACTTGCAGACTCAAGTTGCAAGTCTATTACTTGCAAATGTGTTATTAATCATTGAATACATATGTAAATAAATAAAAATTAGTTTCAAAAAATGTTTTGAGGACCTATGTAAAACTATATATTACCACTAAGACACATAAGAAACAATGGGATAGTGAATAGCCAACTACACATTGAAATCACTCTGAAATCAAGTCAACAACCTACTGCCCACCTCTTAGAATGTCTAAATTTCTAAACTCTGGCAATGCCAAATGCTGTTGTGGGTGTAAAGTGACAGCTTTCAGTCATCACAATACTGAATGTAAACCACAGAGCACACTTTGAAGAAAGCCTGAGATGTAGCAGACAGAAACGTACATACTCTTAATATAACAAGAACTGTACTTCTCAGTATTTACCCAAAGGGAAAACTTAAAAAAGTTATAGCCATGCATAAACTTGCAAATAGATGTTTATAATAGCTTTATTAATAATTACCAATACTTGGAGCCATTCATTGTGTTATGCAGTAGATAAATAAATAGACAAGTGGTAGAATATCACAATAATAGAACATTATTGTGCGTTAAAAATGAGTCTTGAGAGTACATAGAAAAAAATGCAAACTCAAGGATGCCAATCTGAAAAAGGTACGTGTGTCTAATTCTAATTATATGACATTCTGGAAAAAGAAAGGCCATGATGATGATAATAAAAGAAAAAGTCATGGTTAATGGAAAAGGATGGTTGAATCAGCAGAACACAGAGATTATCTTGTGGCTGTAAACTACTCTTCATGATAGTACTGTGATAGATTTGTCATTACAACCCATGTCAAAACCGCAGAAGGATGACACCAGGAGTGAAGCTTAATGTGAACTGGGATTGTTGATGACAATGATGTGTCACTACAGATTCATTGACCTGAACAAATTTACTGCTGAGGTAAAGAATGTTAATAATAAAAAGAGGCTATCCTTGGGAATGAGACAGGGAGAACACAAGAGTTATATCCAAAATTTCTGCTTAATTTGCTGTGAAACTAAAACAGCTCTAAAAATAATAGTTGATGAAAAAAGTCCAGTAGCCTTCATGTGAAATTTCAATAAAAGATTCTAACATTTGTTTATTGTAATACATATACAAGAGTTTCCAGGAAAATTCTAAGAAGAAATTTCTAGTGATGAAAATGGTGATATGAAGCCAGTCCTGCAGACCCTCAAAGCATAATATAGAGTGGCACTACATCATGACATTGCAAGGTCAGAGCAGAGACAAGTATATAGAAATGAGGATAAGGGGAGAAATCGGGAACTCAAATTTTCCTTACAATGTAAATTATGATTACAATGTAAAGCATGTCAATCAGTGGGTCAAATGATTAATGATTTAGAAATTTAATGATTATATTAAAAGAAAGCAAGTTCACTTCATGACCTCTGCATCAGCTCCTGCCTCTAGGTTCCTACCCTGTTTGAGTTCCTGTCCTAACTCCCTTTAGTGATGAACTATGAATGTGGAAGCATAAGCTAAATAAACCCTTTCCTTCCCAACTTGCCCTGAGTCATGATGATTCATCATAGCAATAGTAACCCTAACTAAGGTGCTCATCACAGCCATCCAGCTTCTGGACATTTCAACCCCCTAAAAGACAGTCCATATTCAGTAGGCACTCACTCTCTCCACCCTAAGGAAAGCACTTACATACTTTCTGTTGTAATGGGATCATGTTGTGTTGCTACTGTTTCCTGTCATTGCAAATACTTGTCCTGCCTATGGGTTTAATAAAAGCTGATTGGCTAAAGGCAGACAGGAAGTGTGGTTGGGACTACCAGGTTAAGAAAACTTGGGAACATCTCAGGGCAGACACAGATGCCACAGAGCTGCTAGGGAGACAACGCAGATGCCAGGGGACAACGTAGAGGAAAGAAGTTGACATGCTGCTCTGAGAAAAGGTACTGAGCGGCATGGCTGAACAAGATGGGTTGAGCTGAGATGAAGGGGTTAGCAAGTTATATGCCTGGGCCCTAAGTCAATCAGCATAAAAATAATACAAGCATCTGTGTGTTTTCTGTGGGACTGTGGGTCCAAACCTCAAGACGAGGCCGGAAAGTCCGGCCAGAAGCCTATTACAGCACTCTGTCCCTATGGTTTAGCCTATTCAGTGTCATAAATATAAAAGTATGAGATAGGCAAACCCTCTGTTAAGCTCTTTTCACTCAACACGATCCTGTCTAGCTTCATCCACATTTCAGTGCATATTAGTCCCACATCCTATTTTCTGTATGAGTAACATTTCTTCATATGAACCTATGACATTCTGTTTACTTATTCATCAGTTAAAGGAATTTTTAAAAGCTGTCTCTTTCCAGGCATAGAAAAAAATAGAATTAAGGGTCAGTGAGCTGGCTCATCCAGGAAAGACATTGCCACACAAGCCTGAGTTCAAGCCTTAGAACGCAAGGGAGAAGAAAAAAAGCAATGCACATAAGTTGTCCAGTCGTTTGCTGAGCTCTACCTATGTAGTATTGCATGTGTATCACACACAAAAACCCCCAATAAATATATAACACTAAAGTTTTAAAAGGAAAGCAGACTTGAATATCTTGAAACTGATTTGCAGGGAAGATTTTGAAGCTTAAAATACAAGCCCAGGAAACAAAACATGTAAATGAGAACATTCCACACAACAGCAAGTGAAAAGCTCTCTTCTTCTGCGATTTTAAGGTAATGAAGGATAAGGAAAAGGTATAGAGTATTCCCAGGTTATAGATAGTGTGACTTGAATCTAAAATGCCTTCTGTCCCCTGGCTCATGTTCTGAATGCTGGTTCTTAGTTGGTAGCATTAATTTGGAAAGCTGTGAAATGTCTAGGAAGTAGGACAGTGCTCCATCATTATCACTAGGGATAAGCAACCCTAACTCACTGAGCCATCTCTCCAGCTCCCATTTACTGCTTTGTAACTCAATACATAGACACTTATCTCAAATAAGACAATCATAATTACATAGATAAGGCATCAGACAACCTGCTATCCTCTAAGTTGTAAATACAGTATCGACGGGATAGTTATATTTGGAGTGGTATGTATGAGATTTCATATTTTCCTGTTCATCTGTTCTATGTTCTCAGAGATAATTTCTCAAAGTGTAACTGTGTGTACATGACTTAACATCTACAATAAGCCTGTAGATCTGAAATCTATAGACATTTTTTTCCTCACTCAGTAGTAACGACTAAGTTCTGGATATCTTTTCAGACCAATATCTATACATCAACTATCCTCTTTAAAAGCTATATTTAAAAATAATTCTGAATTTATAGAAAGTCCCAAAAGTCAAGCACTACAAAGAATGCTATTATATTCTTATCTTGACATTTTGCTCCATTTTTGCATGTGTGTCTACTCTTTCACATTCATATCCTATTTTTTTAAAATATTTTCTTATGCTTTTACCCATATATTATTGAATACAAAATTTTAAATGTATCGAGGTGGAGAGACAGATCAATGGCTAAGAGTATTTACTGTTCTTCCAGAAGAGTCAGTTCAACTCCCAGCAAGTAGCCCCTGTCCATCCACCTGGCTGCAAGGGAATCTGATGTGTCTAGGTTCCATGGGTACCTGCACTCATGTATACAAACACTCATTTACACATAATCAAAAATAAAACAATTAAAAAAATATGAACATACTCTTAGGCTTTTTTTTTTAGCTTTGATATATCTAGCATTGATAAAATATCTTGGATTTCATTTGCATTCCGATTTAATCAATTGGTCTAATACAGTGCTTCTAAAATTCTACAAACCACCCTCTCCCAAACAGAACTCACTCTAAGGATAGAAGCCACATTTAATATTGCTCCAGTTTTCCATTGCATGTGTTACCTTTATGTTGCTTTGACCACAAAAATAGTGGTATTTCAACCACTTAAAAAAGAAAAAGAAAACAAACAGACTAGAAGAAGGGAATATTCCTTTTGACATATGGTTTCAGACCACTGAGTCACAAAGAGTGTGGCTGAATACCACCCACATCACGTGGCTCCCAGCTGCCTGTTACTCTAGCTCCAGGAGGCTCAGCTTCCTCTCCTGCACTCTGAGGACTCCTGCATGCACACGGTGTACATAAAACTCACATGGGCACACACAAAGATACATAACTTTTTTTTATAAAAATATTTAATAAAGAGAGAGAGAAAGAGAGAGAGAGAGAGAGCTGATATTTAAAGCACAGCCAGATGTCTGGTTTTGGATTAGGAGTCCACACTTGACATTAAAGAGATAACCTATGGATCACAGCTCATTGGTCCTGACGATGGGAATGTTGTTCAATAACGGACACTTGATGATGATCTCATGTACTACCTGTGCTAGATGCTGTTCTTGTGATTTACGATTCAACCTTCACAATCGACCTTTAAATATTTTTTATTGTTTATTATTGGTAAAGAGGTGGTGTATGTAGGTATAGTGGATGCGTGCATGCCACAGCACACGTGTGGAAGTCACTGGAAAACTCTGTAGAGTCAGTTCTTTGCTTCCATCTTTCTATGCTTTCTGGGCTCAGAATAGGATAACCAGGTTTGCAGCATGTTAGGCTATCTCACCAGCCTTTTGTTTTTCTTTTAAAGAAAGTTTTGTGTTATCTTTAAAGGTTTATAAACAAGAAAGCATAGCTTAGGCATAGTTCAGGACTAACTGTACAGTATATTGCAAATTGTTTCTCAATGAAATGCAGATCATGATGTCTTTCATGCCTTCTTTTTAGACAAAGTCTCACTATGGAGTCCAGGCTGGCTTCAGGGTGGTAACTCTTGCTCCAGGCTCCTGGGTACTGAGACTAAAGGATGCACCACCACTATCATTAACTCACTAACTTCTGACCTTTATTTGGGTGTGTATATAAGGCTAATGGAAATTGAGCCCAGGGCCTTTCACAAGCTAGGCAAGCACTCTACCACAGAGATAACATCCTCAACAAAATACTTTTGAAAGAATATTGTATTCTAAGAATGTGTGTCCATATGAAGATTACTTAATGATACTGCTGCAAAACTCATTTCTACCAGCTACTTCTTTCATGGCTCTCTATGTCTCCATTTCAGATTCTTGACGACTCCCACAAGTCACTTGTCTTCCAGGCACATGCATCAATTACAGATTAAAAGCAACACAGAATTACTTTTGCACCAGTAAAGGGCTTTTAACTGGGGAGTAAAAAGAATTATCCTCCTCTGCAGGCATGGGAGAAAAAGGCATGTTCATTCTCCTCATTCCAATGTAAGAACTAATCCAAGTCTCATTATCATTAGCTTCTAAACATTTACATAAGTGATAGCTTTGTTATCACTTTTGCTGGGATGAACAGATTACATGCAAAATGTGTTAAGACATGATTACAAAAATCTTTGATCTTTTAATCAAAAGAGTAAGCAATATAGAATTTGTTCAGCAAGTGAAACACAAATACTTTATTGTAATACTGCATCAAATATTTGATACCATCATGCAATATGTATGCTTCACCAATTAAAGATTTTTTTCCCCAGTATTTTCTTCATGGCTCTAGGCAATGAAATCATTTCTAAACAAATCTCCAAAGCATGGTATCAAATTATTTTATAAAATGTCCATATGATTTATAAACAAAACAATCTTAACTCCATGGTGTATGATTCTGGAACCTTATAGGTAGAAATATCAGAGAATTTGATAATGAAAGAATAGAATAACCTTCAAATGGAATAAAAAAAAGTAAGCTTCAGATATAAAACCCATTATATTTCCATTAATATTTATTTTGTAAAATCAAAAAATATTGTTTTTAAATTGTATTCTTTTCTCAATCTAGTAATGGAGCTAACTACATACATAAATCATTGTAAAAAAAAAAAGCAAGATATGCTCTAATGCTGTAATAACAGCAACAAATGAAATGCTGATTATTTCTAGAAAGACTCTGAAAGACATCATAGAAAAGAGACCTAGGGGAGAAAAAAAGCAGGAAATTTCAGAGGAAGTAAGCAGATAGAACTGAACAGGAAGAGTGTAGAGTCTTGACTGTCATTCTACATAATAAATTTTCCTCTGCAAACAAAATGGAAAGGTGCAAAGTTTTAAGCAAAACACAAGATTATCAAACCCATTAGGAAGGCCCCACGATGACTGTGAGGGGCATAAGATCACGAAACAAATTATAGGATAGAAAAACCAATGGCTTCTAGTTACTCCTGTCATAGATCATCTGGTCTGTGTGTCTGTTCACTCAGTGAATTGTCATGGGGTTCTCTAGGACAGACTACACATTCCCCCATAGCTTTGCAGTGCCCAAAGGACACGTGTGGTAATATACTGTATATTTAATAAAATATCCTGAAATGATAGAGCCACCCACAAAGCCAGGCCATCATGTGAGCTTAGATTCCAGTCTATTCTACATAGTAGATTCCAGGACAGCCAGAGCTACATAGTAAGATATCATCTCAAAGCCATAATAATAGTGGGGGAGGGGTGAGAAATAGAAGAGGAGGAGAATATAAAATAAAAACATAAAAGGAAAATATCCCAGTATTTCTGAATAGGTAGCATTGTAACAAAATGGTAGTTGGTTGCTATGAAGGCTAAAAAAGAAAAACAAGTCAAATTGTTATCATAAAAAATATACTGACAGGGGAAGCTCAAGTGGTGTCTCTTGTGTCATTAAATATATATTCCATACTTTGGAAGAAGGAAAAAAAATACTGACTGAATATTTATTATGGGCCCATAGGTGTGAGTGGTGTAATGATGAATTAAGATGTTATTCATTCTATCAAAGAACTGGAGGTAATATTTATAATATAGGTAATAATAAAGTTCTTTGCTCATTCTTCCTTAGTAAACCTATGTTTACTAAAATAGAATAAAGCAAATGTGAAACAAATATGTTCACTGAGTGTGCATATAATATTTGTAAATAGTAAAGAAGAAAGTAATTCTTTTGTCTGGAGAAACTGGCAAACTCATTAATATAGTTTCATAAGGCTTTGAAAAATAAAAAATAAGAATTTTCTAAATCAGGACCATCTCACACTGGTGACTTGATATTTTTAAGTATGTGCAGATTTGATGTTTAAAAAGTAGAGGAGTATGGGGAAGTCCTTCCAATAATGGAGTACTTGCCTAATATGCAAAAAGCCCTGAATTTGATCCCCAACACTATACAGACAGTTCTGGTAGCACATTCTTGTAATCTGAGCACTTGGGAGTCGGAGACAGAATGATTAAAAATTCAAGGTCATTCTGGATTACATAGCAAGTCTAGAAGCCAACCAGAGATATTATAAAACCCTGACTCAAATAAATAGAAGTTAATTTTTTTTTTTTAAGACAAGTTTTCTCCATGTAACAGTTACGGCTTTTCTGGAACTCACTTTGTGGACCAGGCTGGCCTTGAGTTCAGAGATCCCCCTGCCTCTGCCTCCCCAGTACTAGGATTAAAAGCAAGCATCACCATGCTAGGCTTAAGATGAAACATTTTTTCAAGTCCCATGCTTTAAATCAAGAAGGAATTTTCTTCTGTGGGCAAATCCAAGTCTACGAATGTTTTAAACTAACTGCATGTCACTGGCAGGTTTGCTCACAGGAGAAGGGCAGATGTGAAGCATGTTGGTAGAATCTTGATAATGTGTGAAGGCAAGAAAGAAACAATATTAAAAAGATGACTGCCACAGGTCAGATCAATAAAAGCCTAATACAAGACATCGGTAACAGGAGTTTCAGGAGCCAAGAATTCCCGTGTAGACTAGCCAACTTAATGAACCATACCACCTGGAAAAATGCCTGGAAAATAGCACAAGGATGATTATCATCAAGTGATGAACGTCCTCACAGAGTGGACCCTAAGTTTCTGAGAAACATGCTATCTTAGTCCTGTTTCACATGAAGTAATAAAATAACGCTGACAAAGGCAATTTAGGGAGGAAGTAACTTTAATTAACAGAGAGTACATTTCATTGTGGAAAAGAAGTCAAAGATCAAAGCAGCTTCTTACATTGCATTACAAAGTGAAGAAAGGAGTAATGCATGCCTGCACTCAGTAAGATTCCTTCTTTATACGCAACCCTGCACCCAAAACCAGGGAATGGTGCCACTCACATTCAATGTGTGGCTTCCCACCTAAATTAACCTACACAAGGCAGTCTCTCACCAACATGGCCAGAGACTAACCCAACCAGACTAATCCTTCATAGGTGTGCTTGGAGGCTTGTCTCGTAGGTGATCCTAAATCCTGTCCAATTGACCATCAACACTAACCATCACACATACTTTCACCAAGAAGCAAAAAACATGGCTTGAAGAAGACACAATAAGAAAATAAAACCCAGGCTGCAAAGGCAGTACCAGGGCTACCAGGCCTTCTTAAAATCCAATATCACAACTACAAACACAACTGACTTGTTTTCCTTGCCCACCTTGAACTTGGGAAAAATGATCCAGCCAGCATTGCCAGAGTTCTAATGCTGATGGCCAAAGGCCAAGATAAAGATCCAGGCCAGGCTGTAGCTCCAGCCCCAGCTCAGTTTCCCAGAGGTGTAGCAGGGCCAAAGGGACCCTATAATAAAAGTAAGTCTCTATATTCTGAGACCAGAAGGGCTGGCTGGCTCTGAATTGCCATTCACATGAGCAAGGGGTAATTTACGGGAGCATAGACATCTTAGTAGTGGCTACACTACTGAAGAAAATGCCTCTCCACCCACCCACACCCTGTTAACCAACTACTGACTGTAAATCCTCATGTAGAGGTGGGATCTTTAAGCCCCTCCTCTCACCATGGAGTCTTTCAAAGGACTGGGTAGCTAGTCCATTGACCAGGAAAGATACCCATGATCTGCACTAAAGAAAAATGCAAATTATACAATCATCCAGTTTCTTAAATTTACTTATTTTATTTTGTGTGCATGAATGCTTTGCCTGCATGTATGTACAGGCTACCACATGGTGCCCAAGGAAGTCAGAAGAGGGTATTAGATGCCCTGGAATTAGAGTTATGGAAATTGAACCCAAGTTATGTGCATAACAAGTGCTCTGACAAGCTGAGCCACTAGTACATCCCTGATCATTTATTTTTGTAACAAGATATGCATGTAAGTGCATATGTAAATGACACAAGTGTAAAGAGCATGAAATCTATCCAATGTAGAGAAGCAGGTAGAGTAGGAAAACACAGCATTGCAATCTAACTACATGTTAGATTATCTGTAGAACTTAATTTGTCATTTGAGATTACATTTGTGAAGTTTGTCAGTGTTCAAATAAAATGTATGCATACGTTTGTGTGTAAGCATAAATATGTAAATACATATATATATACATAGATAGATGATAGATAGATAGATAGATAGATAGATAGATAGATAGATAGATGGGATGAGGAGATGGCAGTAAATCTTCCACTCACTAGCTCACTATAATCTTCATAGTGTTGTACTGGCTATTCAGTATTTTGTGGTTTTAAGGATTAAAAATTAAAACTATCAAAGAAAATGATTGTTACATGAGAGTAGAGAGTGGACACAAGGGGGCCCAAACCAGGGACCTGAGAAATGCTCAGACCATAAGGAAAATTTATATGGGGAAGTTGGAAGCAGGCAGAGATTTGTGTGACAGCAGCGAGTAGCCGGTTGGTGTTGCAGACTTCCAAACACACAGATGGCCTGGAAGTGGCTAATGGTGTGGGCAGGCGGGCAAGCTTTGACTAAGCCATTTCTTGAACGCAGGGTCAGATTGTCCTTGTTGAATGGAGCTAATGAAATGAGGATACCTAGGTGACCGGACAGCTAGTCACCAAGAAGTGTTTGAGGCCAAGGATACTGGAGCACACTGTAATCTAAAGCTAGAGGCCCAAATGCAGATAAAGGCTGGATGGTGAAAAGATGCAGCTACTGCTTTGTCAGAGACATTGAAATTTCTTTTTAAAAGAAACTTACACAGATACCTAGACTTTTCAGTTTGATTTCAACCCAAGCATGTGTTTGTGGGTGTTTTTTACATTTGATCACAGAATCAAACTCAAGGGCTTTTAAGAATAATTTTTAATTCTGAACTTTGGCATTTTAGACAATAACAGGAACCGGAAGCAGTGGCCAGGCAGGCTGTCTGTGGTGTGACGCACGTTGTTGGCCCTATAGCTGTAGTGGGTGTTGGCTTGGTTCTCATAAAATAGAATCTTCTAATGCTGGATCAAACAACCTTGATAGTTCAAAGTGGCAGTAGACTAAACCACAACTAAATCCTTTGGCAGAAACCTAACCCCACCCAATAACACACTAGGGGAGGGCATGGTGATGGTTTGTGCTACACACCTACCTCTCCACTACAGAAGCTAGATCATTTCTCTGCAAGTCCTCTGAACACATACTAAAAAGCACTATGGTATTTAATCTCATATTTATTTATTAATATGGGGATAATGCAAGATAGACTTTTGACCTTAGTTTTCTTCCTCATCATCAGTCAGAAACTATCAACCTTCCTCATGATCAGGAAATGTAAGTTTAAATGACCTCGGCCTAAAACAGGAAGAACCCATAGTACAGAGGAGGAGTCAGTGGAACAAGAAAGACTGAGATGCTTTCCACATCTGATAGTACAGACTTTTGAGTTACCTAGAAGACTCAACTTAAATTGTCATCTGGGATTCTATGTGGTATTGGTAGAAGGCAATATATTTAACTTCAACTCATTCTGTCAAGATTCCCCCACAATGTAAATCAACCTTACTCAGTGTTTTGTATACCAGATTAAGCTGCTGCCATGTCCCTTGTTATCTACCATCTACAAGATGATGCTTTCTTGCAAAACAGGGTGGCACATGCTTTTAAACTCAGCACTGAGGAAGAAGAAGCAGATCTCTGGAATTAGAGACCACTCCCGGCTACACACTAAAATCCTGTCTCAATTTGTTTTTAATTCTTCTGATAATAATGACTGCCCAAATTTTCTGTTGAGTATCTTTTGTGAAATATATGGATGAGATTTGAGCATGTAGTAAGACAATGAAAAAGGTTAGGAAGCATAAGATAGGGAAGGTCGAGGAGAGCCATGGGTAAGACTTTGTGGCCATCAGATGTCGCCTTTCAGATGATACAGCTTGTCCACTCACCATTGGACCCAGGTGTGTTTCCATTGACACATTTATCTTACTACAATTGTCTCTAATGGAACCATTTCTTTTCCTCAGATTGAGTGATCTGAAAAACACAGAAGAGATCTTTATTAGAAAGCCTTTGTTCTGAGATTAGCAGAGTGACTGGTGATCAGAAAAAAAAAGCTATGAGAGGAAGGATATGATGGAAGAATGTCTCTACTCATGATGTGTAGACTCTGCAAAAGTTATTTAAAACAAAGAGCCATTTCAGCAATAGTGTGGTTGTACTAGACTCGCTCCGATCATTTTTCTCCTCTTCACCCTTTCCCTTTCCTCTACTCCCCTCTTTTCCTCTTATCTTTTTTGTTTTGTTTTGTCTTTTTGAAAGATAGTATCACTTTGTTGCTCTGGCTGGCCTGGCATTCACTAGGTAGGCGAGACTGAACTTGAAAACTCAGAGATCTACCTGCTTCTGTTTTCTTCCTTTGGGAAAATATTCATTTAAGCACTGCCTAATATCTTTTTTTGACCCTAGGGCACACAGCCAATAACAAGGGGTGGTCCCAAGGTCAAAGGGAGAGTTGGGATGTATTCACTGGAGTAGCACAGAGAAGACAAGACAAACTGTGTAAAGAGGATGTGGACACTTACAACTGAATGTCCCCCAAATTCATGTGATGTGTGATCCTTTAGACATGTCCTGGTTTATCAATGGTGATAGGCAGAGCTTGTCTATAAGATCAATGAAGTTAGTAGCAAGCACCAAGGCAGGCCAGGAAGAAAGAGGATCTAGTGTTTGTTCTGTGACCAGGGTCACCCTCCTGATCTCTCTGTCTTGAGTACAATAAAGCAGTGTGAGTAAAAGGAACATCAGAAGTATATATTCTCTTGGCTTGGAGTCTAGAGTACAGTCTCATCTTCATCTATGTGTGCCACTCAATGCTATCTGCTTCATTTATTTAAACAAACATGTTTCATTGTCTTTGCTCTACCAATAGTGTGTTATATAGAGAAAACACAACTGTGGGTGAGATTCTGTGTGTGTGTGTGTGTGTGTATGTACACACATGCTCACTGTAGACACTGGAAGAATTCAGTGAAACAGATTAGAAGTAGAGTTTAACAAACAATAAAATAGAAAGATTAGCCAGTTTAAATTTGTATTTAAAATGTCAGGGCTGTTAATGTGACAATGTAGCTCAGTGATACACTAGTTGCCTGGCATGTACCAAAGCCCTGTGTTTAATCCTAAGTGTACACACACACACACACACACACACACACACACACACACACACACCACACACACATCTAAATTAGTTGGAAAAAAGGAACATATTCAGAATCCGAGTGGTTCAGCAAGTAACATGACAAGAAATGATGAGAGGCAGGCAGCGTTATCATCATCAGCCTAAACTTAGCTGATGGGACCAAATAAAGCCCAGCAAATCTAGAAAATCAACAAGTAGCACAAATGCCATGGATTTGAACCAAGACTTTGGTAAAGGGCAATAGAGAGAGAGGCACACACATCTGAACAGCAAAATTAAGGAAGAATTGAGAGACTTGGCATGCAGATAGTGAAATACAGGACAGCTGGTACAAAATGCACCATTTCCCAAAACTAGGAAAACAGAAAAAGGGTCAGGCATAGAAAAGGTGAGTTCCCTTTTGAACACATTGAACATTTAACTGATCCTCTATGGTTAAATGAAGCCTTCCCCTCCCCTCCTCCCCCACCCCCAGAGTGCAGCTGCTGCAGGCTTAGTTTCTCACAAGTTAGGAGGTGGAGCCCAGAGAAAGGTAATTATATCCTAGAGAACCATACTTCACACAAAAATTAATGCTGTCTCATGGGGGGCGGGTAGGTCTCACGGGAGTGGGTACTTCCTCTGTTTTCTCTCTCACAAGCACCCATGTCCCCCTCACTTCCCTTCCAGGTTGACCCACAGTCAGGGGTTTTTTCAAGGATGTCAGAACTGTGCTGTTTAGACCTTTTAGCTACCAGAAAGGAGTCAAATAAAACTCTCTATGTTATCTACTGTCTGACATTCTGCTATAGCAGCACAAATTTAATAAGAAAAGCCAGTATGTCTGGAATTAAAGCTTACAGATATGAAAACCAGGCCATTGGTTAGTGGGAAATGTGTTAAGGTCATAGCTTACTGGTATGAAACATCATCTTTACATCTGCAAAGAATGTGTGATGCTTTCTAGGGTTTGGAGATTTCACATATAACTCGTTTATAAATGTCCATTGTGTATTGTTCCTTTAATGACAAGACATGTTTTTATTTCTTATCTAATGTCTAAGTCAAAATAGAAATGCATGGTAATGTTTTGCTGTCTGTTTATGGAGTAAAATCTATGCCATGGACACAATCTCAAATTAGCAAAAATGCAAGCATGCATGCACCTCTACTTTTCCCTGTGGAAAAGGCATTTGGATCTGTCTTTGAGGCATTCACTGGAACTGTGATCTTGCAAGGACTTCACTAGTATAATCCTGATGTGGGAAAAAAGACTTAAAAAATGAAGCTCATGAGCAGGTTGATCAGTTGTTTCTCCTTGGACTTTCCATTGTATGCACAATACAGGGACAGGAGACAGTGGTGACAGGAGGCTGGGACCTCACTACACGATCCAGAAATGAAGAGGTGATTGTGAGCATGCTCCTTCCTTCCTGCTGATTTGTACATCTCCCTGTCACCCAACAGTCTCCTGCAGTGTCTGTAAGTCTGACATATGTTTTCAGTAAGTTTCCTTCAGCTCTGTCAGTCAATTGGTCTCTGCCTTTTGATAAGAGACCTGGCAGAACATCAGGATACATTAAGTCAATCAATAAGAAAATACCAAGTATTTATTTTCTGAGTAGATCTTCAATTGGAAAAAAAAAATGATTGCTATTAAAGCCACTGAGTGTAGCAGAGGAGACCTCAACCATGACTTCTTTCAAAAAGAACTATATTAGCTTATCTCCAGCTCACAGCTCGCCCCCATTCCTTCCTGTCTGTCGGCTGTCTACCCTTTACAGTAACTCAGGCGTAGCTAGGCGGATTCTAGCAAAGCCAGTCAAATTAATGGAAAAGCAATTTCTCTAATTTCTTAAATCTTATTTAAAATTATAAAACATTTATTTTTGTGGACGTGAGAATCCCCTTAGAAAAGAGATTTTTAAATATCTAAAACACACATGTTGAGTGGTATGAGGGGCGCAGTAGGGTACCAGTTGCTGAACGTGTTCCCTTTCATTGTTGTACCCTGTAGAGTGCTTAGCATGCTGGCATTTCTGTCAAGTGCCTGTCCTCACAAAGCTCACAGCCCAGTAGAGGAGACAGAGAAGAGAGATGTAAAAATAATGGCAGTGGGTGATGACACGTAGGAAGGACACTAAGAACGCAGACAGTGACTAACAGAGGGTCTCTGCCTCTCCCCACTTCCCAACCCAACAAATCATTGGTCAGGAAAGATCTCTCCAAAGACAGGACTAATGTGTTAGGACCCAGAGCAAAAGAAAAGGCCTCTGGATAAGAATTTGGTGAAGCTCATTGTGGGCTCACTACTGTAAGCTGTGGGACTTTGGGCAGCTAGTTTATACTGTCTATACCTTAACTCTCTTATTCATTAAATGTGGAGCACATGTGACCTGTCCCACATAACTTCTGTGACAAATGCATGCATTAGTGTTAGTAAGGTATGGCCAGAACACCACATATGCAAGTGAGGTGTAGCTAGTTTTGCATCATTGTTTTAATTTTTTTTTTTCAAAAGAAAAGCAAGCAAGTGTGAAAGCCTGCGGCAAGAAAGACATTTATGTTGAGAAGAGAGAGCAGGTGTAGAGACCTTAAGTGGTAGAACATACGCCTGGAAACAGGACCAAAAGATGCAGGGAAAAGTCTTTGGATTTGTTTTCCTAAGTGAAGAGTATAAGCCGGAGATAGATGTGACAGGACTTATGTTGTAAGATCATCATTTCCTCTGCTATGGGCAAATGGACTGTGGAGGCAGCGGTTGGAGTGGAGGGGCCAGCGAGGGTGGGGAGGGGAAGCTGTTCAGTTTTCAGGGACTGAGTTTGTGCTGTTTGGGCCAAAAGAAGAGAACAGAGAACAGGTTCAAGTGCATTTTGGAGATAGACTTGGCAGCACTGTGAATTAATTGAGTAGGAGGAAATGGGGGGGGGACAGACTTGCATATACAGCTGTGCAAATGTTCACTGAATAAGAATACTTAACTAAAATTCAGCTCACAAGGCTGAGTTCAGTTCCCAGAACCTATGGTGAAGGGAGAGACCCAACTCTTGAAAGTTGTTCTCCAAACTTTGTAAGCAACACACACACACATACACACAAACACACACACCATACTATTTTCCCCAAAGCAGTAGAGGAATCATTAAAAAAATAATAAAAAAATTCAGCTCACACATGGTTTTCTGAGTCATGACATCTGTCATGGCCTCCATCTACTTACATGAAGGGTAATTTGTACAAAGGCAATCCACACTTTGAAGCAGACACACCCTTAATTCTGGCTGGGACAACTAGATAAATGATCTTACAAAAAATGGAACTCAGTAAAACTTTGGAGAGAAGGTTTGTAAGGGCAAAACAATCAAGAACTGAGGTTTCTATTCCTTAAGTTTGTTTGTTTGTTTTGTGTGTGTGTGTGTGTGTGTGTGTGTGTGTGTGTGTGTGTGTGTGTGACTTATAGGAGCTGGTTCTCTCCTTCCATTACGTGGGACTCAGGGATTGAACCCTGAATGGTGTTCAGGCTTGGTGGCAGGCATGTTTACTTCTTGAATCATCTTGCCATCCTGGACTCTTTGAGATGCCCCTGAGATACCTCAGCAGAGATTGCGGGCCAGAAGTTGATTGCCTAATACTAACCTTCTATCCATCCACTTTGATAATCCTAGTAATTTATCTGCAGATGTTTTGGAGTGTTTACACAAAGCAATAATATTCACAAAATGGATGGGGCTTGTTGGTGCATGACAATAATCTCAGCCTCTGGTGAGAACAAGGGAGAAGATGTCAAGCTCAGGAACGGGCTAGGCTACAGAGTGAGACCTGTGCCAGCCTGGGCAACTTAGTGAGAAGCAGACTTTAAAAAGAAAAAGCAGAGACAGGGATATGGCTCAGTGATTCAGCACTTGCCTAGCTACCACACACTAGGGGCTGAACTGAAAGTCCTCAGTTCAACTTCCACACAAAAAGGGCATCTTGGTAGATTTGGAGAATATCCTCCTGAGCGAGGTATCACAAACCCAGAAAGATAAGCAGTGGATGTGCTCACTCATTAGTGGACTCTAAACAAAAAAGCAAAAAGCAAAGCATGTCCAAGTTGCAAACCATAAACACTGAACAGCTTGGGATCTGAAAGACCTTGGACCTGCACCTTGGATCCCACTCCCTCTAGAGGAACACCTGACCCAGTCTTGATGTTGGGGTGAGGAAAGTGGATTTGCCAGGAGTGAATGCTGAACTAAGACATATTGGGACCTTGGGACCTCCTGCCCTTGCTGGGGAGGAGATGGGGAAATGTGGAGAAGAGAGAGTGACTGGAAAGGGTGGGAGGGGGAAGGGAGCTTGAACAAGGATATGCACAGATAAAAAATATGACTTTATTCATAATAATAAAAAAGGACATCTTTGTTCTCTTCCAGTTCCCCTTTTCCCCCCTCACTGTGTCTGCTCAGGCCCCCAGACAAGGGTAATCGTAAGTGGTGATGGTAGCAGCCTTGCCTTTCTCCAGGTCTCAGCAACAGTGCTGTAGTCATGCCCATTGAGTCAATTTGCCAGTTGTGCGGTTGCCTTCCAGGAACCATTATATCATAAAGCACCTTTCTAAATCCTAGTGAAGGACTTTACTATTTAGCTTCAGTTTTATGTTTTCCGGCTGGTGAGCTAAGGCTGTTTTCACTATTCGGCTCCTGGGATTGAACTTGGATTGTCAGGCTTGACAACAGGAGTCCTCACCTCCTGAGTCATCTTGTTGGCATGACTAATATTTTAAATCCACTATTTCTGAGCGCTCTCTAAGGAGGATCTCCTAATGTAGCAGAGTTTCCTGAACTGATGACCGTGTTCTGAAATGCATAGCATTGATGGTCATACAATCACATGAATATCTGAGTATCTTAAACAACTGGACTGTATTGTTTTGTTTCATTTAAAAAAATCATTTTAAGTTGGCTGTGGTGTCACACACCTTTAGTTTCAGCACTTAGAAAGCAGAGATAGGCAGATCTCTGTGAATTTGAGGCCAGCCTGGTCCAAAGGACAGCCAGGGCTACAGGCTGAAACCCTGTCTAGAAAACAAAACAAACAAAAGGGTGAATTTTATGCCTGTGAATTATCTCAGTGAAGTTTATGTATATAAAAAAGCACAAATAACTTGATTGCTATAGCCTGTGAATGCAGCAGTAAAGTTGAGACCTGTGTGTGATAGTAGGCTTTGCGTTCATTTTGTGTTCATCATAGGCTCATCGCAACTTCTAGGACTATAATTTGAACTTATATCACAAAGATGATGTGTTGGAGATTTAATTCCCTAATTCTTATGTTTTGCTATGTAGAGATGAATCTCCATGAGAAGTATTTAAAATTAGATGGGGTCATGAGGATAGTATGGAATGAAACTGGTGGCTATATGATAAAATTAACAAGAAGCCCCAAGCTAAGGAACTTGCTCTATCTGGCCATGTGTCCATCATGTTATACGACAGCAAGAAAGGCCCCACCAGATTCCTATGTGATGCTCTTACACTCACCAATCTCCAGAGCCAGGGACCAAGTAAATGTCTATTTTCTACCAATTGCCCTGTTATCCCTGTTATCTAGTAAAAGAAAAAAACCTAAACTAACACACACAGTTTTGACAAATTAACCATATTATTAATAAGATTACTGGGAAAGTTAGAATCATCAATATTTCATCCTTAAAAACTTCAAGCTTAAACAACGACTGCTTCTGGTATTCAGAAAACATTAAACATGTTCTATCCATCAAACAAAGCCAACATAAGAAAAGTAGGTCACAAAACACAGTCCTGTTCAAACTTGGCATCAGATGACCCAATGTTTCTTTCTCCACATAATCGCGATGTTCTAATCAGTCTGTGACTCTGACCTTTCAGGCAGCAGGCAGCCTATTATTACTCAGGCTGATGAATCCAGAGTCAACATTTGGAAGCTGGGGAATGCCCATCTTCTTTCAAAATCTTTTGGCTTTTAAAAAGCTGAGCACAGCAAAAAACCTTTGCCAGCAGTCAGCTCCTTCATGCAAATGGGTTAATCCATAAACAAGATACAATTAGAGAATGAAGAAAACAGGAGAGTGCATGTTTACTTTATATGGTAAGTAGATTTAAATACAAATGTATTTAATCAACACTCATTTCTAAAGGCAGGAAAACTGCAAGTTCAATAGCAGCCTGGGAAACAAAGGCAAACAGCAGAATTGTCTCAAAATGAGGGCAGGGGCACAACAAGGAAAGAGTTTCTGTAAAGCTGAGAACGACTGTAAGCTTGGAGTCCCTGTTCTATGATTTTTTTACTTATAGACACTAAACCAAAAAAAAGAAAAAACTAAACTCAAATTTAAAAAAAAAGTTAAATTAAAATTTTCAAATATCTGTTTGATTTCAAGGCCATCCATGACAACATTCTTCACTCCATTGAAAATCTAGCATAAATAATCAACTATGATTATAATTTACCACTTTTTTGTTTAAAAAAAATCCATGTTTCTTTTTATAAATAAAGTTAACAATCATTTCCTTTCTGCAAGAATATATTACTTATTTGCATTAGTGATACAGAGTGTTAAATGTACTATTTAATAAATTATCTGATTACTGAAATTTTCTCCAGCTTTAAAAAAATAATTTTATTTATTTATGTAATTAATGTGTGTGTGTACAGAAGCACACATATTATGGCACATGCATGGAGGTAAAAAGACAAGCAATGAAAGGGAATATCATCTGTCTGGTTTAGTGATCAGTACCTTTATCCACTTACTCATTTCACTACTCCTTTCTCCATCTTTTATAACACATCCAAAGTTTTTCTTCATTAATAAATAAATTCTACAAACATAAAGTACCAAAGCACATTAGAAATATTTCTAAAACTTTGCGTTAGGGAAAGTTATTTGACATCTTGAGGAGTATAGTATACTTATTGCCTGTGGCACTCATAGGTAGTTTCCACAGAAGAATTCATTTAATAAAATAATAAATTGACTGTGAGAAAAACTGGACAGGCAGCTCTGAAACAGTCCGAGGAACAGTAGACTTCTTAAGAATTTAACGCTTTCTGCTAATGGGTGTGGAAGTGAAGTGTAGAGCGGCTTAGTGTGCAGGTGCAGGGCACAGATGGAGACCAAATGACAAATATAACTGTAGAATCGGTGGCGCAGGTGATTCAAATAATCCTTGCTATGAGAAGTTAAGACACTGTGAGAAAATGCAAGTATGAAAAATAGCTAATTCAACATTCATTCCTGTTTCAGGTTTCTTCACTTTAATTTATTTACTGAGGCGGGGAGTGCCCCCACATTGCCTGTGAAGAGCAGAGAAGGACCTGTGAGAGCCGGTTCTCCTTGCCGTGCAGAGTCCAGGTATCAGACTCAGTCCTGAAAATAAATTGTCCTGTGATCTCAACACAGGCACCATGGCAGGAGAAGATACACACATACACACACACACACACACACACACACACACACACACACACACAAATAAAAACTTTAAATAGAGAAAACCCATTACAACACTGTTGCTGATAACAAGAGATTAAGGAGTGACTTAATCATCCATTGATAAATGAATGTGGGCTGGATGAAGATACTGATGCAAACTAGAATTTCATTGGAAATATTCACAGGCAGACAAGCTTTCAGTGTCTCAGTGGTATTTTAACCTGAAAAGTGGATAAGGAGTTCATAGTTAAATGCATAACTGCATGTGTTTTACATGCCTCTAAATACTCAGTTACATATATAACATATAATTTTTGATTATATGTACTTACATATAAAAATATAAGTATATATCACTTGGTATATCCTCCAAATAGTGTATGTATGTATATATATATATATATATATATATATAAATGTTAAGAGAAAAAACACAGAAAATGACTGTTAGCAATGGGATAATTCAGTTTTAGGAAAAGTCTTGTGTATGCACATTTGTGTACATGTAACTGTGTACACATCACAGATGACATTAGGGAGAATATTAAAACCATTAGCTGATCACTTAACCTCTGAAGGAAATGGTTATAAGACTTCATATCAGAGGGTTTGAGATTTTATAACTCTGTAACTTTTGCAAAATATGATTGTAATAGTATGTATCTTATACTTTGGGAGGGAGGTTGCCTCCTTCCCTTCTGTACATGTTTAGACATGGTCTGCTGTGTTTAAACAAACCTACCAGTCATAACTCCCATCTCCCACTCCTAAGGGCTGGGACTAGAGCACCACAAGGCACAGTTGTATATGCTCATCAGTTGATAAAAGCAAATAAAACATGAGCTTGTCCATGGCACCTAAAGAAACAAGACAAATATAAAGAAGAGACCACAGTTGAACATACTCTAGTGTTCATTATAGCAATAAAGTGAATTATACATTTAGTTCACAGTAAGCAAGAAGATATAAGGATCATTTTCTATGCTCGGTGAAGGATGATCTGTAGTAGAGGTTAAAATCCTGTGGTTGAACCCTTTCTTGCATTGTAACTAGGGAAATAAACTTTTTCTTTCAGTTGTAGAGTACCCAGTTTTATATGAAATTTAATCTGAATTCAACCAGAAAGCATAAAACATTGTTTTGCCTCAACAGTTTAATTTAAAAATATGTTAATTGGCATAGGAATAATTCTAAGTACCTTGTATATATTAATTAGCAAACTACAACCATTATTTTTAATCGACCTTATTTTCACAAAGGAGGAAAATGAGACACACACAATTTTATGATGAAATAATTTGACAAAGATCATCTTGTTTATAAGTGAATGGGCTGGGACTTGGACACAGGCAAACCTGTTCAAATACTTCTACCACTCCGAGACATTACCTTTTGAAGAATTCTAAGTAAAATTCTTTTTAAGAAATCACTAAATGATGTTATATTAGTTTTGTTTAGCTATCCAAAGGCCATAGGATATTTGAAAATGTATAATTTACAAATAATAAAATAGGATTGCTGGGCTTGAGAATGGCTCACAGTTAGCAGCAGGTAATGCTTTTGCAGAGGACCTGAGTTTGGTTCCTGACACTCACATCAGCTCCTCACAAATGCCTGTAACTCTAGCTCTAGAGAATCTGACAGCCTTCTCTAGCTTTTTCTAACAACTGTGCTTATGTACATACACACAGAGAGAAAGAGAGAGAGGAAGAGAGAGAGAGAGAGAGAGAGAGAGTAAAAACAAACATAACACTACAATATCTTGACTCACTGCCTCTCTCCCCGTAACTCAAAGATTCTTTGCTTTGACACTACTGTGTGGTATCCTGGGTATCATGCTTACAAAAACACATTCTTTAAAAAATAAGTAGCAATAATTTTGAAATACTAATTAGAATAACTGATTCTTGTTTATTTAAAGAGACTATTATGAATCGACCCCTTAATTCTGTTTATGTAGTCTGATGCAAAGACCCACAAGGCAAATTAAATATTGAGTAACCTAAGGGGTTTTTTTGTTAGCAAGTAAGATTATGTGAACTATTTATTGTTCTGATTTGTTTTATTATTCTGAATAAAAAAATTTCAGTTCAGAAGAGGAATATTTGTTGGGACATACATCTATGACTGGAGTGTTTATGCCTACCTACAAGGTAAGAAATAACTGAGAAGTCACAGAAGACAGTACTTTGGGTTTTGTTAAAACAAATGAAAAAAATATAATTATGACAATGGCTTATCTTTACTTCATTTTATCTTTAAATTTATTTTTTATTAATTAATTGTTAGACTGAGTTGGAACGTGTTCTGTTCCATTGTAAATAATTGTCACACCTACTAGTTTAATAAAATGTTGATTGGCTGAAGGCAGACAGGAAGTGTGGGTGGGGCTACCAGACTAAGAAAAGTCTGGGAACAGGAAAAACAGAGAAGAGATGCTAGAAAGAAGCCAGAGAGACACCATGGAGGCACCACAATGAGATGACAGAAGATGCAAAAGAAAAGAGTTGAAATGCTGTTCTGATAAAAGGTACCAAGCCACATGGATAACCATGATAAGAGTCATGGGTTAGTTTAAGGGTAAAGAGTAAGCAAATTATATGCCTGGGTCCTAGGCCAATCAGCATAAAATTAATGTAAGCGTCTGTGTATCTCTGTGGGACTGTGGGACTTTGGGGCTGCAGGTCCAGGCCACGGAGCCAGACCAGAAAGTCCAGGCTAGAAATTTACTACTACAGGAACTGGCTATAGACAAGGCTGGCCTCCAACTTGTGGTGATGCCCCTGCCTCTGGTTCTCCAAATCTGAGACTATAACCTGTACCACCATACCTAGAAACCTATAGTTTTGGGACCACTGGAAAGCAACTACCATTATGGAGATATTTTTTAGAAAAATATCTTACACTACTTTACAAAATTTTCTCTCTCATAATTTAGATGGTTGATATCTGGTTTTAGCATGCAAACTAACAGATTTCATTGTGCTCTTTAGACATGCATGTTATTCATCCCTCTGGCCTCAGCCAGCACTCACAGTCACACAAACATGCTCATACACAAGCATATATAATTACAAATAATAAAAATAAATTTTAGAAGAAAGAAATGATTATGTAGGCAAGTTCCACTGGCATGCAAATTTAGTGGTGAAATAAATGCCAAGCTAATAGTTTAAGAAGACTTCGTTTCAAAAATAGTAAAACAAAACAAACAAATAAACAAAATAACAACAAAAAGAGAGTGATAAAACAACTAATTTTATTATCCATAGTGAAAGCCATGGGCTCTACCATGTATGTATATGGTATATGTATACCAAGAAGCTCTACATATACTTAAATTCAAAGCGATTCTTAAAAGAACATTCACCTTACCTCCTACGTGAGAGAAGAAGTAGACTGTCACAATCTGAGGAGAAGAGGAAAACATGTACGTACTGGTGCCAAGGGTTCAAGAACTTACCCCACATAAATGCTTGAAAAAATCCAAATTCTTGATCATCAACACTCAGCCTCTTTTCCACACGAGCAAAAAGAATAAAATAATAATAATAAACAGATGAAAGAGAAGCATCAAAGAATAGGAAAGGGTTTCTTTTTAAAGGAACTGAAGGGTCTAGAGAGGTGGTTCAGAGGTAAAGATCATTTGTTGCTCTTGCAGAGGACCGATGCTCAACTCCCAGCACCCACATAGCAGCTCACAACTATATGCAACTCCAGTTCCAGGTATCTGATGCCATCTTCTGGCCTTCTTTGGTACAGGCTTATATGTGGTACATAGACACATATGCCAGCAAGACAGCCATACACATAAGACAAAATTGAGGGGTGGAAGAAAAGCTCAAGATCAGCTCTATAACACATCATCCTTCTGATCACACAAGGCTACAGAAAGAGCAATCGTGAGCAATAACCCATAACATTCACACACAAAGGGAGGAAATTCATAATACTTGCTCATATTTGAATTTCTTGGGATACTGAGTAATAGTGAAATCTGAGTGCCCTGGAGCATGACCCCAAATGCAAAGTGCAACCAGAAGTTTCTCCTTGAACTTTAGTCACCACCTGGGAGTTTCTTACATGAAGATTTTTCAGTCAAAGTTTTATTGTTTTGATCAATCAAGTGGACCTGGAATTCAGTTTATAAACATATTTTTGGAATTATACGTTATTACCTACCACTTATGTCAACAGTATAGATAACAATTACTGTGATTATTTTTTGACTCAGCTCTTTAAAGTGATATATTTCTGTCTGCTCTTCCTTTAAAATCTCCTTCACACTGGCACATATAAACATCACCTTACTGAACAAACAATGAAATATGCTCATGCTCTCCTCCCATTTGTGCATACGTAAGTGTGAAAACAATATCCCATAGTCCAGAAAAGGGGATTGAAAATGATAAAACTTAGCAAAATATAATATAATTTAAAGTAATATAGTTTAAAGGATCTAAAGATGAGGAACAATTATGACACAAAGCATAAAGAAGTAGAGGACAGAAAACCACTCCACTGTCTAGTCTCATGACTGTGTATAAGTGATGCTTCAATTCTACTTTTGACCTTTATGAACCTGCTTTACGAGTAGCTGTTGGGCTGGAGAAATGGCTCAGTGGTTAAGAGCACTAATTACTCTTCCGTAGAACCTAGGTTCCAATCTCTGCATCCACATGGAAGTTTACAATCATCTGCAACTCCAGTTCAAGATCTGATGTCCTCTTCTGTCTTTTTCAGGCACCTTACACATATGGTACACATACATGCATGCAAAAAAAAAAACACTCATACACATTAAATAAAAATAAAATTGCAAATATCTTGTTTAAAAAGTGGTTGTGAGGAACTGGATGAAGATCAACAAGAAATACAGGTGTATATGAATCTTGTGATGCTGTGTCTTCTAGGCATGGCAGGGATGCTGTATCCATGAAATTTCAACAATATAGTTGAGTAAATAAAACCCGCATCAGGATCACAACTAAGCATATCAACATGGAACGCTCACAAAGTTCTAACCCTAACTGAAGAGCCACAGGCAATCAATGGCCACTGAGAGAGGAAGAGTGAGTTTTTGTCAAGGATAAGCCCCTATAGGTTATCCGACCCCAACAGTCAGCCCTAAACTCATATACACACATGCATGTGTACATACATACACACACTCTAATAAACAGACTCAATAAGGGGTGTGTGTGTGTGTGTGTGTGTGTGTGTGTGTAATAATATATGAGTCAGAGAGAAACAGTAGGAGCATGGGAAAAATTAGGTGGGAAGAGAGGAAAGAGTAAAAGGGACACAATACAATACTTATGTTTGAATTTGTAAAAAAAAAAAAATAAAAAAAAAATAATCAGGTCACAGGGCATGGTGGCTCACATTTTTAATCCCAGCATTTGTGAGGCAGAAACAAGCGGATCTCTGTGAGTCTGAAGCCAGCATGGTCTACAAAGTGAGTTCCAGGACAGCAAGGACTATTACACAGAGAACCCCTTTCTTGAAAAACCAAAGGGAGAAAAAAATCAAGTCATCATGGACTCTGTATTCTTCCTATTACCTCGACAATCAGTACTCAGTCACTTATAAAATACTGAATATAAAATCTGAATCTTATATGGCTCTCATTTTATGTGTACAAATGTGTGATAATACATACTGTTTCTTTGATATACATACTGTTTCTTTGATATTCATTAGTTATTGTTGCAAATAAAAATCTTAAAGTTTCTTAAGATTTTTTTACTTTATTTTTTGATGTGTGTATATGTAGGTACATGATTATGTGTCGATGTATATACATGTACCCAGGTGTGCATGCATGTGTGTGTACTTGTAGGTAAAGACCAGAGGTCAACATAAGATCATGTTTTGCTCTTCACCTTATTTTCTTTTTTTTTTTTGTTTTTATTATGAAAAAAAAGTCATATTCTTTTTTTAATCCATGTATGCCCTTGTTCAGGCTCCCTTCCCCATCTCGCCACCCCCCACCCCCGACCCCCATCACTCACTCTTCTCCCCATCTCCTTATCTCCTCCCCAGCAAGGGCAGGAGGTCCCAAGGTCCCAAGGTGGCTTAGTTCAACATCCACCCCAGGCAGATCTGTTTTCCTCACTCCCACATCAAGACTGAGTCCGGTGTTTCCTCCACAGCCCTGCTCCAATAGCCCGCTTTCATTAGAACTAAAATCCTCTTGGTGTTGGGTAAAGACAACATAGTCCACTATCACTTGTAAGTTAACATAATTGGTAGATTAGGCTCTCATCAGGGGTGTGGGAACAGAACAGACGTGTAAAAATTTGGGACCCTACTCTTAAAAGGATTAGGGTTGCCTCTACTTCTGTCCTTGCTGAAGTCCCCTCAAAATTTAAAAGTCTCAATTAAACATAGATAATATCAGCAAGACCAAGGGAAGAATATCAAATCTCTTTATATATTAGTCTCTTTTTTCTGTGTACTACAGTCACTGATGATTTAAAATCTCTGCTATCATTCTATATATTTGATATGTTAATATGATAAATTTGTTGAAATGCTGCTATATTATTCAAAATAATATAATAAAGTCACATATTTAGAACAAAGTTGGAGCTTACTAAAAAAGGTTTTTACATCGTCCTAAACATAGGCATTAATGGAGAAAAAGAGCTATCCTCATGGAAAGGCTAGGACACGGCCAAGATCTCAAGAGAGAAAGTCATACTTAAGGGACTTAATACACAGCTTTATGTGTGATTTATGTGGCTTCTAAATTGACATTCCTCAAAGCATTTCTACATAACTTATTTTTCTGAATTTGTTGTTGTTTTAGTTGTTTTTTTCTTTTTCTTTTTATAAACACAATCACGACGTTGTTCCTACATTGACTAGAAGTACAAGTTAATAAAGCAAAAGTAGGTCACAAAGGTCAAAAGACCCTCGCTACACTATTTCACAAGGGAGTTAAAATGTGTATTGCCTGTAAACAAAGTTCACAATCTTGTCTCAAGAAGTTACAAGGGTTAGTGTGTAAACATCTAGTGGCGCTGCATCTCAGGTGTAGCCATGTTGTGGCCAAGCCCCCACCCTCATAGTGAGTTCATAGAGCACACCCCTGGTCATGTCTACAAGCTCCTTTAAAGAGAAACAACGTGTGGCAGACATTCCTTTTTTTTCTCTCTCTCTCTCTGACCTCCCCCCCCATCCCCCACCTTTCTCAGGATATCCAGAATTCCCGATAAATTCTAAATGGCAACCTGGCAGCAGTGTGTTTTGTCTTTCCACACACAAAATACTATCAATATGTTTATAACTGAAAAGCAGATGGTTAAACTCAAAGGATTTAAGTATGGTTCATTGCTAGCTTAGCATTATTCTATGGAATATCATGATAAAAAGAAATATTGTCTTTTTGCATGCAATCTTCATAAGAGATTTTGTTAGTTTTTGTTGCGATTCTTCCTTGACTCTCAACAGACAAGTTACTTCCACCAGACTCAGGGTGGGAGACTTTTTTACTGCCCCATGCTCCTTTAGTTTACCCTATATTAATGTCTGGACTCAATTTTTCTCTGATACTTTGGTCTTTCAATGCTAAAAACTGATGATGTCCAAAGATCCATCTGGAAACTTTATCATTGCTCAACCACATATATGCACCCATGGATTCAAAGTCTTGCCTGATCTAAGGGGGAACATGAGAGATTCTGGGCTTGGGTTCTAAAAAATTATCATTTCATGGAAATCTGAAATTCAGGATTTCAAATCATACAAACAATAAGAATACAGCAGATTGTCCTGTCTAATCCTAAAGTTAGCATGAGGTACTTGAGCATGATGACATATGTAAACTATTAAAATTTAAGGCAGAATCTGACATAGATTTAACATGAGCATGCAAATTTTGGATGACTAAAGGCAGACTGACCAAGTTGTCAAGTATAATGTAATACTCTAAAGCATAATGTAATACTGTATTAATGGCACATGTTCTCCATTTTTCTGCTTATTAAAAACATCAAGTAATAGGATGCCTGGTCTCTTTAACTTCTGGGTTTAGTTAGAAGTGAAGCACTTTGGGCTATAGAAACACACACACACACACACACACACACACACACATGGTTACACACAGAAACTGTTGTAAATCACAAATATACCAAAAAATTTCAGAAAGGAATACAGTGGTAGAATAGTTTAAAAGAAAACTACTGTCAAATTATAGACATTGAGTATATATTGACAGAGTATGAAAGAAAACAATGAAGTAATTTAAAGTACAAAGCAAAGTTATAATTACTGGAAGAATTATAAATGAGACTTTTTTTCCTTTAAAAAAGAATCTTAAGCCTTTTTATCAGCTCTTGGATATACACAATAGTATCTTCAGTCTGTGCTTTAGAGACTCCAGAATCACCCCAGACAAATTCCTGAAGAATACAGCAGCAGCAGCATCCAGAGCTGAAACAAGAGCCTACAGCAGACTAAGCAGTTTTTTACAGAGGTCTCCATTCAAGTGTGGCCAGGAGGGTTCTTGACTTCACTGGAGAAAAGAATTTCAAGATGAGTTCATATGAAGCAAACTCAGACTATGTTGAGAGAGGGAGAACAGTATATATCCAAGACAAGTATGACAGATTCTCAAGAGAGAGAAAAGTCCTGAATTCTTAGACCAATAACACTTAGAATAAGAAACAATAGTCATTGGATTTCTTTTCCTTTTCCTAAGTTTTTAAACAATTCTTTATTGTTTGTGTGGATGCACACACATTCATGCACACACGCACAGTGTTGACAACTTGTAAAAGTTAGTTTTACTTCCAGCGTGTGGGTTACAGGAATTGAACTTGGGCCATCAATGAGTGCCTTTACCTACTGAACCATCTGCTGGCCCTAGTTACTGAGTTTCCTAACTTGCAGGGTGAAAAGGGAACTGGAACTCACAGCAGGTTCCCTCTGCAAGGCACAAGTACCACTAGACTTGGCCAATTCCTATGATAAGGAATAGCATAGGAGTGGAGCTTTAGCTGCTGGGGGGGGGGTCTCACTTCATGAGGAGTAGAATATGAAAGCTGAGATGCTAGAAAATTTTCAGAGAGTTCTAGATCTACTTTATAAAGAATAGAAATGAAAACATACAGATGTCAAGACAAAAAGATAAATATGGACAGACACAAATCACAACTATAAAATAAAAGAATTTGTATAGATTGACATGGACTGAGATAGTTTACTGGGGGATTTAAATAAGTGAGAGTTTTATAAGCAAAGGGACTATAAAATTTTTATTTCTTTAAAAATATACTTAAAATTTTATTTCTACATGTCATGCTCAAATTCATATCATAGGACAAAATTTCCCTAAAATATAAGATGGAAAGTTACATCTTTAAGTAGATGTAACTAGAGGCCACTGAAGACATCTGCTTCTGTGGCCTGCTCCAGACCATCTGCGGGATCTACAAGCCTTCAGGAAGGATAGAAAGTGTTTGCAGCAACGTGGCCCCTGAGCCACAGCATCATGGGGATCAAAGAGCTTTCCTCCCAGCACTGTTCTCAATTGCTTCTTCCAGAAGACTGTCAGATGCATCAGAAAGTGTGTAAAGTTTAATGTGGAACTCAAGCTATGTATTACATTCCTGTAGTGAGATGTTATTACACTGTAGATATTTGTCCCACCTACAAGTTTAATAAAACCACTGATTGGCTAAAGACAGACAAAAACTATAGATAGAGCTACCAGACTGGGAAAACTCTGGAAACAACAACAACAGAGAGAGTCACATGAGTCAACAGCAAAAAAAAATAAATAAATAAAAGCTAAAATGCTGCTCTAAGAAAAGGTACCGAGACACATGGCTAAACAAGATTAAGAATCATGGATTAGTTTAAGGATAAAGAGTTAACTAGCTATATGCCTAGGCCCTAGGCCAATCAGCATAAAATTAATATAAGTATCTGTGTGTTTCTGTTAGACTATAAGTCTACGAATCAAAACCTCAAGAAAAGGCTTAAAAGTCCAAGCCAGCAACATACTACTACACATTCCCTGCCCTTCCTTTAGTCTGTTAACATGCTTTTATTTCATCCTGTTCTTACCCACATAAATAGTAAGTGGCCAAGTAAGAATTTTACATTAAACCATTCGGAACCTGCCCTTAAACCCTTGCTCTTTCCATGACTCAATAATTTAAGAGTCCTTAACTTTTAATTAAAATCCTATTTTCCATCATTCACCAATAAATGACAATAGAGGCAAAAACTAGCAGCTGAAATGTCCAATAATGAATTAGCTGAAGCTATAAAATGCCATCAGAACAAACAATTTGTTTTGTGGTTCTTTGGTAAAGACTCACCCCGTCTGGACCTGAAAGCAAATGAATCCCTTCCTCATTTAGGTTGCTTTTGTCAGTTTATTCCCAAGACAGAAGAGTGACAAGTACAGAGATGGACAAGTGTTTTTAAAACCCAGTCAACCCTACAAACTTCTGAGACATGAAGTGGCCATCACTTTCTGTTTATGGCCTGGTAAAGACAGTTTGGAAGTTCTTCATAATCTGGCTTTAGATTTCAGCAACTGATCTCAGTACAATCCCAGTTCCAATTACAGTACAGATTTTAACTGTTAACTGAATTGACAACACACTTATTAACTCCTTAAAAAGTGGCCTTGAGCCTAAGACTTCAGAGAGAGTGAAGGCCCATCAGATTAAATGAGGAGAAAAGATTCGGTGTGAGGGAAATCTGAGAAGGAAAACGTGAAAAAGGGCCTGGCTCGCGGGAGAAAGCTCAATATGGAAAAATAGAAGCAAAGACAGAGTGGGTTTACAGATGTCAAAAGCCAGAAAGAGAACTCCACAGAACATACGAACATGGACCGTTCCTCTGAGGGCAATGGGAAGTCAAGGTGGAATAGTCATCTATGTACTTAAAATTGTTCACGCCAGTTTCCACTGCAGAAATCACATTATGTTCACAGCTACCTTTCCCTACCTGTGCTTTTCACGGAACCCTGTGGGTAATTGGTGTCTTTGGCAAACAAAAACAACCATTTTCAGTTCTCATCAGATTTAACAAGGGAAATAAAAAAAAAAAGCAAGTTAGCATATCTTTAAACTTTAGTAACATTAAGAAGCAAATTACTTTGAAATACTCTGTTTTCAAAAGGTTGTTTCATGCATGAAACAAGATACTATGGTATTATGAACCATTTTTTATAACCTTTTCAAAAATGCACTTATTTAAATAAATATGACCAATGAATACAGGATTACATAATCACCAAGAGAAAGTACTAGAGTTTTCATAATGATCTCTTGGCTTATCCTCTGCTGATATTCACGCCAAAGAAATTAGGTTGTAGCTATTGTTTGTCTTAGTGGCTGAAGACGTTTCCAAGCACAGAATGAATGGGGCTCATTCAGAGGCCTTGCAAATGGGCTGTGGCCCCCTTTTAATGCATAATGGACCCAGCAAGGATATTCAGGACAAAAACAAATTTTAGTTTTAACCAGTTGTGAGATCTCCAATTTTAAAAAGTGTTTTTAAAGTGCCGAGTTGCTTGGGTTTCTGTGTTTTTCCGAGCCAGTTCTACGGGAGATTAGGGAAGACAGACAGCCTCCCAGTCAGTGAAAACAGCTACATTTGTTTTTTAAATAACAGAGTAAATTATATGTTGCTTAAAACCTAAATTACAGAGGACAGAGAAACGTCCAATAGACTGAGCTTGACACAAGGACATGAAATAATTGCATGAGGAAAAGGGAATGAGAGAGCCTGGGGTAGGGGGAGCAAGACCTTTGAGAGTGAGGGAGTCACACTTATGCTGGCAGCCCAATTTTTGTTGTTGTTAGCAGCATTGTTTCAGAGCTTAATATAGTTTTAGACAATTGTTTTCAAAGGCAAAACATTACAATGGTTGGAGACAAAAAAAAATGGAACCAGTTTCTTCTACGCCTCTTGATACTTACATTGATAATACATATGGTCTTTGGCTTATACAGTTTTGTCTCAACATGGCTGGATTAAGAAATAAGTGACTGTCAATAATGCATTATCAAGTTGAAATTTCCATTTCTAGGGTTAGAAATTACCCTTTTGTCAACTTGCTAAGAGAAAAAAAAATACCCTTGATAAAGGGGCAACTTCACCACTGGAAGGCAGGAGTAATCAAGTGTTAAGGCTTCCAAGATGAACGTTAGCTGGGATCTAGCACTGTGGCTTCCAAACAATGTAGTCAGAAGTTTGATGTAAAAAGAGAAGGATTTCAAATAGTTTAAATTAAAAACTCACTTTTTTGTTTCTTTCTTTAGCAAGAGAACTAATACATTCCTAGTTTAGCTCAAGGCACGCTCTCTTTCTCTCTCTTTCTCTCACTCTTGCTCTGGCTCTGCTTACAAGTAGCACACTGGAAAGAAGAGAGGTGGAGAGAGACAGGTTCTTGGCATCTGCTCACAATCCAGCCTGTATTTCTGCCCACAGTGACAGGCCAAAGAAGTGCAGCACCCAGCAGGGAGCAAGGGACCTGTGTCCTGGGCACTCCACTCCCCAGCAGGGACCTTCAATGCTCCCTCACATTGTGTACTTTGAAGCACTTGATGGAACCACTCCTTGGGAGGATGTTAAGGATTAAACAGTTCTCAGACTGAATTGGTTTTCAGGGGGAAAAAAAGAAGAGGAGGAGGAAACAGTAAAGATACTTGAAACTGTCTCTAAGAGAAATTCTTTCACAGAAAATTACAGTGTCTCCTTCTCCACCTGTTTCTCAAAGGTTAACATCTGCAGATGTGATAACTGCAAAGTGATTCCTTTGTGATGTTTTCATCATTCAAACAGTGACTGAACTTACCACATAAACATATTGCATAATTATTGTTCATGTAGCCTAAGCATTTTGTTACATAATAGTACACAATTATAGGGGAAATAAGAGTTGTAGTTATTTCAGGTTATGTACCATTTACTTCAGTAGGTGTGAAAATCAAAAACACAATGCTTATCAATTAATCTTGGGTTTCAATAGCTCAGCAAAGGATCATTCATCTTAGTGATTTTCTGACAATATTCAAATAAGACTCCTAAGTTACAAGTAACTGAAATTTGAGCAGAATCTGGAAAAAAAAAGATTTTTTTTTTTTTATCTAGAGGAATTAAACATAGGTTTTGAACTATCCTAAAACTTAGAAGGCATTGAATACTTTCATCATTGAAGTTTGTGCAGGAAATTGTACTTTGAAGAACTTGGGCTTTGGTGTTAATTGGGGAATCTGGATCCTAACTCCATGGTTCACTGTCTCTTACTTACCTTGTGTGCGAGATGGAACTAATAATTCTACCCTTATTGTATGGAATTTGTGGGGATTAAGTGAAATATATGTGAATGGTTTAAATAGTGTTTGGTACTTAGTAAATGCTTCACATCATTTGGATGTGTGCAGGTCGGAGGACAACCCTTGGGAGTCAGGTCAGCTCTCAACTAATGTATGGGATGCAGGGATCAAACACAGATCATCAGAGTTATCTGCTAAGTCATCTCACTTTATTGAATGCAGAATTGGAAAATGTCACACTACCTGTGATTACCTGATTTTTTTACTATTATTTGGTGTCTAAGAAGATTTTAATTCCAAAAATTGTATAGTCCAATATTCTAGAACATCAAACAATTGCTAGACATCTTGCTTATAAAGTAAAGGATATTCTAGAACAAAATAGTACCAAGAAAACACCATTTTTCCACCAAACACTGTGTTTAATGACAGATTGCATGTATGGTAGTGGTCCTAGAAGAGTATGATAGAGCTAGAAAAAAATGGCTGCTGTCACAGCCACAGAAACTTCATACTGAGATAAATGCATTACTCGGGTGTCTTTGCTGATAATGTAAATGAATATACTGCACTATCAGTCATGTAGAAGCATAGCACATACAATTATGCATTTAATAATAATAATATATGACCATGTTATTGAGTTGTGGATATGCTATACTCTTTAGACTTTTTACTTATTTGTTTATGTGTATGTTTGCTTATGTGATTTTATGTGCATCATGTATGTGCAGGTACCCTCACAGACAGGAAGTCATCAGATGCCCCAGAACTGGACTTACATGAGGTTGTGGCCACTTGATGTCAGTGCAGCCATCATATCAATTCAACTTTATCATTACTTTAGCCACACTTCTATTTAAATGAAGAGTTTTATACATCCGCAACAGCTTTACTCACCTCAAGGACCTTTTGCTTGGCATATGTCTTGACTGTCTAAGAAGCCAAGTAAAATGATTTACCTATGTATCTAGGCATCACTGACTTATATATCTAAGTTTGTGGAAGTAAGTCTACTCCTTGATGGTTTACTCATTGACAGAATCATCTGATGATGTCTTTCACAGACCATGACCCCACTGTAAGCATCTCTTATCTCCTTCCTTCTTTCGCTGCTGGCTTTTCTCCCTGCTTCCCTTCTATGGCCCTAGTCTCTATCTATGCAACCTCCAGGATAAAAGTCACTCATACTGTTTGTTTTTGGACTCTAAATTCACATTCTTGAGCAACAGTCCTGGCATGTTGGCATGGCCTCAGATTACTGTGGTTTGTTCTGTTTTTGTACCATCCCCTCCTCAGAGCATCCTCCCTACTCTAATTTGTGATTTTTTTTTTTAAAGAGTATTTTCTAAATCACAAGGTTGAACCTTTGAATCAATGTGGTTTTTATCCACCTTTTGGCAACTTGAATCTTGAATGGAAGTGCCCTGAGGTGACCTAGCCACAGGATCCATGAACTTTCTGGGCTCAAGACCTCAGAACTGGGCTATTTTCTAAGCTCCCTGAACATTTTTTGTCTCAGTGATGCCTTCGAGTCTGTGGGCTACTCTACTTATGTTATGTAATTCGAGACTCTGTTTAGTAAGCACTTCCATATTTCTTGCAACCAAAAATGCTAAGTGGCTAAATTTCTTCTGGGGGAATCTTAATCAGCTATAGCCAAATATGGACTTGGAAGAGGCTTATTACCCTGAAATGTCAACATCACAAATAATTTGATATATATTGAGAAAATGATGGTGTTTAGAAAAGAGTAAAATTCATGTCCACATCTACTATAGTCCTAGAATATAACAAATGTGTCCAATTGAATTATAGTGTTTTTTTGTTTTGGGAAACATTTACACTGTTCCTGTAGCTTCTGTCTTGAAGCTTTGAAGACACCATGCCTGAATTCATAGATGGGCATGTATGATCTAGGCTTGGACAATGGAACTGTTGAACAACCATGGACCTACTGTTATCTCAAGCAACAACTAGCAAAAGTTGTTCTAATCAAAGTAAGCAATGACTTCAATAGGTGTTTAATAGGTGAGGATAGTTGTTCTGTTTTTAATTCTATACTGAAAACTGGTAAGAAGTAAAGTTAGCATTGATAAGAATATCAATGAAAAGAACATTTTTGGGAAGCAAATTAATATCAAGAGACATGGGACAGAAAAATACAGGGATCATTTCTAAAGTACAGTGTTTGACCTTTAATATTTTAGTCATGGGGGCTAAGTTTTAAAATGTATAGCCAGGGGCTGGAGATGTAGCTTAGTTTGTAGAGTGAGTGACTAGCTAGGGATTCCCCACACAGATCCCCAGCACCCATTAAAACCAAGTGTGGTTGGTACATGTCTGAAATTTCCAGGATTCATGCAGTAAAGGCAGGAGACTCAGAAGGTCACCCTTAGCTCCACGTTTGATGCAAACCTGGGCTATGTAACATTTTCCCTCAAGTTTTCTCCCTCCCCTTTCATTTCTGTAACTAAGTGTTCAGTTACATGCATAAAAGAAAGTAAAATAATACAACTTATCTGATGTTAACCAATATATACAGCTTTCCTCTAACCCACAAAACAATCCTATGGGTGGATATAACTATTCTCATTTTCAGAGCAGTCAGTGGAGGAACACAATTGAAGGATTGTGTTCATGCAACTAATACACCTCAAAGCTCCAGCTGAACCACAGGCCAGTTTGGCCCCAGCTTTACCCACTCCCTGCTCTCAGGTTCCTAAGGGAACCAAGGCTTGAGATTTCATCCAACGAGATCTGCTTAAAACCTGAGACCATCTCCATACCAGAGCCATAATGGGACCAGAAGAGGTTTGTTCTGGCCAGTGATTCGAAAACAAATAATGGATGTCTAAAACTACAGTGAGTTTGCGAGCAGGCTACAAAGAATTTGGTGAAATAGCTGCTATATGTAGAGCAGTCATTTTTTAAAGTTATTTTTCCAAAGGAAGATGACATTTTTCACTTAGGTTAGTGTCAAGATGTGTTCTGAAAGGGACCCTTCGTCCTCTTTCCTTCTGCAACAGACGTTAAACAACACTAGTCTTGGCCACAGAGAAATGTGTTAGGTGGCTAGGGGAAATATTTGGCAGAGAAAAAGCCACTTCAATTTACAGATCACCTTCTGTTTCCAATGTCTAACTGAAGTCATAAAATACTTGTAACTCTGGATACAACATAAAGTTTCCTCTGTATGTAAAATCCCCCAGGAGCCTTTTGACTTTTCACATTTAGGCAGCAGAGAGAGCAGAATACTGATCAACAGGGCTGGTGCTGAACTTCAAGACTCCCGGGCATTTCCCAGCCTCACAATCTTAGAAGAGCAGAGAGCAGAGTTCTCTCTGCTTCATTTTCCTTACCTGTAAGGTGGGCATAATAAAAACAATACTAACATCAGTAGCCCATTGCCCCTCCCTCAAGCACTTCAATGATATTAACTACAAACTTCCTTGTAGATTTTAAGTCTGAGTATTGATAGAGCATGCTTTTCATAGACTATGATTTACTTCTCCTCTTTCCCACACTCACATGTAAATATTTTTCCATAAATTAGCTCCAAAATAAGCAAATTGTAATACATGTCCCAACAATGGAAAATAAGTTGATCCTGCCTGGGAACAACCAGTAATCATTACAGCATAAAATGTTTGGGAAATTATCTCAAGACAGTTTTCATTACACAAGTATGCTGTTTTAAAATAATCCCTTTTTCAAATTTCCTATTATATCTGATTTAGTCATATAGCTTATAAAAGTTATAAAAACTAAACTGGAGTAAACTCTTTCAACTACTTAAGGTGTGAACAGTTTAGAATCATGATTATCACTGAACAATGCTGCACATATATTGTATGTGTGTGTGTGTGTGTTTATGTGTGCACGAACACATGAGTGTTTGGAGGCCAGACATCAATGTTGGGTGTCTTCCTCAATCACTTTTGAAGCAGAGTTTTTCTTTGGACCTGGAACTCATTGTGGCGTGAATTCTGGTTGTATTAAAAGAAACTCAGAACCAAATATCAGGGAAAGGCTGAAATACCAAAGAGAGAAACACCATAGTCAGTCAAATCTCACCCAGCTATCTTCCAGCTTCCTCAGCCTTGCTCCTGGTTGCTTCTAATGCCTCATCTGTCTTCCTAAGCCTGCTTTAAATACCTTCTTTGTCCAGCTGAATCACATCCAGGTTAAGATTAAAGGCATGAGCTACCTCTATTTGGTAGTTAGCCTTGACTCACAGAAACACTGAAAGATCTCTGTTTCTGGAGTTATGGGATTAAAGGCATAGGTCGCCACTGCCTGCTTTCCCCATGCTGGGTTTAAAGGTGTATGTCATCAATGCCTGATGGTTTAGCCTTACTCACAGAGATACTCTGGATGCCTTACTGGGATTGAAAGTGTGAGTTACCACCACTGCTCTGTTATCCCTTGAACTCACTGAGATCCAGAATGACATCTGCCTCCCAAGTGATGGGACTAATGGCATGTGATACCTCTGCCTGGCTTGACTGTGGGATCTCTTCTCTGATATTCCAGACTGATTTTATTAAATATGTAAAATATCACCACAACTCATCAGGTTGGCTAGGCTGGTTGGTCATTGAACTCTAATGAACTCTATCTAGTGAACCCTAGTCTCTTCTTCTCAGAACTGGAATTATAGGTACACATCACTGTATCTGAATTTTTATGTGGGTATTGGGTATCTAAAATCAGATACATATGCTTGTGTTGCAAGTACTTTGTCAGCTGAGCCCTCTCCCCAGCCTTTTCTTTCTAATTTGGAGGTAAAACGCAGGTTGAGGGGGGATTCTCTTAAGCTTTGGAAATCAAAGAAACTTTCATTTGCCCTTCTCACCAGAATAGAATAAGAAATATATTTAGATTCTAATTCAAACAAATAAAAACTCATTGTCAGCATTGTCTACTGAATACAAAATCAAAATGTCTGAGCTGAATTTTTCAAGCAACAGAAAACTTAGACAACAAGCATTTTTTGTGTGTGTGTGTTTAATTCTATGCTGAATACACTGCTAAAAGAGCCACATTCTTTCACTGTTAATAAAAAGAACATGAAGCCAGGTCAGGTGGTGCAATGCCCTTAATTCCAGTGCTTGTGAGTCAGAAGCAGGGATTCTCTGTTAGTTAGTTCAAGGGCAGCCAAAGCTACATAGTGAGGTTTTGACTCCAAAGAGGAGGAAAAGGAGGAGGAGGAGGAGAAGAAGAGGAAGAAGAAGAAGAAGAAGAAGAAGAAGAAGAAGAAGAAGAAGAAGAAGAAGAAGAAGAAGAAGAAGGAGGAGAAGGAGAAGGAGAAGGAGATTGCAAAGCCAGCCTGGGTTCAGATCAAGATTCTAAAATTCTCTATATAATTCATGTGTGTGTGTGTGTGTGTGTGTGTGTGTGTGTGTGTGTTTAAAGAGACTAGAATGGGTCATTTGGTTCCCTGTGGCTAGAGTTTCAGGTTCCAGGTAGCTGTGACCAGCCTGATGTGTCTGAGAACCAAACTCGGGTCCCCGGGAAGTAGCAAGCATCCCCTTAACTGCTGAGCCATTTTTCAAGCCTCTCACTATGTAACTTTTCATGAGGTTCTTACACTAAATACATGATGTATGAAAAGTGCTTTGCATGGCTCCTTTTATTTAGTAACCACTTAATAAAAAGTAAGTTGAAATAAAATTACACGTATATACACCTGTAAGTAGACAGAAACAATGACAGAGTTGAAAAATAAAATTTTCACAGAATAGGTCTCTGATAAATATGAAAGATAAAAATTCAATCTATCTTCTTTTTTTCCATTCTTCTTCCTTTAATATATATTTAATGTTACTTTAAAGCTTTATTAGAAAACACAGAAAAGCAACTCAGAATCTCTCAACAGCTTTGCTGAATTGCTTTGCATGCACACAGGTGTAGATAAATACCAGGAGAATGCAATATTCCTGGGTAGTAATTATTTTATTAATGTTTAGTAAGTTGTGAAGTATCCTGTCAGCTCAAAGGTAACATTAGTGCTGTAAATTGTATCTTGCCACACATGATTCTATCTATGTATCTACCTACCTCTCTCATCCATCTACTTCTAAGACAGTCTCCCTCAATACCCTAGTGTAGTCTAGACTCACTATGCTGTCCAGTTTGGTCTCAACTCACAATCCTTCTGTCTACACTTTCTGAGTACTGGGATGACATGCATCTTCCACTGTGATCCCTAGCTTTGATTCAATTTTAAATAAAGCATAATGCTGTTACAGAGGGGGTTCTCAACCTTCCTAATGCTGTGACCCTTTAATAGAGTTCTTAATGCTGTGGTGACCCCCAGCCATAAAATTATTTTCATTGCTACTTCATAACTATAATTTTGCTACTGTGATGAATTGTAAATATTTATGTTTTCCAATGGTCTTAAATGACCTCTGTGAAAGGATCATTTAACCCTCAAAAGGGTCATGACCTGCAGGTTAAAAACCTCTATGCTATAGGATCTGGAATAATTACTCTTTACTTTTTTTAAGTGTTTATATATTGACAGTGGTGAGATAAGCAATTAATAGTTGCTTCAGAGACACAATAGTGAAATCTATTTTATCAGCGATTATTTCTTTAAAACAGAATGGGCTTAGAAAAATGTTCCAAGTGTGGACAGCTGTTCAAACAATAAGAGCTCTTTGCATACAGACAGGTGCTGCTAATAACCTCTAAACTCACAGCACAAGTGTTGGTTTATGAAGACACAGAAGAAAAAGTTAAACATAAAAATAATTAAATATCACACTAGTAAAACAAGACACTGTGTTCTAATCTGTCCTCTGTAGAAGAATCAGGGGGAAGGCTGATTAAAAAAAAAAAAGTTTAAAGACAGACAGACTTTCTGCAGCTTGGAGGCATTATTGATAACACATACTACCTAATTTTGTACATTTATTATAGATAGGTAGGAAACTTGGAGCACTGGCTGTGATCTGAGTTTGATCCCAGGATAGGAGAGAATAGAAACTCTTGAGTTCTCTGACCTCACTCACAAGTTACTTCAAGCTGAGAAGTGCCTCACTCATTGTGGTTCTTCTAGTATTTGGTATGAAGTATGCACTGAGTACATTAAAGAGCATGGCAGACTCAAAATGCACATCCATCAGAAGACAACATCTTAGTCACACTGCATGATATAGCTTACAGCCAATGATAATTTGGGATGATTTTACTCCAGGAATATTTGGCAGTGTGTGGAGACATTTTTTGGTTGCCACACTTATAAGTTTGCTCTCACCTAATTAACAGAAACCAAAGATACTGACCCAAAACCTAGAAAGCACAGGAGGGCTTTCCAGAAAAAAAGTAGTTATCTAGACCCAAATGACAACAGTGCTGAGCAAGGACCAACGCAGGGTTCATTAACCCCACTTTGATGAAATACAAGAACTTCTGTAAAGATTCAGAAGAAAGTTTCACTTCATTCAGTACTTCTGAAAGAACAAAGCATCTAGGATTAAAATGAGGCCAGGGGACAGAAGGCCACCAGCTCTCAGCTGTTAGTCTTGTGTTTATCACCACATGTAATCATTAGAAAGTAGGTGATACTAGATGACATGATGGTATCTAATACAGACATGGCATTTCACCTAGACTACAAAACTGGCATTTGCTAGTACTGAGATGTTTAAAGAGAGGTATTTGGGTGGGCTGCATTTTGACCCTAGTATCTAACATGAAGACACTGAAAAGTGAAAAGAAAAATGCATAATGAGAAAAAGGATAGTTAACATTATTTGAAGACTTGATTACCACATGTTAATTGTACAGAATAATGGCTTCACTGTGCAAGTTCCGCACAAGCACATAAGGTACTTTGGCCACATGAACTCTCGCTGTTATTTTCTCTTACTGTGGGCTGGAGGGATAGCTCAGCTGTTAAAGGCTTGGCTTACAACCATAAATATTTTCTCTTACTCTCAGTCACAAAAAAACCATGAGTCCACTCACGCCTGTGTTACCATGTAACTGGCAAAATTTTCAACTTCAGATACTGTTTCTCAAAGAACATTACTAGCTCCTTTCTATAAAATTGTGCTATAATTTCTCTTGTACATGTCTCTCCCTCAGGCTAGCCTAGAACCCTCTGGAGTGCATGTCCCTCATCTTATTTACCATCAAAACTTGATGTCTTGCCACTGAACAGGGCCCTTACTGGAGGTCTGTTACCTCAGAAAGCAACACTGCCTGCACACCTGGATCTGCTAACACCTCCTAGTTCACAGTGGTTGTCACTAGTCAGGTCTGTAGCCCCTCCACAGGCAAGAGAGCTCTTTGTATTCAGTGAGTACTGGAGAGGCTAGCACACAGAACTCAATTGGCTAGGATACTGAATTCAACTTCTCTCAAGACTAATTATTTTTAATTTTCTGTAAGATGAGACAATGTGAGCATCTTCTTCACAAGGACTCAGTAAACTGTGGTGGCTTTTTTCTTATTTTAATTTTTATTTGTGTGTGTGTGTGTGTGTGTTGCACACACATGCATGTATCATAGTGTGTGTGTATGTGTGTGTAGATTCGAGTAGTATTTAAGGGAGTCAATTCTCTCCTTTCACTGTGTGGGTCCTAGGGAAAAAAAATCCAGGTCTTCAAGTTTGGCAGGAAGCATCTGTACCCACTCAGCCATCTTGCTGGTCTGGTGTCTTTTCTTCTTTCCTCGTGGATTTGTTTATAGCTCTTACGTAGTTCAGCAGTTTAGCTGTTCAGTACTATTTTTTAAAATTTATTTATAAAATTTAGTCCTTTTCCCTCCCCATGTACCCTCTTGCTCTCCCTCCCTTCCCCCTCCCAACCCCTCCTGGTCAGCCTTCAGCCTCCCCCCTTCCCATCTCCTCTCCCAAAAGGGCAAGAAGTCCCAAGGTGGATCAGCTCAGCATCCACTCCAGGCAAGTCCGATTTCCTCATCTAATATCAAGACTGGGTTAGGTGTTCCACTGGAGGGAATGGGCCAGTCCATACATAGAAACACAGTCTGATCCTCCCCTCAAGGCTCCACATACTGTACATGTCAGTGGACAGTTGCCTATCCTTAGAGGGCCTAGTTCCTTTTCTTGAAGGTTCCCCAGTAGCTGTTCTTGATTCAGGGAACTCCCCAGAGCTCCAGCCAGCCATCACTGTGAGAATTTTCCTCATGAGCCCTATCTCCTTGCTCATATAGACTCTCCTCCCTTGATCACAGCTGGACAAGGAACTCAGCCCAGTGCTCAGCTATGTAGCTCTGCCTCTATCTCTATTCATTGTTGGATGCAAGTTCTGGGATGGCAGTTGGGTTGTCTATTCATTTGATTATAGGGGAAGTCCTGTCTAGGCAACACCTTCACTATTGGTTAAAGACCTAGCCAGGGACATCCTGTGAGTTCTTGGAGGTTTCCCTAGCACCCATTCATTTTCCACACATTGGCTTCCTCTAGTAAGATCTCCATCTCTCTTTTTCTCCTTCCTTGTCTCTCCTTTCACTCAATCATCTCCTTCTGTCATGATTTGTTCCCACACCTTCTTGGTTGTGGCCCCTTATGCTCCCAATTAGCTAGGAAGATCTTCTCTATTTTCGCTTCCTAGGGGAATCCCTGAATGTCTCTCTTAAGTTCCTTCCAATCACAAGCTTTTCAGGGGTCGTGGTTTGCAGCTTAGATGTTCTTTGCTTTTTGTCTAAAGTGAACTAATGAGTGAGTACATGCCTTGCTTATCTTTCTGGGTTTGTGATACCTCGCTCAGGAGGATATTCTCCAAATCCATCCATTTGCCTGCAAATTTTAGGATGTCATTTTTTTATTTTTTTCTGCTGAGTAGTACTCTATTGTGTAGATGTACCACAGTTTGTTAATCCATTCTTCAGTTGAAGAGCATCTAGGTTTTTTCCAGGTTCTTGCTATTACAAATAATGCTGCTATGAACGTAATTGAGCTAATGCCTTTGGTGTGTATGAATGTGCATCCTTTGGGTGTATGCCCAATAGTAGTATCGCTGGATCGTTGGGGAAATTGATTTCCAGTTTTCTGAGGAACTGCCATACTGCATTCCAGAGTGGCTGAACAAGTTTACACTCCCACCAACAATGGAGGAGTGTTCCCCTTGCTCCGCATCCTCTCCACCATAGGCTGTCATCTGTGTTTTTTATCTTAGCCATTCTGACAGGTGTAAGGTGGTATCTCAAAGTTGTTTTGATTTGCATTTCTCTGATGGCTAAAGATGTTGAGCAATTTTTCAAGTGTCTTTCAGTCATTTGCAATTCTTCTGTCAAAAATTCCCTTTCAGTACTGAACCTTATTTTTTTAATTGGGTTATTTAGAATTTTGGGATCTAGTATCTTGAGTTCTTTATATATTTTAGAAATCAGTCCTCTATCAGTTGTAGGGTTAGTGAAGATCTTTTCCCATTCTGTAGGATGTCATTTTGCCTTATTGACAGTGTCCTTGGCCTTATAGAAGCTTCTCAGTTTCAGGAGGTCCCACTTTTTAATTATTGTTTTTAGTGTCTGTGCTACTGGTATTATATTTAGGAAGTGGTCACCTGTGCCAATGCACTGGAGGGTATTTCCCACTTTCTTTTCTATCAAGTTCAGTGTATCTGGGTTTATGTTGAGGTCTTTGATCCACTTGGATGTGAGTTTTGTGCAGGGTGATAGGTTTGGATCTATTTGCACTTTTTCTACACACTACCATCCAGCTATGCCAACACCATTTGTTGAAGATACTATTTTTTTTTCCATTGGATATTTTTGGCCTCTTTGTCCAAAATCAAGTGTCTATGAGTGTGTGGGTAAATGTTGGGCTCTTCAATTCGATTCCATTGATCTACAAATCCGTTTTTATGCAAGTACCAAGTTGTTTTTATTATTGTAGCTGTATAGTATATCTTGAAGTCAGGAATCGTGATGCCCCCTTAATTTCTTTTATTGAGCAGGATTGTTTTGATGATCTGGGTTTCCTGTTATTCCATATGAAGTTGAGTATTGTTCTTTTAAGGTCTGTAAAAAATTGTGTTGGGATTTTAATTCATATTACATTGAATCTGTAGATTGCTTTTCATAAACTTGTCATTTTTATTATTTTGATATATCCAGGAGCATGGGAGGTCTTTCCATTTTCTGATATCTTCTTTAATTTCTTAAAGTAACTTAAAGTTTTTGTCGAAGAGGCCTGCTATTTCATTGGTTAGAGTTATGCCAAGATATTTAATGTTATTTGCAGCTATTATAAAGGGTGATGTTTCTCTTATTTCTTTCTCAGCCCTTTTATCTTTAGTGTATAGGAGGGCTATTGACTTTCTTGAGTTAATCTTGTACCCTGATACATAGCTGAAAGTGTTTATGAGCTGCAGGAGTTCCCTGGTAGAAATTTGTGGGTCATTTATGTATGCAATCACATCATCTGCAAATAGAGATAGTTTGACTTCTTCCTTTCCGATTTGTATCCCCTTAATCTCCTTTTGTTCTCTTATTGCTTTAGCTAGAACTTTGAGAACTATATTGAATAGATAAGGAGAGAGAGGATAGCCCTGTCTTGTTCCTTATTTTAGTGGGACTGCTTTGAGTTGTTGTCCATTTAGTTTGATGTTGGCTGTCGGCTTGCTGTATATTGCCTTTATTATATTTAGATGTTTTCCCTGTATTCCTGATCTCTGCAGGACTTTTATCATGGAATGTCAAAGGCTTTTTCTGCATCTAATGAGATAATTAAGTGTTTTTTTTCTTTTAATTTGTTTATATGATAGATGAACATTCACAGTTTTTCATATGTTAAACCATCCCTGCATCTCTGGGATGAAGCCTACTTGATCATGCTGGATGACTTTTTTGATACGTTGTTAAATTCAGTTTGCTAAAATTTTATTGAGAATTTTTACATTAATGTTCATGCAGGAGATTGGTCTGTAATTCTTTTTCTTTGTTGCATCTTTGAATGGCTTGGGTATCAAGGTGATTGTGGCCTCCTAAAAAGAGTTTGGCAATATTCCTTCAGTTTCTACTGTATGGGACAGTGTGAGGAGTATTGCTGTTAGTTCTTCTTTGAATGTCTGGTAGAATTCTGCACTGAAACCATCTGGTCCTGGGCTTTTCTTTACTTGGGAGACTTTTAATAACAGTTTCAATTTCCTTTGGGATTATAGGTCTGTTTAGTTCTTTAATCTGATCTTGATTTAATTTTGGTAAGTGTTACCTGTCCAGAAATCTGTCCATTTTTTTCAAGTAAACAAGATATTTCATGACAAAACCAGATTTAAACAATACCTATCCACAAATCCACACCTACAAAAAGCCCTAGAGGGAAAACTCCAACCTAAAGAAACCAGAAACACCCATGAAACCACAAACAATCAATAATCCCACAGACAAACCCCCCCCACAAGGGAATACACACAAACTACCACCAGAAATAACAGGAACTAACAATCATTGGTCATTAATATTCCTAAATATCAATAGACTCAATTTACCTATGAAAAGACACACCCTAACATGACGGATACAAAAACAGAAGCCATCCTACTGCTGCATACAAGAAACACACCTCAACTTCAAAGATAGATACAAGCTCAGAGTAAAGGGTTTGGAGAAGACTCTCCAATCAAATGGTCTTAAGAAACAAGCTGGTGTAGTCAACCTAACATCTAACAAAATAGACTTTAAACTAAAATCAATAAAAAAAGACCAGAACAGACATTACTTATTCATCTCAGGAAGAATCCACCAAGATGAAGTTTCCAGAATATTTATGCCCCCAACATAAGGGCAGCTACATATGTAAAACAAACACTACTAAAGCTTAAACCTCATATCAAACCTGACACACTAATTGTGGGAGATTTCAATGCCCTATTTTCACCCTTGGATAGGTCAACCAGACAGAAACTCAACAGGGAAATAAGGAATTTAACAGAAGTTATGACCCAAATGGACTTAATAGATATATACCAAACCTTCCACCCAAACACAAAGGAATATACATATTTCTCAGCACCCTATGGAAGTTTCTCTAAAATTGACCACATACTCGGTCATAAAGCAAATATCAACAGATACAAAAAAAAATGGAAATAATTCCTTGTACCATATCAGATCACCATAGTCTAAAGTTAAAGTTCAACAACAATAAAAATCACAGAAAGCTTACAAACTCATGGAAACTAAACATCACTCAACTGAACCACTTCTGGGTCAAGGAAAAAATTAAGAAAGAAATCAAAGACTTCCTACAATTTAATGAAAATAAATCGCCAACATAGCCAAACTTATGGGACACAATGAAAGCAGTCTTAAGAGGAAAATTCATAGCACTAGATGCCTATATGAAAAAGGTAGAGAAATCCCACACTAGAGAACTAACAGCACAGCTAAAAGCCTTAGAACAATTAGAAGCAAACTCACCTAGAAGGACTAGATGGCAGGAAATAATCAAACTTAGAGCTGAAACCAATACAACTGAAACAAAGAGAACAATACAAAGAATCAACAAATCTAAGAGTTGGTTCTTTGAGAAAGTTAACAAGATAGATAAGCCCTTAGCCAAACTAATAAAAAAACAGAGAGAGAGTGTCCAAATTAGTAAAATCAGAATTGAAAAGGGGGACATAGCAACAGACCCCAAGGAAATCCAGAGAATTATCAGGTCATACTTTGAAAATCTATACTCCACAAAAATGTTTAGCATGTCTAACAGAATGAATGCATTCAGACATAGGCAAATATTCACCTGGACTATTTCTTCAGGCAGCCCTGGATGAATCAGTATGTGATATAGACTGGTCACCATAAGCAAAGACCAGCATCTAAGTCTGACTCAGAGTTTCCCCCTTAGATTGCCATCTTCTTTGGAGAGTTACCCTGTGGTAGAGAGTGTGGAAAAAGAAGAAAAAAAAGAAAGTTTATTGTGCTGAGGGAAAGAGTTCATTTCTATTGTGGGCTCATCATTCAGATATCACCCTCTCTCAACCTAGGCTGAAGTTTTCTCCATGGAGGTAGAATTTATTTCTTTTTAAAATCTCATCTAGAAAGATCTTCCTCAGAACCAGACATTAAGCAATATAGAATGACACCAAAAGCTATAATGGAAAATTTTTTGCTGTTATTTTGATTCAGAAAAGATGTTTTCTTTCTTTTTTTTTATTATGAACCAGTGTTTCTGAATTATTCTCATGTGCAGACTTATCTGTAGTATATCACTCTGAAAACGTTGACTAGAGAGCCTTCTTCTGTCTTCTATTTTCTGTGTAATTTAAGGAGAGAGAGAAAAAAAAAGGTCAGATACTCTCCATCTCTAGCATCCCAGTAAGACTATTATCTAAATTATTGCTGTAAGCAAGCATGGAGACATGTGTTTGGAACCCCAAAATTGATGAGGCAGATGTGAGGGGATTACAAATTTTATGACAGCTAAAGTTACATAGTGAGAACCTGTCTAAAAAACCAACTAAACTATTCTTGTAAGCTATAAAATACTGGCAGGAGCACATAGATAATCTCTCTCAAAACAGATTGTTTTTGAACATGTTGATTGTAGGGTGAGGGACAGAAACCTCTTAGGGCCAGTCTCCAGCAGAGGGTCCCTCCTTAGCCTCCTACCCTGAAGGGCAAGAAGATCCGTAGCGGACAGCCTTGGAACTGCCACACACGCACCCCCTTCTTGTTTTCTTATTTTTCCTTGTCTTCATTGGCAGAACTTTCCCCCGGTCCAAAGCAGCTACAAATGAAAGCAGCTGTCCACAGTGGAGGAAGTTCAAAGACAAGAGAAGAAAGAGAAAGGAGGTAGGGATCACATGAGGAGACAAGAAGAAGCCTGGCAGCTCTCCTTACCACAGACGTCTAAAGCAGAAAACATATTTGGGGACAGATGGACTGAGGGCAACTATGCACAAACTGATGCCTGGAGAGGTTTCCAAGGGACTCAACAAGTGACAGAGACCTGAAAATGGATGGCACTTCCAGGGCAAGGAAATTTTCTAAATATTTTCTCCTAGATTTGCAATGGGCACTTGATTTTGGCTCCAAGCAGTTTTCCTTTCATGCTTCTTTCTAAATAAAGCTTGAGAGGAAAAGTCTACTGAAATCTGTGAATGGATTTCCTTCGCTTTCATTACCCAATGGTTATCCAAAAGAATGCAGGCAGGGCTTTTTGAAATCTGACTTCAGTAAGAATTGAGGGCAGCTAGTATTTGTCTTTTAACTACAAGGCTGACTCATTACATATTTAAAGGCATCTTGAAGTTATTAAAAAAGATTGTAGTTAAAACTACAAATAATTTGGGTCAAGAACTTGAAGTAAAACAAAGATAACTTGCTAGACACTTCAGAATACATTTAAAAATAGAATTAATGACAAATTATGCTGTCTAGAATTTACATATGTATTATGCAAACAAATTTAATATTTATAATTCAGAAGAATTTGTAAACCCTACAATGTGGGATTCTAAAATCGACTGGAAACCTCAATGGCCTGGCTAGAGTCTGGAATGCAAGTTGTTTGAATGCATTTGCAAGCTCATGGACAGTGAGAACTCGACACTGTGCTAGTTGCCTTAGAAAAGTACACCAGGAGTAAAAACAACGGTGAGATGGAACCTAAAAATGTTTACTTTGGGTAGAAGTTTCATAAAGGTGACTGTAGGAGAGTGGACGTTTTACAGACTGCCTGCCCAGTCTAGGAGGCTTTTCTTTTAGTCAACACTTTCCCACCGTGAGAAGGAGCACTCATTAACAACCGAATTGTTTTCAGAGGCTGTTGGGCTAAGGGGTTTCCTTAGAAACCGTTTGGTAAGAACTGTGGCTTTCTTCCTTAGAAATCTCAAGCAGTGAAAAGGCAGATTTGCTGGCATAAATCAAACCCAATTTCTAGGGTTCACTAAACCCTTTCTCCTCAAAATAATGTTTTGTGACTTGATCTTAGCTGTTAATAGTACATGCCACAGAGCTGGTGTGAACCAGTTTTAAATGGATTTTTGTTCCATTTCCTTTGTCATTCAGTAGAAATCACTTCCAGGGTTTGTTATACCTGATGAGGACTGCAGTGTAACAATGAATGAAAAAGATACTCCTTTTTATTGTGTGGAAAAATTTGTAATTATTTTTTCCTACTGGGTTTACTCAAGCGACTAGATCTTCATATTGTGAGAACAATGCTATCTCTGCTGATTTCAGAGTTGTTCTTGCTTGTAAACATACTAGTTAAAGGAGCTGAGAAAACAGATTTTTCTGTGTTAAAAATACAGATGCTTTAGCAAATCTACTGAATGGCAATCTTAATGCTACAACATAATAACCACATAGCTCTATGTCATCATTCAGCTCATACATGCCCTTCCACTTGCCAGTAGTATGACTTGCCTCCCAAACAAATCTCATGCCCACTTCACTCTACACATCTCATTCATTCATTCAATAAAATTTTACTGAGCACTAACTGAGCAGTGATGGTGCATGCCTTTAATCCTAGCACTGGGAAGGCAGAGGTAAGCAGATTTTTTTGAGTTCAAGGTCAGTCTCATCTAAAAAGTAAGCTCCAGCACAGCTAGGACTGTTACAGGGAGAAGAAACCTTGTCTCAAAAAACAAAACAAACAACAATCCAAAAACTGTATTTGCTGTATTCTGTATTCGATCTAGGAGAGAAGAAAACAGTCTTGCACAGCTGATTTTCAAACATGACTTCTTGCTCCCATTCTGACTCAGAGAAAGTACTGCACTATCACCATCACCATTCAACTGTTTATCTACTATGTACCAGGCATCTGCTACATCATCCTGTAATTATTTGTCAATCAGATTCTATTAGCCATGAGCTTGATAGTAGCCATTTATGTATCCGTGATGTCAGTACTTTCCATGGTTCTTGGAATACAACAGGTACAAAGTAAATGGTTATTGGTTATGTGCTTGAACAGCTAATAGAACAAGCATTCTGATACTCGAATAATATCAATAATATACCACAGTCTTAAAAAAAATTACCAGTGTTTTTTTTTTTTTTTTTTTTTTTACTAAAAATTTTTGCCAAACACTTTAGAGAGGTGAAAGAAACCTGAGAAATTGCCAAACTGCTTCAAGAACTCAGGTAACCCCAGCCCCTGTCATGTCACCCGGTAACTCTTCCTTTCCTGAGACTAAATTACTGGTAATTGTACAGAATCATCTACACTCAAAAAGTAATTCAGGGTACAAACTGTTCTTTTTAATTGGCTAAGAGGTGTTGTGACATTTTGGTTTGGGCTACTTGAATTTGAGAAGGAGTCTTTGCTTCCAAAGCCATTTCACTAGGTCCAATGTGCAAAATCTCTACTGCAGACTAAGTCCCCACAGGCGGCTCCGCTTCACCCTGCCGTGGCTTACTGCTCCCCTTTCCTCAGTTCCTCAAGATCTACACTACCTGCTTGTGTTCCCTTCAATTTGTCTAGCAGTTCTGCCTTAAGACTTTGGTTCTTGATGCTTTGTCTCTTTAGATTCTTTCAGGCATTTGCTCCAATGTTGTCTTCTATGCACATTTTTCAGTGAGGTCCATGTCATGCACGTACCAAGCAGGAGACTTGATCCCTCCCACTGGATTGCTTTCTACCTCCAAAGGCTATTTTGTTTACAACAATCTGTAGTAAAGAAATGAGGAGTCTGAGTAGAAAATGATCTATGTAGATTAAATTGCAAGGTTGTTATTAAACTTCCTCTTAGCTGTTAGATAGTTACTACTCCTAATTTTTCAATTTTTAAAAATTTTTAAATGTGTTTTTCATTCATTGATATATTTAGTGTGAATGGCGGGGAGGCATGTGTGCCATAGAGCATCCTTGGAAGTCAAAGGACAACATGCAGGAATCACTTCTCTCCTTGATCTTATGGGTCCCAGCGATCATACTCAAGTAGTCAGGCTTGTTGGCAAGTACCTTTGGCTTGCTTTATCTCACTGACCTTACGTTAATTTTACTTAGACAAACTACCGGACCATGGAAACTTCTCTTCATACAAATGCACACGTGTACACATATTTATGAAAAAAGATCTAGGCTTGTGATGACTATTGTTTGTCAACTTGACTACATCTGGAATTAAATACCGCCCCCCCCCAAAGGACAGCCCTATGAAGGATTAGTTTGTTTACTTTGAAGCAGGAAGCTCCACTTCTAATCTGGATCTTTAAAGTAGGAAGTCATGCCTTTTAATATGACTATTTTGAGCTGGCGGGGGTGGGGGGTGGGGGGGGGAAACTGCCTTTAAACCCAGATCTTGAGGTGAGAAGACACACCTTTAATCTGGGCCATACCTTCTTCTGAAGGCCTATATAAGGATATGGAAGAAGGAAAATTTTGCCCTTTGCCTGCTTGAGCTTACTTTGATAGCAAGTCCATTCTGTCAGGGTCACCAGAGCCTATTTCTTTGGATTCCAGGGTAAACCTAAAGTTCTGCATTTGGACTGAGTAACTTCTGGATTTTTGGACTTTCTGTTCATAGCCAGCCATTGTTGGATTAGCTGGACCACAGCCTATAAGTCATTCTAATAAATTCCCTTTACATAACTAAATAAATAGATAGGTAGGCACATAAGCATATAAATAGGTAGGTAGATAGATTGATTGATAGGTAAATTATAGATATAAAGATAAATGTTTTTTAAGTTCTGTTTCTCTACAAAACCTAGAATAATACAGGGCTAAATCATACTTCTCAGCTTTGAATCATGTAAACCTTTCATTGCATCTATTAAGGCTTAAGTACAAAGTGCCACCCAATACCCATGCTATGCCCCAAACCAAGGCTTCCCTACTAGAAGCTTTCCCAGATGGTGATATTATTGAACAGTGACTGGGCAAGAAGGGTTGTTATATAACAATGATGGAGTCTTAAGTTCATGGCTAGGAAGTGGGAGAAATTGAGGGGTGAGACCGAGTGGGAGGAATAAGGTCACTAGGAGTGTGCCTTGAAGGGGTTGGTTTTGTCCCTGGCCCCCTTTTTTCTGTAGCTTCTAGCAGTCATGAAGCAAGCAGCTTCCCCCAAGAATGCTTGATGCCAAGATGTTTCTGTCTGGGCAAATGTGCCAGTCAACAATGGTCTGAAACATCTGAAAATGGGAGACGAAGGAAGTCTTTCCTCTATCACATAGCATCTGACAAGTATTTTGCCAAAAAGCAACTAAAATACTAGCCATATGGATTCCTTTCCTGGTCCGTAAGTTTTCTTTCATTTGAAACCTGGTCTATCTGGTCTTGCTATTAATTTCAAGACAGATTCATGGCATTCTCACTTCAGACATTTTCATTTCTGTTCTTTGAGAGGGTTCCATTTTTGGCTTAGATGATAAAGTTTGTAATCTAGGCTGGTCTTGAAGTCAAGAAAATCTTCTACCTCAGCCTCCTGAGTACAGGAATTACAAGCCGGAGCCACTATGCCAAGCATAGAAATTCAGTTCTGATGTGTATTACATCTTTAACTCCTAAATGTTGAAAATGTTCAAGTGATGAGAGAGGACAATAATACCACTCAATAGTCAGCAAGAACTGCAGCCCAGTGATCATCAGTGGGTGTTTGTAGAACAACAAGACACAAAGCCTATGTCCCACGCTCCATTCATTTCATATAACGATGTAAGCAAAATGTTTCCTGAGATGGTAGGAATGAACAGCTGCTGGAGAGCTTCTGGTTGTATCAGTGACGTTCAGCAGAAGACACAGATGAAACCATGACTAAACAAGGCTCTAGTTACACAGGAGGAGGGAGAGCTGCATTTTTAACTTCTGACTACAACCTGTTGCTCAGTCAGCCTTTGAAGGAAAGGTTAAAAATTCTATTCACAGAAATCTACTCTGTGGGAGCAGTTGTCTCACTGTCATTTCTCACGGACAGATTAGCTTCTTGGTGCACAAAGATCATTCATCATTTATCTCTGTATCTTTCCATTGACCAGACGCTCAGGAAAAAACACATTTTTGATAAATGCCATTGACTAAATTAGGTGATTCTTAGTACCTACCTTGCTTTACCCAGTAGATCTTGTTTTTGCTGCCCTTAACTGTACCTTCAACCCACTCAACTTCAAGCCCAATTTAATTTTTAGGGTTCTTACTGGAGGTTATGGATATCTCAGTGTTCTTTACTTTTTTTTCAACCATTGTAAATCTTACAGTTTGGAAAGGTATACTTCCCCTTGTGAATTCCTTTCTGAGATGCTTACTGATGTCAGTCAATACACTAATTACCTAACATCCAGAAGCATGGGCTTGTATATAAATTTATTCTCTCAAACAACTCAGAACAGGAATGAAATAGGGGGAAAAACTTTAAACTTCCTAATAGCAGGCAGACATTACTATCATCTGAGTGTTATGATCAGGGTACAAAAAGTTTCTTTTGTTCTAGTTGAGACATAAGACTACCACCTGTGATACAGGAACTGTCATGAAGATAAAGTTATTGTTAAAAGAACCAAACAGTTGTTGGAAATAGTTTCATTCTTATCATTTCCTAAAAGAGTTGATACCTGCTTTAAAATCTAATAAAAGTGGAATAGAAGCAGGAAGCACATTGCCACAAACCAATATATTATTATTCCTAAGGAATAGAGTCAGGGCATGGATGTCATAATAAACAAAACCTATGCCACTCCCTAAGTACAAAAGTAAAATCAAACACTTCATATGTGTTAATCAAAATTTTTGCTTTACTTCTTTTTTCTTCTAAAATTATCAGATAGGTAAGTTTTAAGTGGAATAGTTTTCTTCAACTAACCTTTTAAATCTTAACTTTTTTAGAAAGATGAGGGAACTCAGGAAGAAACTGAGCAATAAGTTGTTTCCTATCAGAATCAGATGTCTGGGAGAAAAGCTGCATAGAAAATGTTTCCTGAGTCTCATTTTCAGTGCTTAATAAATAAAATCTCCAGCCTATAAATATAACTGTAAAAAAAAAAAAAGAATCCTCAAACTCTGAGTCTATATGTGAGATAAGGTTTCTTTAAAATACCAGTGGCAAAGTCAGTAGCAGAATAAAGTGAAATAAAAAAAGTCCAAGTGACAAAGTTCTTTGTGAAAGCCTTTTCCAAGGCCCTAATAGACCACCTTGCAATGCATTAACACTCTGTGCAGTGTGTAAAAATAAATAAGTAACTGACAAAGATTAATTTGGATTATGAATTCTTCATGAAGAGATCACACATAGTTTCAGAATACAGTGAATAGGGAGGTGGAGTTGGGAGTTGGAGAAACGTTAAGAGTGGAATTAAATTAGCTAAGTGAGACCAAGACTAACTTATGGCTGGGCATGGTGGTCCATGTTTATAATCCCAGCATTTGGAAGTCTGAAACAGGAGGATTACTGCAAGTTTGAAATCAGCATTGGCTACATAATAAAGCTCACCTAGACATAACAAGACTGTACCTACTCAAAATGCAGGGCAATAGTCATATTATGGTATGAATGTGTCCTTTGGTTCCTCACACTGGAAGTATATGGCTAACTGAAGAAGAAATGTAAAAGAGATTTATTCAAACTCTTGATAACAACCTTAACATTTAAAAAAAAAAAAACATTGGTAATGATAAGTTTAATGACTAAAAAGCATTTTTATTGATTAATAAAAATAGGCCTGCAGCACATTAATTTTTCGTACTGCAACAGTTTAAATAGATGTTTCCCTCTCCTCCAATTTATATCTCTAAATTGAATTGCATATTCTATTTAAATTAGAAATAAAATTTAATCCACAATATGACAGTATTAGTGGAATAGACCTTGAGGAAGTGATTAGGTCATAAGGATAGAGTCCTCATGAAAGGGATTAGTGCTTTTAAAGGGGGTTCCTGAGTGCTCTCTTTCCATTTCTACCATGTGAAGGCATGAAGAGAATTATCATGTATAGCTGGAAAGGTGACCCTCACTAGGAAACCAATCGGCTTCTTCACTGTGGACTCCAAAACCAAGAAAAATAATTGTTACTGATAAACTGCCCATTTTCTGATAGTTGGTTCTAGAAACAAAAAACAATCAAAAAAAATCAAAACAGAAAAAGAAACATTAAAAAAAATTGCCATGAGCATTGTTTCATCACCACACCATGATAAGCAAGTAGAAAACCAGACAGCATATGCAAAGCAATAGTGTTCAGACATTGCACAAAAAGGAACTCAGAAACTCGATCTGTGCTCTCTGAGAAGGGGCCATGAATTAGTAGTGGAGCAGAATTAATTTTACAATAACTAACCTTAAATGCAAGCTTTAAGAGGGTATATTTGATGTGCAAATTATGTAAATACAACACCAGAACAACTCTGGCAGTATTTAAAAAAATATAACAAAATTCAGTGACCAACAAGAACATTAATTACACAGCAGTGATATTCATAGGCATCCAGTCAAAAGGTATTGAACATGCAAAAAAGTCTGAAGCTGTAATACATAAGTAGAAAAAACCTTTAATAATGATAGAAAAGCACAAAGAATCTTTAAACTAGTTATTTTAGGCATTAGAAGCAGGCTAAGTTATAAAGGAAAACATTGAAATGAGAAAAGAAAATCTATGATACAAAAAAAATCCAAACAGAAATTCTTATAGAGATGAAATATAGTATTTTTCTTTTTCTCTTCAGGGGAGAGTGCAGCAGTTCCCCAGTACCACAAATTATGCAGTTGAGTTTCCTGCATTTGGGGAAATGGCAGGGGTCAGCACATCGGGAGTGCAATGAATAAGCCTCGCCCTGGGAAAACCACCTTCGTGATTATGGTATCTCTGCCAGGTAAGTGTTAGAGTGTAAACATGGGGGCATGCCACCCCACGCCTGGGGCGGATCTACATGGTCACCTTTTAAAAAGACTCAGTAGTGGCAGGGGCCTCTCTCTCTCTCTCTCTCTCTCTCTCTCTCCCACTCCTCTCCCCTTACTCTCTCTTCTCTTTTCTCTCTTTCCCTCCCCAACCAGTTCCCCCAATAAACTCAACATGGCCTCCTGGCAGCATGTCAGCATGTTCCATCCTTCCACATGCAAAATACTAACAGTAAGTATGAAATGTAATATTTTAAATAAGGCTATATGAGATAGTAATGATAAATAGGACATTGTATAAGAAAAATCACTGAAAATGAAATAAAGATCACACCAATATTAACTACACAAAATAAGTTACACAGAGAAAAAAAGAAATGCAGAAAAATAGAACACTTGTGACTTTAAAACACTCTAAAATACATAATTGTCATTTCAGAAGGAAAGGCTTAAAACTTTATAAAGGGCACACATATATTTTATAAAATAGCTAAAGTGATTCCAATACAGCCTATAAACCTATTGATTCAAGAATCAAAATAACAGCGAGCAGAAACACAAACTAAATCACTATAAGATGAGCCACATCTAAACTTTTCAAACTTATTTTAAGTACACAAACACATCCTTCAGAGGGAAGGAGAGAGATGACAGCTGATTTCTTATCAGGAACTATGTAGGCCAAAACGCAGTGGGAAAAACTCCTCAAGGTGCTAAAAGGGAAACACACCACCACTAACCTATAAACTCAATCCCATCAATTTTTTTCTTTAAAAAAAAAAAAAAAAAAAAAAGTGCAGGCAAAACAAGTATGTTTTTTCTTCAGATGACCTAATGCTGTAAGAATTCACCACGGTGAATTCTTAGTATTTAAACATCCTAGTGTGTCTGATTTCCCCATCCTCTGTGCTTTTGTTTGTTAAATGGTGATGGTTTGAATAAGAATGCCCCCCACAGGTCCAAGTGTTTGAATGTTTGGTCCCCTGTCAGTGGAACTGTTTTAGGAAGGATCAGGAGGTGTGACCATGTTGGAGGAGGTATGTTGCTAGGGGTGGGCTTTGAGGTTTCAAAAGCCCACTCCAGGCTTGGTCTCAGTCTCTCTACCTCCTATCTGTGGATCAGATGTAAGCTCTCAGCTCCTGCTCTGGCACCTGTCTGTCTGTCTGTCTGCTGTCATGCTTTTTGCCATGATGGTCATGGAGCTATCCTCTGAAAATATACTCAAGTCCCCAATGAAATGCTTTCTTTTAGACATTGCCTTGGTCATGGTATCTCTTCACAGCAATGAAACAGTAACTAAAACATTGATTCTGAGAGGTAAGTGAGTAAATCAATATGTAAAACTTCATGTAAGCTGCGTCTGGAAAAAGCCTGAAGGATAGAATCCACAACAGAGTAACTAACTCTTGGCTCAGGGTAACCCACTGCATTGCTTAGTACAATCAATTTTCAGTCTATAAAATGGTACAAATGGTGACCTCCATGATGCATTACAAATTTGAATATTAATGTGTATGAACCTCAAACTTATAAAATAAAGGCTTATTTTAATATCTTAGTATATTAGAATTGTGTTTAAATGTGTTATTCAACAAAGTTAACAATGTTAAAATTATGTTTTGTCATTGCAAATGTAGTGTTTATTAAATTCTACTTTTTAAATCAGTGGTTCAAAACTTTTATAAACTATGTATTGTGCAGTGGTGCATATGTGAAGGTCAGAGGGTGTCTTCAAAATCAGTTCTGTCTTTCTATCTCATGTTTTGGCTATTGCAGTGCTTATACACATATATAAATAGCACCATATCTGGGAAACACACTTAGATGATCATGCTTGTGCAGCTGCTACCCAATGATACATCTATCCCGCCCTTAAAATATTTGTAATTATTCTCTGACACTTTCATATGTGTGCAAAATGTGTTTTGATTCTATTTCTTCCCGTATTACCCTCTCTTGTTCCTTCCCCATGTACTCAAAACCTCTTCTTCCCAACAAGTCTCCCATTCATGAATTTTTCCAAATGATCCACTAAGTTTGATTATGTGTTGATTGTATGGCCATAGATGTAAGATCATTTACTGGAGTGGGGAGCATCAGTGAACTCAGGACTGAGGAAAATGACTTCCTCCAGTAGTCATCAACTACCAATAGTTTCTAAGGTAGGGGTGGAGCCTCATGAAGCTCAAGCTTCCTCCATAATGGAATGAGAGAAGGACTAATATTCTACTGGCTTTGGACCAGCAGTCAGAGTGGCAGTAATCTCATGAATGCAGTGGGCAGGCTGTGTCTAGAAGACAGAGTTTTATAGCACTCCTCCTCATCTTCTGGCTCTTACATTCTTTCCCGCTCTTCTTCAACATTGTTCCCAGAGCTTTAAAAGGATTTGCTCCAAGAATCCCATTTAAGGCCAAGTCTTCAACAGTCATGTCTTCTCAGCACCATGACCAGTTACGATACTCTGCTTTAACTGCTTCCCACTGCAAAAAATAAACTTCTTTGACCAAGGCTGAGAGCTATTTATAAACATAAATATTTAGAAGGAGTTTAACACCAAATTCTACTCATTTTAAAAAGTTGAACAAATCTACAGGATGAAAAGCTAGAAAGAATTTCCAGATAAATGCATATTGTGAATATGTTTAGTTTCCCTGGACATGTTCATCATTGCTTATGTAAAATTAAACTAATCCACAGAAACACAGCTATGCTTTTATCAGGAAATTTATATTCTCCTTCTTCTCATGAAGATTCTCACAAAGGATGACATTTCACTCAGTCTCACAATGTTAAAGATAAACAGGAAGCTGTGTGTTAACATTTCAAAAGCTTTGAAATATACACATTGTCACAAACACACAGATTTTTATTTGAGCTGGAACACAACCACATAAGTACTTGTAATTTTTAATTGTATTTTAAAAATAGGTTTACACGAAAGTAGTATGAAACTGCATGTTTAAAACTCTAGCCTTGTACCTTACTGTGTCTGAATAATCATTTTCTTTAAGAAAATTACAAAGCACAATTTGGATTCAACATGTTAGTTATAGTTCATTCTAATTGTGTGTAATTCTTTTAGGATTTGCTTTTTGAGGGAAGGAAAGAGTATTTTTTTAAATACATGACTAATATCTACAAAGCACAGTCAGGCAAAAGAACTGAGGCAGATAGCATTTTGAAGATTGCATGATTAATTGCAGTCATCAGTTTTTTGAACTGCAAAATGCAATCTCTCCTCTTATCTCAGAGGGACAGTTCCCCGAGTCTTTTACAGCTAGACAAGCCTCATTGTACCTGATAACCCTCCCTCTGTCACTCAATTTTGACTAAAAGTATACTCAGCTTTCATAACATATTAGTCTCTCTCTCTCTCTCTCTCTCTCTCTCTCTCTCTCTCTCTCTCTCTGTATTTCTTAGCCTATATTTATTTCTATGTAATTTATTACCATATCCATCTTCCTTAATATAGATTTTACCAAAAACTACATTTGCTCTTGTCTTTTTCTAAGAAATATCCAGGATGAAAAAAGTCATTTCTTCATTAGCATCTTGCAGCATAGTTTCCCATGGCTTCATGACTCTGAAATGACTATGTACTACATTGAAGAATGTCATCCAAAAAATATTGCCCACCTGAAGCTTGTGAAAGCTATCTTATTTGAAACTATTTGCATAAAACTAGACTTATGATAAAATCACACTGGATTGAAGTGAGCCCTAATTGAATAAACATCATCCCAAGAAAAGGACAATTGAGACAGAGAGGCAAAGACATATAGAAGAAACATAATCACATGTAGGAAGTGGCAAAAACAAGTGATGTAGCTATAAGCCACAAAGTGGTCAGAAGTGACTAGGACGTCACAGAACACCGGGAACTAGAAGAGGCAAGAAAGAAGTCTATCCAGGGCCTTTGGAAAGAGAAAAGCTCTGATGGCAACCTGGTTTCAGGCTTCTGTTCTTGAGAACCATGAAGGGCCTTCTTGCTTAAAGGCCCTGTGTTTGCTGTCATTTGTTACTATGAAATTAGCATACTCTCATAATCATGAGATATCATAATCATGTGATATCTCATAATCATACAAATCATAATCATTCTTCATGTGATTATGAGAGTCCCTTCATTCTCTCTGCTGTTGTGTTTAATGAAGGCTTAGCCTTACCTTTTATGAGATTCCTGCACTGGGTTTTAAGTGTGCACTAACTTCATGGCCTCAATTCACTAATAATGACACATAGACTGGGTGAATGCATAAAAAAAATAATCCAACTAATTGTTGTCTCCAATAAATACCCCTCTCTGCCAAAGAAAGACACTCAAAGACGAGAGTCTATTAGTGGAAAGCAATCTATCAAGTAAACAGTCAAAACAAGCTGGTGTAGCCCTGGTATCCCCACACACCAGAATAGTTCCTATAATTTGTATTGCTATTAGTTTGTAGTTTTATTGCACTATGATCTGATATGATACAAGAGGCGTTCTATTAGGTAAGATTTGACTTGTGTCTAGAAGGCAAAGGTAGGAGGAGATAGAAAAGAACTGATTCCACAAAGTTGTCTTCTGACCTATACACAAACATACACACACACTCTCACACACACACAACCCTACACACACACTCACACACACAACCCTACACACACACTCACACACACAACCCTACACACATACACACACACACACACACACACACACACACACACACTGTGGCATGGGTACACCCCGACATATAACCTCCACACTATAAATAAATGCTTTAAAGAAAAAAACGGATGACATCAAATTTTAATGAGGATGTGGGAAAGGAAGAAACTTCATGCACTGATGGTGGAAGTGTAAACTAATGGAGCAGCTATGGAAATTAGTGCAGAGGTTTCTTGAAAAGATCTAAATAGAACTGTAGCATGTGACTCAGTTATACCACCCAGGTATGTGCCAGGACTCTAAGTCAATGGACCACAGACACATCTGCTCATCTATGCTTACTGTTGCCCTGTCCTCCAGCCTAAGTGTCCATCAGCAGATGAGTGGATAAAGAAATGTTTCATATGCTCAAAGAAACTTCATACAGCCATAAAGAAACATGAAATGATTACATTTATTAAAAACATGATGGAAAAAAAGAAAGTGATGCAGCTAAAAATTATTACCCAAATTCAGAAAGACAAATATTTCACTTGTGAAACCTATATCTAAAATTCTATTTTTGTGTGTGCCTGTGAATCATAGAATTAGAAAGGAAACGCTGAGAGATCAGAAAGATAGCTTAAGGCAGGGTGGAGAGAAATGGATGGAATACATATGATATGAATGGCGGGGCAGGGGCATAGGACAAGGTAATGAGAGAGGAAAAACTAAAACCGGGTACCACTAATGCAACATACCGAAGGAAATGCTGTAATGAAGCCCATTACATTGCAGGCTAAACAAATGCTAAACATAATTTAAAGAAATAATAATGAGGAGGATGAATACAGCAGCTTGGAGAATTCTACTGAAATATAGAAATGTCACTAATTGATGCAGGAAATGAGGAGGAAAAGGACTTAGTGTAGAGATAAGGAAACATTCCATTAGGTTCAATTAAGAGTTTGGATGGGTTGGAGACAAGACAGTCTGGATCCTATATGTCCTCCCAAGTCTTATATGCTGAAGGCTTTTCCCAGTGAAGTAGTGTTCAGAGGTGACTGGATCATGAAGGATGAATAGACTACCAGAAAGTAGGGCCCAGCTGGAGAAAGCCAGGTGCTGGCAGTGTGCTTCTCAAGGCTATATTTCGTCCTAGGTTCCTGTGGCTTTCTTTGCAGCTACTGGAGGAAATGTGCCTGTACTGTATTCTTCCACCAGGACATTCAGCCTGTCTCAACTTCAAGGCAATGTGGGCAAGGGACTACAGATCAAAGCTTCTGCAACTGGGAGCCCACCTCAGCTCTTTCTCCGTTATATCAACTTCCTCAATTATTCTGTCACGGTCATGAAAAGTTAGCAAAGCAGGCATCAGGTGGAGATATCTAAAAGTCAAAATTCGACCTAGTTCAGATAAGAGACTAAAATAAATGTCATGGATTCAAAGATATAGATGACTTCTAAAAAAACAGCATGATGAGAGATCCAACAGGATAAACAACTAAGGAATGCTGACAGTGAGAGCCTTCTCTAGGGAAGAGTACAGCAATTGGTTTTCTCAGCACTGAAAATGTACATACAAGTAAGAAGATACAGACTGGTCAGGTTGTGCTTAGAAAGCTATATGTATATACACATACATATATGCATGTAATGACAATTAATGAAAAGTGCCATGAATTTGGAAGAGAGCTAGAAGTATATGGAAGGGTTTGGAGAGAGGAAAGAATGGACATAGGATCTCACAGATCAAAGAAAAAGAACCAGACCCTGTACCAGTGAAGACAATCTAACACTCAATGGACATCTTGGGAATACCTGCCACCTGTGGGGAGGGGGGAATGGGGAGTTGTGGAGAAGAAAAATGACGTGATGTGGTGGGAGGGGGAAGGGACCTTGAATAAGGATATACAAGGATAGAAAGTGTGACTTCTTTGTTCATAATAATCAAAAAAAATGCTTTTAGGAGTAGATAAAATGAAAAAAAAAAAACAATACTGAATTTAAACAAGGTAGATCAAAGCCTAGGTGCTAATATTCCAGAATTCAAGTCAGATGAAATGTTTCTGTGGGATCTTTTGCTACAAAGATGTATGTAAAAGGAAAAAACAGATTGGGAATGCCACTGTTCACCATTCCACTCTTTTACTCATGGCAAGCCTAAGGAGAAGACACAGAGTGAGTCTGGTCCCATGTCAATATGAGGGAGCTATCCCCTTTCTCTTCCCTGCAGTTTCACAGAAGCAGGCATGCATAACCCTCAACATCTGAGGTTGAGCACTTGAAAGACTTTCTCTCTTGTTCTAATTCTGCCTTTAGAGATGGTTGCCGTGATAGTTACAATAAAAAGTAAAGTAGTTATAAAACTTTAAGCTCACAAAGATAGGTGATAGAATAGTTTCTTTAATTTTGCAGAATACAAATAAACATTGCAACTGTAATTCCTCCTTGATAACACTTTTTATATCTAATTTTAGTATCTTAAAATGAAAATCTTCCATTTTGATTAGAAGAAAAGGGGAAATGCTGGGTGATGGTCTTTCTATACACTGTGAATGAGGTTACTCATATTGGTTATTAAATAAAGCTGTTTGGCCAATAGCCAAGAAGAAAACAAAACACTCAATGGACAAGTAAAGGGTACAAACACTGACAAGTAAGTGGAAAGTCAGATAATGTAAAAGGTTCACAGAGGCCAAGGATGCAGAGACTATCCAAAGTCAGATAATGTAAAAGGCTCAAAGAGGCCAAGGATGCAGAGACTATCCAACAGGTCAATTCTGCCTAGCACAATTACAAGACAGCATAAAAGTCTAAATAGATTCATGATTTTTTTTTTGGCATTTTCCCATCACTGTAACCTAGCAAGCTGTTTTTATGATGCTTAAGGAAGGGGGATTGATTTCAGGGGTGAAAAGTTGAGAGTAAATGTCTACTTACAGCACACTTGTAGGAACAGTAACTGATATGCTCCAAAAGCAGCTTTCCCTTACTTCAGCTGGGACTTCCCCTCCCAATACCAAATTATTTGGGTCTTCCCCAAGACTCAGCCACTCCTTGAAGTGCTAGCCCAGCAACAGGTGCGGTCACGCCTGCTTAGATGCCAAGCATTATGGAAATTGGTTTCGTGGCACAGGTGAAAAACTGGACATTGCAACAGAAATATTTGTAATACCTTTCAAAAAGAGAATTCATAGACTTTTATTTATTTTTGCTGTTGTTGGAAAAATGCTAATATGTTCAATACTAATGACATTGCCCTAAAAATATCTATTATAGTCTAAGCATTTTTCCAGTGCCAGCAAAGAGCCAAAATTAGTTACATACCTAGTTTTGTCAAGTGACCATACTTAAAGTTTTGCTGGAGGACTATAAGCCATTTAATAAAAAGTAGTTTCTTGTAGAATATTATTTTAAAGGTGTGTTACTTTTGTTTATGTTGCATTTGTTTAACTCTATGAAGCTGTAATTCTTTGTCTGCCTAAAAAACCTGATGTTGTAATAAAAAACTACATGGGCAATAGCAAGGCAGGAGACAGGATTGGTGGGCCTGGCAGGCAAAGAGAGAATAGATGGGAGAAGAAATCTGAAAGAAGAACAAGAAAACAGGGAGAGGAGGATGCTGAGGACCAACCACCCAGGCACAAAGCCCGCCACTGAGTAAGAGGGAAAATAAGATCTAAGAAATAAGAAAAGGAAAAGTCCAAATGCAAAAGGTGGATGGGCTAATTTAAATGAAGAAAAGCTGGCAAGAAACAAACTAAGGCCAGGTATTTATAATTAAGAATAAGCCTTATTGTGTGATTTATTAGGGAGTTGGGTATCAGGTCCCCAAAGAGCAAAGAGTAAAGAGTAAAAACCAAAACAGTGGTTTCAGGGCAAGTGGTCACCTGAAACGATGTCATCACAATAAGGAAACAAGTTGAATTGGCTTTTAATCAAGACACATATGTGTTTGTCTATAATGAAGTTAAGAAAAATACTACTGGAAATTAATTTGCCATAAAAGTATATGAGTTTCATAATCACTAGAACTTTGTTTGACATAGAAACTTAGTATCTTTTTCACTGAAATTATAATTTCACATATTTTTTTTTGGAACTTAAAATAGACACAAACTTACATTGACCATATGGCTAAAATTACTCCCAAAAGGATACTTTCAGTAGTCAGGAGAAGGGTCATAGGATCTTAAAAAATAAAACTGAAATTTAATAAAATATTTTCTTTTGTACCATTAGTATTAGAGTAGATTATCTTAACTTACAAGCTAATTGTTATGGATATAAATTCATAAATATATAATCACATTTATATAAATATTATACAATAGCTACTTTTGAAAACTTCATATGTATAAATTCTTTGGTAAAAAGTAATCATTTGAAAAAAGAATTTACTTTTTATTTGTGTGTGTGTACCTGCATATATATATATGTGCACCATTTACAGGCAGGTGCCTATAGAGCCAGAAAAGAGTATTGGATCTCTGGAATGCTTGTGAGTCACCAGATTTGAGTGCTGGGAATGGAAGCTGTGCTCTTAACCATGGAACCATCTCTCAAGCACCACAAAAAGAGTCCTTTTATTATTGTTATTTTTTTTAAAAAAAAATTAAAACAAAGACTAGGACTGGCTCTGTAGCTCACTTGGCTAGAAAGCTTATTGGACATGCATGAAATCCCAGCTTCCATCCCCAAGGCTACATAAAATGGTAATGGTGGCACACAACCATAACCTTATCACTAGAAAGTAGAGGTAGCAGCATCAGAACTTCAAGGTCAAATTTAGCTACATAGCAAATTAGAAAGCTAGCTTGGAATATATTTCATAAAGCAAAGCAAAATAAAACTACCTGAAAATATATTTTTTTCAGGGAAAAACACTATTAAAAAGTACAAAGATAAATATCTCTATTAAATAACAACTGAACACTTCGACAAGTAGAAAGATGGAAGAGTTCAAACTGCCTAGGCAAGTAGTTTTTCTGGTCCAGCTAAGGCACACAGAAGTCGGAAGTCGTTGTAACTATTGTAGAAGGGGTTTGGCAGCAGGAGCTTGTCATGTTAGTCACATGGTGGTAACTTTGAAGCCATGCAAAGTATAAGAGTTATGGGTCATGGAGGCTTGTGCCAGTTTCCAGAAAGTCAGCTGAAACAAGGCAATATGTAGCAGGGCTGGATCCCCTGCACGAGGGCACTGAGAGGTCACTGAGCAAAGCTGTAGGGATAAACTTGGTTGCAGTGGAAACTTCAGGATGTGGAAGATGCCAGGATCAGAGCTATCCTGAGAGAAGTCACCCTTGCTGCAGGCAGAGAGATGGAGGAACAGGGCTAACCGAGCTCTTTAGATGATACTACCACAGGGCCCAGATGCTACACATGAAATTTCAGAGATTGATATTTGCCCTATTGGGCTTTGACCTTTCTTTAGGAACCCTTCCCTTACCACATTTCTCTTCTTTTTGGAATGAGAATGTTTGTTCTATGCTATTTGTATTGGAGGACAGAGGCTCACAGTTACAACAATGCCTTGAGTGTCAGAAGAGATTGTGATCTTTTGAAGAATGTTAGTACAGTCAAGGACTCTGAGGGCTTTCAAAGTTGGACTGGATGCATTTTGTGTTATGAGATGGCCACATGCCCATGAGAGTAGCAATGGTTTCAAGTTAAAATAGGAAATAAACCTTGAGTAAAGATTTTTTTTAATGGAGTCTGAGCTGCAAAGATATCGATGACAGCGTGAAGTAGTAAGAACAGATTGAATAAGAAAAAAAGGAGGTGGTGTTGAGAGAGGAGTCAGGTCTACTCTAGAGCTTGGTAGGTTACTTTTAGAAAATGTAAATTGGTTAGTCCCAGGACGAGAAAAGATGACAAGTTTGTAAAATGAAATCAGTGTATCTAGATGCATATCTTAAAGGGAATTTTATTTATTCTTATTTTGTGTGAAGGTAATTTGGTCTGCATGTATGTGTGTACCATGTGTGTTTAGTGCCCCCAGAGGCCACAAGAGGGCATCAGGTCCTGTCTCAGTTTCTTATCTATGCCATGATAAAACATCATGCCCAAGATATCTAATAGAAGGAAGAGTTTATTGAGGGCTTATATTTTCAGAGGGTAGGGAGCACAACAGCAAGAAGACAGACATGAGCACGGAAGGCTAACTGGGGTTGCATGAGGTTTTGAAGCTTCAAAACCTGTCCCCAGTGACACACCTCTTCCAATAAAGCCACACCTCCCAATCCATCCCAAACAATTCCGCCAACTGGAGATCAAGTATTAAAACATTTGATCCTATGGGGGCTTTGGTCGTTTTAATGTAATTGGCCTCCAAAAGCTCATATGGAGTGGCACTATCAGGAGGAGGTTTGGTCTTGTTAGAAAAAGAGTTACTGTGGCCGTGGGCTTTGAGGTCTCCTTTGCTCAAGCTTCACTCAGTATGACACTCAGTTCACTTCCTGCTGCCTGGGGATCAAGATGTAGGACTCTCAGCTCCTTCTTCCACACCATGTCTACCTGCATGACATCACGTCCCACCATGATGATAATGGATTAAACGTTTGAAACTGTAAGCCACATTATTAAATGTTTTCCTTTCTAAGAGTTGCTGTGGTCATGGTATCTCTTCATAGCAATAGAAACCCTAAGTAAGACAGGGGTCCTTCTCCTTCAAACCATCATATTCCATTTCCTGGTCCCCATAGGCTTGTGGCCACATCATAATGCAAAACACATTTAGTTCAACTTTGAAAGTCCCCATAATTTTTCACAGTTTCAACACAGTTTAAATGTCCAAAGTCTCTTTTATGACTCAAGGCAATAACTCATAACTGTAAATCCCTGTATAATCAAAAAGCAAACTACATATTTCCAACACACAATATATATTCCATTCCCAAAGGAAGGAATAGGAACATAGTAAGGAAACACTGAACCAAAAAAGACCAAATCCCAGCAGGGTAAACTTCAAATCCTGTAATTCCGTCTGATGTCAAAGGGCTGCCCTTTCATTTTCACTGACTGTAACACACCTCTTTCTCAGGCTGATCCCATTCCCTGGCTGCAGCTAGTATTGGCAGGTATCCCACAGTTCTTGCATCTCCAACATCTTGGTGTCTCCAGTGAAATCGAGGCTCTACTTTCACAGCCTCAGGCAATGGCCTCTCCTGGCCTCCATTCAGGGACTCCCCTACTATGTACTCATGTGACCTCAATTATTCTTTAACCATAGAGGAAGATTCCAAAAACTCCTTTACTCCTGTATCCTTCATGACTAAAGCCAGAATCACATGGCCAATGCTGCTTGCCTGAAATGAAAACTACCCCTTTCCTTGATTTACATTTGCCTAAATTTTAATTTGTGTTGTTTTGTAGGCCCAGAACACCCCTCGGGCCTCTTTCTTTCACAAATTGCAGGATTAGCTGGGTGGAATCTTGCCCTAGGGGCACCACTTTCTTTATTACTTTTTAAATATTAGCTTTCCTTATCTGGGTCAGCGAAAGTCTTGGCCCCAATATCACATTCTCTGGTGCCCTCTTTCTCCTCTAACTACCTTGTGTATTTCTTCTTGACTTCCTTGCTCTTTTTCATTATAGAACTGCATAAAACTAATCACTAGTACCCAAGCCAAAGAGTCAATAGCAGGCTGCCTTAAAATATTGTCTCTCAATGAAATGTAGGAGTCTCTCCCACACTCATCCAATTTAGCCTCAGATAGTTTCTTAGGAGAGGGGCCAAGAGCAACCACAGTCTTCGCCAAAATATCACAGCATTGGTCTATAGTCCAGTTGCTAATATTGCTTCCCTCTGAAACCTCTTGACCTGGGTCCATCTTGCTCTCATCACTATTGTCTTCCAATCTGCCAGTAGGATGGTCTACTAAATCCCCCTTATAGCATAAAAGCACTCTCTTGGGCCACAGCCTTCCACATTCCTTCCCAAACCAGCATGGTCAGGACTGTTACAGCAACAGGCTACTTCCCAGTACCAACTTCTGTCTTAGTTACTTTTATATTGCTGTGATGAAGTACCATGACCAAAGTAACTTACATAACAAAGGGTTTATTGAGGGCGTATAGGAACAGAGGGTGAGTCCCTAACCATCATGTAGCCAGCATGGCATCAGGCAGGCAGATATTGTGCTAGAGCAATGGCTGAGAGCTTATATCCTGATCCATAGGCATGAGGCAGAGAGGGCTGATTGGGAACGCAGTGTACTATTAAAGCTTCAGAACTTGCCCTCAGTGACACATCAGCTTCAAACAAGGGCACAGCTTCTGACCTTTCTCAAACAGTTCCACCAACTGAGGACCAAACACTAAAATATAAGAGCCTATGAGGGCTATTTTTCAGGCAAATCACCAAAAAAATTCCTTGGGACTAGTTACAGATGATTATGAGATGTGTGGGTGCTAGGAATCAAACTTGAGTCCTCTTAACCGCTGAACCATTTCTCCAGCCCTCCATTTCTTTATCAAACCATTTTTTTTCACATCACTTGACAACCCCCTTGATAAACTGTGGCAATAGTGACAGTAAAGTGGGTGGTATAGAGGAGAATTATCTTGAAACCCTCGATTCCAATCCAAAATAGAGGTCTATTTTCTGTTTCTCACAAACTTATATATTCTCCTCCTGCAGATGACTAAAATTGCAAAGCTTGTTTTGACATCTAGCAGCAAGGCAATGGCATGTGCCCACCCTTCTGTGGACTTTGCAAATACAAGTCTATTTCCCAACCAGATTCTGTGCATAATAGTAAAGAAACGTGTGATCAAGAACTAGAAACCAGACCAGAAGTAAAGGCGGATGAACTCATGGAGCGAGGATTCATGATATAACAAGTAGCTAAACATTACTGGTATCTTTGGGACAGTATCATGGGAGCTGCAAGATAGCAAATCCTCCAAAAGGTAGATTCTAAGAGAATCAAACAGGGATGTTACCGTGTGCCTTTTTTTCCATTTGAAATAATGCAAACTAGTGTACACAGTAAAATAATTACCTTCCCCGAAAATAAAAGCTCTTTAAAGGAAACAACAGAACTATATGGATGATTCAGTGGTTAGGGGTGATTGTTATCCATGCAGAGGAACTAGGTTCAGTAACCAGCATCCACATGGTGGCTCTCAATACATATATGGTAGTTCCCACCTGTCTCTCAGGGGATCTGATATCATGCTCTGGTCTGATGGGCACTGTGTACACATGGTGCACACATATACAACACAGGCAAAAACTCATATGCATAAAAATAAAACATGTTTAAAAGAAAAATATAACAATAACACAAACATGGATCTTGAGTGAAAGAGAGGCTATCTCCCGACAAAATTAAAGCTAATTTATATGTATTTAATGTAAGCAGACACTACACAGTTTTAAAGCACAAAGACAAACTATTCCTGCTTATTATTTTTTTAGCATAGATGTTTGAAGAAACTACCAACTATCAAATGACTTTGAAACATGTAAACAGCTAATAAACACGAGTGTGTGTGTGTGTGTGTGTGTGTGTGTGTGTGTGGTGGGGGTAGAGGAACATCTCTGGAAGCCACTTTACATAAAAATGTAAGGCTTTAGGTCACTCCTTTCTCCAGGTTACTCTCAACCTATTGGGCCAAGATGACTGAAAATAACATTTTTTCTTATGTTTCATAGAGAATAACTCCAGATTTGCTCTTCTCTTTCTTCTACATGTGAACTTTATATGGCCATATAAGAATATGTAAATCTAGCAAGTCTTTTTTTTTTAAACCTTAGTAAATAAAGTCTCCTCTAGAGGAGTGTTATCTTTAATTACCATTTATTTGTAGGAAAATGGTGACTATAAATCAATTCGGGTTCTCTAGTCTTTCCGAATATTAATGAAGATTTCCTCTAACAAAGGCAATCTGTGGGAGCATGTAGGTTAAAAGACCAGTGTCAGAATAAAATAATATTCTCTATTCACAATAAGGTCAGATGGAGTTTAGTCAGTCCCCTGACATTTCTTTTCAACAGGGGAACAAGCTGGAATAGGAAAACTGAAGGATGGCTTCTTTTGGATGTACGGTAATTACAATTTGTCCATGATGTAATGAAGCATCTCAGCTATGTTATTTCTTTAAAATAAAAGTAGCCTCTAATGTTAATGACAGCGGGGTGGAAAAGTTACAAGGACTAACTGGCTGTGACAGAGTGCATCCACAGGCTACATTTTGTGACTACAGCCAGAAGTACCTCTCAGTCAGAACATTAAAACCAACTTACTGACAAAAGGTTACAAAAATATCTTAATGATATCTCAAAGAGAGAGACAAATATTCACCCTCAGAAAGGATTTGCTATTTTCCTGAAAGAAGGAACACGAAGCAGAAAACACCCCAGACTCCATTCATCCTTGTCATTCTTTAAGATAAGAGGACATTCCCCCATCTTTCTCCAGCCCTGGAGTTATTATTCTCTAAAACTAGAGTACTCTTTCTGTTGCACAAGATTTGCAATCTGTCTGCATTCTAACTGCTGTCATTATTGTTTAAACGGTACAACAACATATGCTTTAAAAAGTAGCTGTTTAATGGAAAATATTCAAAACTCAGCTTGGATTAGAAGAAGAAATGATAGACCCTTGGAAATGTATCAAACAGTAAGATTGGCTGATGTCCAGCTAGATGGGGAAATGTATTATGAAGCAAATGCAGTGACATCGCAACAGCTGTGAATCTAGGAAGATGTGGAGGCATACTGTAAAATTTTCAACCTTCCTAAGCTTGTAGGGTTTCCTAATAAGTTGCTGGGGGCAGGGGTGAGGAACAATCAATTCTATTTGAAAGCTGTTTAAAACAGTGAGGGGAAAACTGTTAACCCTCACAGAATGGTTCTGCAAAAACAGACTAGGTAAGGTTTGCTGCTTACATCTGTTAAACTGAAGAGGGTACAGGTTAGCACAACTTTTCTTCTTTTTGACCTCCAAGAAATAAAAAGGTATCACTTTCCTATTGAGGGACAAAGGAGGCAGAAAAGTAGGCTTCCTACAAATTTTACACTAAAAGAAGTTTTTATGGGGAAACTTAAAGTAGAAACTAAAATTGTTCTTTACCTAAAAATAAAGGTAGGTATATATATATATGTATACATATACATACATATATATATATATGACACCTTCATTTTATTCCTACAGTTTGGGTTACCTAACTATCCTTATTGGAAATATCCACTTATTATAAATTGACAAAAACATATTCAATAAAATCTAAAAAGTCATTAAAAACGATCAGTAAATTTAGCTGACCTATTACATGATGTGCATATAAAGTATCATAAGTGTCATAAACCTTTCAACACAAATAGCTTCCTGAAAGGGTATGAACAAGACATGATCATGACTGAAGTTCTATCAGTGACTTTCTGGCAGTCACTTTGAACATATCTCACACCTGCATTACATAAAACAGGAAGTATAACTGAAAGAAATTTCTTGACTACTAATGGATCCATAATGATCTATAAATACACACTTACTGAGAACCTCCTATCGGTATGCACAATGCTAAGCCTAGAAAAGAGAATATGAGTAGGACAAGTCACTGACTTCATGAAATAATTTTTATTTAAAAGACATATAGAAAATCAATTTTATATATTCATATTTTTTCATTGAAAATTAATTCACTATATTCTGATTATGGTTTCCTCTCTCCCATCTCCTCTCAGATCCTTCTTGGACCCCCGCCCCATCCAACTTCATGCCTTTTTTCTCTCCTTTGAAAACAAACAGGCAAATAAAAAAGGAAACAAAATAGAATTTTAAAAAGCAAAAAAGCACAAGAAACACACATAGAGAAATGCAAAACAAAACCCATAATAACACAAAACTGGAAACCATAATATACAAGTAAAAAGACTAGTGATATTTAAAAAAAAAAAATGCCCAGCAAAGCACTACGAGACACCTATCTACAAATACAGCATTGTGTAGTTGGAAGTTTTTGTCCCACCAACAACTCTCAAATACTCAGCAGCTGCTTCCTAAATAATTGACTTCAAGGCTTAAAATTATAGAAAATGCTGGGCCAGTAGCTCAAGCATATTACCAACTAGCTCTTCCAGTTAAATTAACCCATAATTCTTAACTATGTTTAACCATGTGGCTTTGTTCCTTTTCTCAGTCCAGCATTCTCATCTTGCTTCCACTTTGTCTTGCTGGCAGCTCTTCCTCTGTCTTTCCTCTTCCCAGAATTCTCCTAGTCTGGTTGCCCCATCTATACTTCCTGCCCAGCTACTGGCTAATTTTTTTTTTAACCAATACAAGTAGCAAATCATTGCAATGTAAAAGAACATTATCCCACAGCACCACTGAGTTTGTTTTGTGTTGCCCATCTACTGCTGGGCATGGAGCCTATAGAGGCAGGCAATTTTAAACAGAATTAATTCGTTTATAGACACAGTATTGTAATAGAGGAGAGTCCTTTGCTTAAAGACCTCTGAGGGGGAGTGCCTAGGTGTAAGGTGAATAGTGGTGGAAAGGAGATGGAAGCCAAGATTCTATGCTGAGGCGATAGCAAGATATACAAGGCTACATGTTTTGGACACAGAACTATAGGTAGGATCAATCTCACTGAAGAAATGCTCATGGTACACAGCATGTAAGGAGGCTAGGGAGGTAGGCACTGAACATCGAATAGATAATCTTGGGGACATGTAAAGGAGCATGGGAGTTTCTCTTGGCTTTCCAAAGATTTTTAGAAAGGGGATGCCATTTTTAGGTTGTGTCTTTACTAGAACTCCCTGGTTCCTGTGAGGGTAAATTTGAAGGGGACAAGATGGCTAGATAACAGGGTAATGGAACAAAGACCAGAACTGCCACAGTAATAGTAAGCATAGTTTCTGAGAAGGAACAGACATGGCACTGCATGTGGGGGCGGCTAATATCTGGCTTGGATGAATGCCAATCTTATCCCAACCCATGTACATAAGACAGAAAAACACCACGTAGGTGGAGAAGATGATGCATTCAGCTCTGATGTTTAAACTGGATAGGTTTCCAGGTTATCTGGAGTTTGATTCCCAGAATTAACATGCTGGCTTATAGTCATTTATAACTGCAGTTCCAGCAATTCTGATGCTCTCTTCTGACCTTCATGGGCATCAGGAACACACATGGTACACAGACGTACAAATATTCACACATAAAAATAGGAATTTCTAAAAAAAAAAAAACTATAAAGAATTTTCAAAACCATATTCTAGTGTTTGTTTAGAAACATTTTAAAATGTTTATCTGCTATCAGCATATCTTATTTGCTGTCATTCAAAATATTTTGCTCATTTTTTCACATTGAGCTGTTTTTTTAAAATAGCATTTAACAGTTCATTACATTTTAATTCATCTTTAGTTTATTATTAGGGTGTATGTTGGGAGGGGAATAACAGGCCTTCAGAAGGCAAGGGATAACATGAAGCTGGTTTTCTTCCACCTTTAACTGGGTTCCAGGAATCAAACTTAGTAGTCAGATGTGTGGAACATGCTCTTCACAAGCTGAGCCATCTTTCTGGCCGTGCTTTTTGCACTTTGAGTGTTTTTTTTGTTTGTTTGTTTGTTCTGTTTTTCCTTTATTAGATTTCTGGTTTGCAAATTCCTCTCAGTGTATGACTTTCGTCTTCTGAAGGGAGTTTTTACTTTATTAAAGCACAATTCTGTTGCCCCCACCCCCACTCCATGATCTAGTTTAAGGTGTGTGTGATTGCCCTAGGCAACAGGGCACACTGTACTGAAGCCTTCAGGAAAGAAATCTGAACAGTCAGTACTGTGTACCAAGATAAGCAATGATACTGTCTTTCTAACTTGGATGAAGTTACCAGTGAAGTTAAGAGTGTCTTCAGTTCACACCTTTTCCCTTAGTGGAACTGATTGACAACAAATACTGAGAGGTCTGAAGCACTTTTATGTTCCTCTGTTATGCACACCACCACCTCCTCCGACAAGGCATTGCTTTCTTTTTTAAAAATTACCCTTTAGTTAGCATACTAAGTAATGGGCTTCACTACGGCATTTTTCATCCGTATATGTCGTCACACTTTGTACTTAGTCATCCCCTGAGTACTTCAAAGGTCATTCTCGATTGAGGATGACTAAAGCAGATCCCTGAGGGGCATTCCAGCATCAGATGCTGGGACAAACCCCTGGAAGGAGTCACTGCCCTCCCCCGTGGGAACTTACAACCACACTCTGCAGAGCTTGTCAACCTGTCCCCTCACCAGGCTGACAGGGGGTTAAACCACAGCAGATCCACAGAGAAGGGATTCAAATCTCAGAAAACACCGGGGCAGCAGGGAAGCCCCTGGGAGCCCGCGTGGAGAGGGCGGGACGCCGCTGGGATGTCTGAGCCCCGGCTTGCCCGGGAGCGTGGGCACTCAAGGTCCTTTGCAGCACAGCTGGGCGTGTTCCTGACCTTTGACCCTGCCCCAGGGTCCTCAGGTCAGTCCCAGCCTGGGCGGGAAGCTGTCGACCGCTCCAGGAGCCGCCAGCCTCCTCCCCTTCTGCTAGTCGTAAAGTGCTGCAAAGAGCCCTGCGCTTTACGGCGCCGTAGGTGACTCCCGGAAGGTCCATTTCGGCTGGGCGCATGGTTTTGGCTCTGCAATTATAGAAAGGCTGCAGTAAGACTTTGCGGGGCTTTAGCGAAGCGCCTACGAGCCTCTAAGCGGGTAATTGGATTCAGCTTCACTCAAAACAGTCATCCCAGACGTTGCTAAGAGTATGCATGATATCAGAGTCTCAGATGTCACGCGCGGTGCCGTGTCCCTCCAGCAATGTTGGTTTTAGTCTTCATCCTTAGACTTTAGCCCCCCCGGTGTTAGCTGACGTTTTTGTTGTTCCCTTCGCTCTGTAGTCTCCCCGTCCCTGGAATTCGAAATGCTTTACCTGATCGGCTTGGGCCTGGGAGATGCCAAGGACATCACAGTCAAGGGCTTGGAAGTTGTGAGACGCTGCAGTCGAGTCTATTTGGAAGCCTACACCTCGGTCCTGACTGTAGGGAAGGAAGCCCTGGTACGTGATTAAAGCCTCCAGGTCTCTGGGGAAGAAATACTAGCTAGCATCTGATTCTTGTACTCTAGACTGCACAGTCTTAAGCGTCTGCTTTCCCTCTTTCTGCTTTAAAACACAAATCCTGGGTTTTGAGAGAGGAGAAAACTCATACACTAATACAGTGAGTGACTGGTGGTTTGTCCTGCTTTACAAGTCTAATTCTGTGTGACCTTCTCCAGTAAATAAAAAAAAAAAAGGAAAGTTATTTTACACTCTTGGGGATAGTTATCAGAATCCGTTATTTCATGAGCTAGCCAAGAAATCCTTTCTGAGTTGAGTGCTAATGAGGTGCTGCCACAGCCTTAATGAGTTGGTTATACAGTCAGCGAGCAATCTGAAAGCTTCCTCCTTTGAAGTATTTCCACTGGGAACAGCGGCGATCGCCTTTCTGTCTGCAACATATCCAAAGAGATCTTACTTATAATCTCCCAGGAAGCCTGGCATTCCCACATGTGTATATAGAGTGAGCCCGAGACTGAGTATCCAGAGGATTTATTAGTGTATTATATACATTGAACAGGCTCTCATTAAAGGCAAAAATGTAAATAATAAATATGAGCAGAAGGGTCAGTTTCTGGTTGATTGTCAAACTCAAAGTGGAATATCTATTAAAATAAAGGACTGATGAGTGTGTTGTGGGAAGGAGGGAAGGGTTTTTGAAATTGTCAAGCTTTCCAAATCAAAGTTTGAGCCACAGAATTTCTGGTCATCCCTTTTAGATTCACTAGAGAATTCTGAAGGTTGCAGAGTTACTTTAAAATCTTGAAGACTAAATTAAGGCTTATTCTTGAATTGGCCATGCATTACAATAAAAGTAGTGTCTAATGCCCAGCTTTGACTGCACAGCCACATTTGCCTTTTTTTACTCCCACTTCAGGATGACAGAACCGTATCTCTGATCAGTGATCAAAAGCCACAAGTTTAAAACCATTTGAGAGGATAGAAAGATCCGTTAATAGAATAAGGCGTTAGACAAAAGCTTAGAGGAAAATTGAGACATAGCCTGTTTTTACCTTGTGACATGTCCGTGGACAATTCCTGTACTTTTAATTTCTTACTGTATGAACTGAACTCAGAAACCTTCTAGGCTCTTATAACAGTGCCTAGCACAAAAAAAAAATTCAGACATTTTAGTTGTTAGTAGATACAGTTCCAAACTTCTGCCTTCATTTGTCAAAGAGAAATAACCAGTTGGAAGGTATTTAATGTATTATTAAGGTGCATGTGAAATACTTTCTAAATAAATTATAAATGCTAGTAAGATACTAATTTTCAAAATCCCCCTTCAAAACGTATTTTTAGTTACAGAGTGACAATCAGGGGTTTGGTCTGACCTTACTTGTAAGTAAATTATGTGTATTTTTTTTAAGGTTCTAGAATATCTGTTATTTCATAGTAATGTTTATAAACATTACTATAGCATAGTAATATTTATAGCACATTTATTTTGCAACATTTAATTTGTTTTCTTTACAGCACCAGAAATTGAACCCAGAGTCTCTCCCATGTTCCACAAGCTATCTACCACAGAGCTATAACTCCCAGTGATCTATCTGTAGTTACTGTTCACATCTCATAGGCATACGGATGTTCCAAAGCTTGTTCAGTATCATACAGACAGTGACATAGGAAGATACAAACTAAAGCAGCTCTGGGTTGAGAAGTGCTGCTCCAGATTCACACTGTCTCTCTGCAGTTTTAGCAATGGATAATAACTACACAAGTATAACTTCAGGCATCACTAATGGAGAAGAGACATTAGTGCCTTGGCCTAGATCCTATTGTATTACAATGTTCTTTTAGTATTCTCCTCATGCCCTCCTCCAGGTTCTTAGTTCCTGTTCTTCCCTGAGCAGCTTGCCCCTGATACTAGCTACCTTAAGTCAGCCATTTATAAGTTCATGCCTTGTATTCCCAGTAAAACTGTACAGCCTTTTCTCTCCCATCACATTTGTATGTCCTTTTACCCCCTTCATTTCTGTTTTCTTGTTAAAACAAACTGAAGTCTTGTTTCAAGTATAGGTAATTATATCACAGTGAAAAAATAGATAATTTCATTTTCTTTAATGAACATATTTCTACTTACTAATAGTCAACCAGTCAAGATTTTTTACAAGGCACATACAGGTGTTAAAGAAATTCCAAGTTTGACTGTTCTTCCATTCTTCACTGTTGTTTTCAAATGGCCAGATGGTAGTAGTATTAATAAGTCTCCAAAAGAAATATAAAGACAATAAATCTTGGAAAGAGTATTAGTTTAGGTGTATGCAACTTAAGCTTCTTTTAGGCAATTTCCGTCGATATATTAAATCTTTTTTTTAACCTTATTTATTTATTTGCCTTGGTGTTTGCCTGGAATTGGGAACTGAAACCACAGACAGTTATAAGCTGCCATGTGGGTGCTGGGAATTGAACTCAGGACCTCTGGAAGAACAGTCAGTGCTCCTAACCGCTGAGCCATCTCTCCAGGCCCCCCCCCCCCCCCCCCCCCCCCCCCCCCCCCCGATATATTAAATCTTACATGCTTATTGGTTGAGGGCATCTGTGTATATTTAATGATGTATAAGCAGCACAGCTTTGTTACAAGTGGCTCATGGTTCTGTCTACATTGTACTTAAGAAAACTAAGGCTTAAGTAGTAATTTATAAAAGTAGTGGAAGGAAGAAACTATATGTCTAGAATTAAGTGAAGAGGTTTAATCTCAACCAGCATCCTGGAAACCTATAATAGAAATCTGTCCCTGGAACCCTTCCAGTTGTCCCTTGTCCATATGTAGGACAAAGGATAACTGTTAGCATGAGACTGGTAGCATGTGGCTTCTTGGTTTTCAGGAAACTTTAGTTCAGTAAAAATCATTTTTTGCCTTAGTGTCTGCTTATCATATGTGTTCTCTTAGGTATGTAGGTGTAATTGTCCTGTGACTGTAAGTTTTCTGATTCCTAAAATCAAAGTTAAATGGGTAAAGAATAGTGATTAAGGTAAAGGATCACAGTAAAGGTGAAAATAAAGGATGCAATTTTAAAAATCTATATAAGCAGTGTTATTGGATGCTTATAAAGCATTTCTCTAGGGGAGGTGGTTTTCCCATTTGAGTAACAGACTTTATGTATTACAAAGTAATTGCCACATCTGGAATTGTGGCGTTTATCTTTGGCTGCTTAATTGTTTGTTGAGTACTTTCTTGTTTGACAAATATTGGGTACCACTGCTCCCACTCTAGTAGTCCCTGTAACTTTTAACAACTCACAACTCTCAATATGAAGGAATAAATTTGTTTTTTATTCATTGTCTTCTATTTTTGAATTGCATAGGAACTCAGTAATTAGAGTTATGATCTTGTATACTGTCATTAACCAGTAATATCAACCACTAGTTAACTGGCTCAGTCTTCTGAGTTTTCTTCTTCTCTAGAACTGAACTTCAGAGGATTAACTGACAGTGCAGCTTAGATGGAAATGTCCTGTGTATTTAAATTTATTTCTTTTCCTGTAATTATGTACGACTGTCCATTTGTCTGTATGCTAAACCATAATTTTCTGTCATTTTCTATTGACATGGCCTTTTATTTTAGACATCATATTGCAAATGCTCCTGTAGAAACAGGGAAACATCTGTACTACCATGTATCATTATTGTTAATGTATTCCATATTTTCATGTTTCAGGAATAGGGCTCATGAATACATATTCTCTGTTCATCCTTTGGTGTTCTGCCTGGTCTATTAGACACATATTTAGAGGCCTCAGATGTGAAGAGGTCTACTTTCTCCAGGGATATGATGATAGCCCCAAAGACAGAGTTTAATTGCACCATGATATGGAGTGTTGGCTCACTGATGAGGTGTACTGACTGATCTGTGTTTGGATGGCTGCCAAGATTTGCACCTTGCTCTAGACAAAGGCTGTTCTTTGAAAGGTGTGTGTGTGTGTGTGTGTGTGTGTGTGTGTGTGTGTGTGTGTGTGTGAGTGTGTTAAAGACTCACCTGCTGTCTGATTTTGATATTTTGATATCCTACCTAAATCTCTAGGAAGAGTTTTATGGAAGAGAATTGATTCTTGCTGACAGAGAAGAAGTGGAACAAGAAGCAGATAATATTTTTAAGGATGCCGATGTCAGTGATGTTGCATTCCTTGTGGTTGGTGATCCATTTGGGTAAGTCAAAATAGACGTTGTGTGTTATTTATCAGTAGTGATTTTGTGCTTAAAATTTAATCCTTATTAGATCCTGATAAGTTTACCCGGGCTCTAACTAAAATTTTGTATTTAGTTTTTTTGTTTGAAGATTAATGAAGAAAATCTATTGATACAGATGTCATCGTAACTATTATTACCTTAACAAGTGTCAACATTAACATTTATTTCTTTGATCCTTTTGTTTTTGTGCAATGTTATACAGGGGATCAGATACCTTTAACTAGTGTCATTATTAAGTAAGGCACTACACTATGATAATTGCAAACATCGTTGGCTTCTTTTGTTCTAGGCCTCCCTCCCTCTTTTTTAATAATCTAATACTTGGCAATAATGCTGTCACTTACTTGCCTTGAATTTATCATTTATCAAGCCTCTGATTTCAATGTCTCATTCCCATCGGGAGCACTGCTCTTCCCCATTACCAAGAAGATGGGTTTCTACTTGTCTAGTCAAGCATCATCAATCTCTAATGTCAAGCCAAACACAAGAGTTCTTTGTCTACAGCTGGTGACCCAAGATTTATGTCACAGATTTGAGGAACATAAGGACAATTAAATCACTCTGGGTCCACCATCAAGGATATTTCTCAAAACAATGGAGTTACATGTGTATGCAACTGTCATAAAGAAAATAATTTATGTTAGTATGCAGGGCCAGAGAGTCTATCATTATTATATTTGATTGCAAATTATATTGGCTAATCATACAGTATTAAATATTTAAATTGCTTTAGCCCCTGCCTGACACTGTCTTCTATAAAATTAAGGCTTCCTCAAGTTTCATGGAACCTTTTTTCTTCTTAGCAATAGGTAAAATGAAATAAGGAAAATAAAAAAAAAAAATCTTACCAGCAATTGTCTTCTTTTATGTAGAATTTTCTCACTAACACACTGACTCCTTCCACCTAACACATATGTCTTCTATAGAGAAACCCATACAGACCTAACATGTGGCACTGTGGCTCTTACAGTCACCTGATGAGTAGTATTTGTCACCGACAGTGTCTGATTGTTAGACAATAAAATTGCTCCTCAAAGCGAGGCTTCAGGACTGGCATATATATGTCCAAAGACTTTCGCTAGTCTAGACAAAATAAGTAGAGAAATTGAGATCAAGCATTAGAAGCTAGTATAGTCATTTAAAAAGTAAAACTTGTCATCTATTAAATGTAATTTTAAAAATGGACTTTATATTTTATTTTTAAGTAATTTTTATCTAGAAAACTTATTCCATGAGATTTTAACCAGAGAAAAGTTCTCACCATATTTTGAGGAACACTACAAGTGACTATTTATTTATCTATTGGCCAGTTTTTTTAATATCCTCTTTTTTTTGACTCTTACTTTTAATACCATTATTTCAACCATGTTAGAATATTCTATTCCCTTTTCTTGATCTCCATTCAGATTTATACAGACCATTCCCCATGTTATGGTCAAGTGTATATGTGTGAAACCTTAACAATTTTGAAGCCTCACATGAAAACTTTAGCAGCCTCATTATTAGCCAAATAGTTAAAACTTGCCAGCCTGCTCTTTAATCTGTGTCCTGCTGATCTTGTGTTGAGACCCGCCCCCATGCCAGCCAACTCATTCCATCGGCGGCAGCGTCCACATCGATCCTCACCTGTTTCTCTCCGAGGCCTCTGCATCTGTCTCTCACACCTCTCCATGGTCTAGTCCCTTGTCCCTTCAACCTGCTGCTGTAGCTCCATGTGACAGGTGGAGATTATTGTTGACCAGTATGTCAGTTAACTTCTGTAGCTGTGATTGAAGTCCATGAGAGAATAACGTAGGAGACGGAGGAAGATTAACTATGGTTACTGGTTTTAGCAGGTTCAGACTGGGGTTGCAGTTTGGTAGAGGTAGAATGTGATAGGGGAGCTTTTCATCTCATGCTAAACAGGAAGCTGAGACAGAAACAGACAGATGGAAAAGGGGACAGAGACAAGATGCCCCCAAGAACCTGCCCCCAGAGATCTGCCTTCAGGTAGGTCCTACCTCCTGAAGTGTTCAGAACCTCCCAATAGAACCAGCTGGTAAACATGACACAGTACATGGGCCTTTTGGGGAGACACTTTATATTTAGACCTTTACTGTGCTAGTTTTTACATAGTTCCTCACAACATTAAAATACCTGTGTCTCTGTTATTCCTGTGTCTATGTGCAGTGTCCTTCATGTCCCTGCTGTTCCTGTGTCTATGTGCAGTGTCCTTCATGTCCCTGCTGTTCCTGTGTCTATGTGCAGTGTCCTTCATGTCCTTGCTGTTCCTGTGTCTATGTGCAGTGTCCTTCATGTCCGTGCTGTTCCTGTGTCTATGTGCAGTGTCCTTCATGTCCATGCTGTTCCTGTGTCTATGTGCAGTGTCCTCCATGTCCCTGCTGTTCCTGTGTCTATGTGCAGTGTCCTTCATGTCCGTGCTGTTCCTGTGTCTATGTGCAGTGTCCTTCATGTCCGTGCTGTTCCTGTGTCTATGTGCAGTGTCCTTCATGTCCCTGCTGTTCCTGTGTCTATGTGCAGTGTCCTTCATGTCCGTGCTGTTCCTGTGTCTATGTGCAGTGTCCTTCATGTCCGTGCTGTTCCTGTGTCTATGTGCAGTGTCCTTCATGTCTCTACCTCTCTAATTTCATTCATAATATTTGGCACACAGTTGCTACTAATTAAATGTTAATTGAAAAAGTTTATAATAGCTTACCTAAGGTCAGCAAAGAAAGACAAGCACATTTTGAACTGACAGTTATCTATTTATCCAGATACCTTTAATATAGTTCTTGGGATCAGAACTCCTACTTACTGTGTTGGCAAGATATGAATTTATGGTTGATGGGAGGGATCAACAGTAATCACAGGAAAAAATATTAAATATTTTGAAGACTGTAAAGTGGAGAGAGACTTATGCAGAGGCATATGGAAGAGCTTTTTTTTTGAAGGTAATATTTAAGCAAGTGACAGAAATGGGGTTAGGAGGCAGATCATTCCATGCTGAGTAGACTGGTTAAGCACTAAAGGCCAGAGTGGCTGAAGCATGATGGGGAGGAGTGTATTGGAAAATGTTAGAGGTAGGCAGGAGCCATCCATCTTCAAGGCTTTGGAGGGACAGTGAATCCTGGAGGAGTTTTAAGCAAGAAAATCACAGTTCTTTCCATTATTAAAAAGCACTTGTCTTTAAGGAGACAGGTGTTTCTGATGAAAGAAAGAAAAGAAGGTGTAGAACATGATGTATGTAGAAGGAGATGCTATATGGGTGTGGCAGGTACAGAAGAGAAGAGAGGAACTGACTTAAGGACTGCTTCTGGAGACAGGAGACTGGGTGTTCTGTTTGGGGAGCCATTGGTATGCGGGTAGTGGTATTTAAAGTGAGAGGAAGGGATGGGATCACCACAGAGGAGAGAGAGGAAAAACAGCCTAGGAACAAATAGAGCCCTAGGAAAGGTGAGCATTTGATGTAGCCAGAGGCTAGGGGAACAAGAGGATGTTGTTACAGAATGTGGAAAGACTTTAACAAGTAGAAGAATATGTGTAGGTGATTGGGGTTCATGAGTGTCAAATTGGATCTGGATAGGGCTCTGAAGAAGAGGCTGTAGGGTGGCAGTGGAGAGGAAGCGGGGAGCACCCTGTAAAGGAAACGAATGTGCACAGAGTATGGCTTCATGTAGCTGGTTTCCCTTTGGGCCTTCGTGCTTTAGTCTCTGCTTTCCCCGGCTGCTTTTGTGACTGCTCTCCTAGCACTGAGTTGGACGGGGTGCATTTCTCCTGTGATGTTGCAGTATTACCTGGGTACTTGCTCAGCTATCTGGGTTTTGTTTGTGTTGTTTTGGTTTGGATTGAGACAGTCTCCTGTAAAGTAGGCTAGCATTGGAACCTCAGTGTCCTAAACTGGCCTTGAACTCCTGGTCCTGCTTCTACCTCCCAAGTGATACCCAGTTGCTAATTGGAGATTCTTGGGACTATTTTACTGTTGGTTTTTTTTTTCCTTTGAAACTCTAATAATAACTAATTTGCACTATATCAGTGCCTGATCATCTCTAAACTTGTGTTAGATTCAAGTTCAAGAACTGTTCCTGTCTGATTACTGTTGGATTCTTGCTGGGATGTACGTGGAAATGGGATGGTGAGAAATATGTCATTGAATCTAATTAACTAAGTATTTTTTGTTTGTTTCTGAATTTTTGTTTTTGAAATGTGATCTTATGCTACCCAGGCTAACCTTGAATTTCTGAGCTCAAATGATCCTCCTACCTCAGCTTTCTAAGTCACTCACTGAGACTGCAGGCACATAACTACACTCACAATATGTCTCACTAGTCAGTCCATAAAGATGAAGTTGAGTGACTTGATTAATTCAGGGAAAGCAGAAATGTAACAAGATACTAAAATTTTTATTGCAATATGTATGACAAAAGTCTCCTGTTTAATTTTAAGCATCTTCCTATTTATTTGACTAAAGTATGAAAAGATGACTGGCAAGATGTCTTAGAGGGTAAGATGTTTGCTGTGTAAGCCTAGTGCCCAGAGTCTGAGCCCCAAGACCCACATAGAGTGGGAGGAGAGAATTGACTCCATGGATCTGTCTTCTTACCTCCATATTTATGCCATGACTGATGCTCATAAAATTTAGTAGTAAAAATTTAATGTTATATAAAGAAGTTAAGATGTGCAGTCTTAAATTATTTTTTTCAGTAATTTTTGAACTGTGGTAAAATATACATAAGATAAAATTTACCTTAGTATATACAGACGACTAATTTAAGAACATTTACATTATTGTACCCCATCATAACTATTCATCACTGTATCCTCTAGTCTTACATCTTTCAAAGAGATCATTAAAAGTCAAAATTCCTCATTCCCCTTGTATCCAGGTTATTGAAAGGGAAGTAGAAATTAACCACAGGGAGATTGTACTGATTCTAAATGGTACAGTAGGAACAATACCCAACTTAGCTATGTGGGAGGTAACAGTATCAGGCAATCTGTCCCTTACTGTCCAATGGAGAAGCTATCATTAAAGACTCTTTCAAATGATGCTTCTGTTTTCTTATTCATTTTGTATTCTAACATACACTATAACTATATAAACTTACATACTGAATCTGTAATTTTAATTTTCACGCTAAAGTGTACCTTTATTTACCTGTCTTCTTTGTGTCCTAATGTAGGCCTTTTGATGATTCCCATTTTATGTAATGTGTTTGACCAGCACTCGGCACTGAGTAACTGTCCAGTACATGCCATCAATATCATTAGTCTGTTCTGTTTTCCAATACAAATAAAACTCTTCAGTGTGCATAAAGCTTGGTATACAATACAAATATGTATTGACATACAGTTCCTTTTCTACTTCTCTACATTTTGCACTATTTTCTTGTGGTTTTAAAATCAAAGTAAAGATCTGTAGGTGGAGATATTTTCTAGCAAATAAAGCAACTTGCAAATGAGTTTTCAACTTATACTGCTCCTATAGCTCTTGGAGTTAATTTTCACCATGTATCTTGGAATAGTAAATTTTCAGACTTCCAGCCCCTTTTCCCCTCCAAATCAGGGCACTACTGTTTCAGTCACCTTCATGGACTTGGGTGAATCCATCATTTAAGCAATTTTGTAGCTTTTTTTTTGAAATTGCCTTTAAAAGAATTCCAAATAACAAGTGTGTTTTTAAGACAATTTTTCCCCCTATTTTTGGATAGGTAGCTCAGTTCCTACATTTGGAAATAGCAAACTTATGTGTGTGCTATTTGATCTGATTATTTCAAATGAATTTGTGATGGTAATACAATTTTAGACAGGTTTTTCTTTTCTTTAACTCATCCATAAAGCTATTAAAATAAAAAAAAAACACACCCTCATCAAATAACTAATTTAGCTCTCCTTGAACTTAAATGTTAAGTAGGAAGATTCTGTTTAAGGAACTATTAAAAACATTTCTTTACATCTACCATTCTTGTTAGTTTTTAAACACTCTAAATCAAATTGCTAATAATTCTTCATACTGGCTTTATTTTATGTGTGTGATTAAAAACAGGCTTCCCTGGTGGGCATGTTTTAATCTGTAGCCGGCTGCCTCATGGGGTGTAAGCCCTTGATCTTCCTACTTGGTATGCATTGACCAGTTGACAGAGCCCGCTTATTTGTAAGTAGTTTCTCAAACATGCTAATGTTGCTTTCCCCAGTAGGGCTTAGCATTTTTATCAAGATGAAAAGAACCTATAGTAATGCCATTCTGAATTGATGTGAGATTACATGTCATAGTATTCAATTTATTTTTACATATATTCTCTTTTTCTCCAGCCTACCTAGTTATAATCACACTTGTCACAAAGACACACACGCAAGCAAACACACACACACACACACACACACACACACTCACACACACCACTAAGCAGATACAGTAAGTAGCCAGACAGAAAACAGCTAGCATAGAAAGACTGCACACCCATGTAAACTTCAAATGGAATTTTGTCAGGCAGAATTTTAATAAATCCAAGGACCAACAGGCTATGTCCTGTGTTTTCATCTTCAGTTTTAAGATATGAACACAAATCCATGTAGGGCAGATGTTAAGAATTAGTTTAGTGTTTACCACTGTAAAGGAAAAAATTCATCATTTAAAGTGTCCCACTTACATGTGGAAATTAAAACATTAATGTCTAAAAATGGATATTAGGATAATTGTTACCAGAGCCTGGGAAGAATGCTGAGGAAGAGCTAGAGTGAAGGGTTACTGGGTATTAGAGAAGGTGAAATAGGTGTAATTGTAACTATTTATAACATAAAAGAAACTGTGGTTGGTGACAATTGAGTATTTTGAAATAAATAGATAGTAGAGAAGACCCTTGACTATTGAAACACACAGAAATGATAAACGTCTTAGGTGATAAGTCATTTTGATCATGATGTACATATTGAAATGCCAATTATATTCATTAATAATGGCTAGCTAAATTTTCTTAAAACTCGTCTAAAAAGCCTTGAGACAAGCATCAGATTGCTGAGTTTGTATTCTCCAAACGTCGTTAGTAGATGTCAGGACATAGCACATTTCTCTCTTCAGGCAGCATCACTGTTGTTGGAATGACATCTTGTGAGGGATGTGGGTAGATGTACACAGCATCCCTAAAAAGCCTGAATAAAAGACCTGCAGGTGCCTAGAAGAATCTGAGAAAGAACAGTTGACTCTTTGACTTGAATTCATGAGCTAGGGGAGAAGATTAGTTCCATTCACGTAACTGAACCTGCTTTCTCCTACAGGGCTACAACACACAGTGATCTTATTCTGAGAGCAACGAAGCTGGGAATCCCTTATCAAGTTATTCACAATGCCTCCATAATGAATGCTGTAGGCTGCTGTGGTTTACAGGTAATGCTACAAGGGAACTGTTAGCTGGAGTGTAGGAAAACCTTCTGGTTTCCTGTAAGCCACTAGTTGATTTTACTGTTATTTCATATAGGTGCTATAAAACTTAATATTTGAAAATGCACTCTTAAAATATATGTTTTTTTGTAGTTTTTCTATAACTTATTTATTATCCTTCCTTTCTTGTATCTCTTTCATTGAACAGGCCATATAAATTAGTTACAGATAATTTTAACTTTATTTTGATCTTATACACACATAAAAATGGAAAAGAATAAGCAAATTACATTAAGTATTCCTAAAACAGTCTTTATATTCTTCCAGTGACTTCATCAATGTGGTCACCCGAGTTTCACACACAGTATTCCTTTCTCTTTTACTGAGAGTATGCAATGCTGTGTTTCTTAAATGAATGCAGAGCTGTAAGCAGTGATGAAGGCATTAAGGCCATATTACAAGTGGTATGTGTAAAATTAGTTACTTTTAACTCCAACAGTTGTGGCTCAGAGAACTGCGCGAGTGTTTTATTGATGTTTCTAAGATTTTCTCTTAAGCTAGTGGTACCCTTTGTCCAAGTGTGATATATGTTCTGATGTTAATACTTGCGTAGTTCATGACCACTGTGATCCCTGCATAGGCAGCAGTGTTTTGTAAGATACTGCTTGTGAAGACATATTCCAAATCTCTCTATATTTTAATAGGAAAAATGCATGCATCTTAGCATCCTTGAATAAGACTTCCCATGATCTGTCTTGCTGAAATTCACCGCTTATGGGTAGGTGTTTTAAAAAGGTACATTTGGTACCATGAGCTAGTTCAGTAAGTAGAAGAGCTTGCCTTCAGGCTTCATAGTCTGAGTTTGAACTCCAGACCCACATAGTGGAAGGAGAGCTGCCCCCCTCAAATTGTCCTCTGACTTTCAGAGCATGCTGTGGCATGCCACCTCTCGAATAAATAGATAAACATTTGAAAGATAAGATATGTTAAACCAGCTCTTTCTTACTTAGAATAGATTAGTTTCACTGACTAACACTGGCTATCTGGTATAAATTTTAATTTGTTTGTGAAGAATCAGACAAAAGTGTACATGTCACTTTGCAGTATTTGCCACTTACTCTTAGTTGTCATATTTGCATTGGCTTAGGAGTTGGCATCCCCTTTGTCTAAGGTGTTTACTTTAAAACAACTCTTACCAACTTGTCTTTGGAGTTGAAAGCATTTCTGTATTGTTCACAGGACTCTAAAATTTTAGTGCTTCAAAGAACATGTCAGGTAGAGAAAATGACTCTTAAAAATGTTCCTGAATAGGGAACAGAAGTGGAATACAGAACAAAACAAAAACCAGAAATTTCCCTTTGGGTGGTAATACCTTGAAAGATTTAATGGTTACTTAAAAAAAGAAAAGAAAAAAAATGCATGGTAAGAAAGATGCATAAATAAATATTAAATTAATGGAACATATTTTTATATTGGTTTTAATTTTAGGTCTTGTGAAGAAAGTAGCCCTTTCTCTATTATGTTTTCCAAGAAGTATTATTTTTGCTTTATTGTCTTGTGCATTAAAAAAAAAATACCTTTTGAATATATCTATTGTGTAGACTAAGAACCAAATTTGCTGGCCCTATCATTCTGATCTTCTGAATTGTTTTGAGAGGTAATTGATTATTTTCTATCTAAAATGAAAGAGATCTATTTTAGAAGGAATTTGCTGTGAGAATTGACAGTTTCCATATATGCCCCTGAGATTGTATTTGTGTTTAATATATCATTTAAAAAAATATTTAGCTTTTATGATTGTTTATGGACTTTCTCTAGACAGCTATTAGCATGTCTCCATCTTAATTTCATTATTTAATTTGTCTGTGAAATGGCAATGTCTAGGCATAACAGGATGTGCCTTGCTCTGCCCTCTAATCCATGATGGCTTCAATGGAGATAGACTTCTGTGCCAAAATATTCATATTACAGGGAGAAGAGGGGTTGACTTTTTTGTTGTTGTTTTATTTATTTTATTTTATTTTTTTACAATTCTCTAACTTAAAACACATTTAAGAAATGACAGTTGCCTTTGTCATGAGCACTAATTCTAAGATCCCTGAAGATGGTAGATTTGCAGATGCTCAAGTTCCCGCAGTCAGATGGTGCAGTGTTTGCGTACAACTTTCACATAGACTTGCATATACTTTAACTCATCTCTAGAGTACTTAACATCAAATGCTATGCAGGTGCTATATAAATAGCTGTGTTGTATTGTTTCGAGATGGACAAAAAAGTAGTACATATTAACTACAGAAAGAGTCTCCCAGACCCCCAAATATTTTTGTGCCATGATTAGTGAAATTCATTGAATTAGAAGTATAGATATGGAGGTCAACTGTGTATCCATGGCACACTTACTAAGTAAATGCATACATCCCATGTATAATTCCACATCTTCAGTTGAATTCCTTTCTTTTCTGGACCTTTTCTCTTTACTGTTTGAACTACATTTGTGGAAGGTACTGTAACCTGAACTAGTGACTATCAGAGACAATGTTCCTCAGACTTACCTAGAGGGCTTGTGACTGCTGAGCCTTCCCAGCAGACTTTCTGAGAATAGTAGATCTGATGTGGGGCCTGAGAATTTACATTTGTTTGTTTGTTTATCTATCTATTTTTAAGCTAAAATATAATTATATCATCTCCCTCCTTTCCTCTCTCCAACCCCATATACCCCCCTCATTGTGTGTGTGTGTGTGTGTGTGTGTGTGTGTGTGTGTGTGTGTGTGTGTGTGTGTGTGTGTGTGATGGAAGCCAGTATTGGATTCCCTGGAACTATAGTTACAGACACTTGTGAACTCCTTGACTGGATATGGATACTGGGAACTGAACTCAGGTCCTCTGGAAGAGCAGAACACACTCTTAACTTTGGAACCATCTTTCAAGCTCTAGGAGAATTTGCATTTAACAAGCCGTCAGTTCTGCTGCAGTTGTAGACACCAGGTCACACCTTCAGAACCATCAGCACAAGCAATGGAATCTTAGAAAATGAACATACTTTGTTGTCTCCCTTTAGCTTGTCAGCACTGAAAGAGCAGATGTTTATTACCAGAAATATGCCTGCTGGATGGATAATGTTAACAGGGTATTCCTCATGTCTTTGTACTTAAATTTTAAAGGGAAGGAGGCTTTCACTTTTAGAAGGTGTCCTTTCCTCTCAGAATGCTTTGTCATGATTTGAGAAACAGACACCATGATGTTAAAATGAAGGCCTGATTTGAGCACTGTGCCCTCAAACCATGCCCTCTGTCACCTCTGCCTCAAAGCATAGCAGCTACAACTTCTAACCCAGCACTAGGCATGGTGATTCACACTCAGTTTGTCACGCCTCCAAAGCTGATCTGTTCTGTTGTTCCTAAAGAGCTTGTTCTCTAAAAGGCAGTTCACAATTAATACTGAGTAGTCTCCTTAGCTGGTAGTTTATTGACAAACAGCAGATGCTTGTAGACCAGTGTTATTGATGGCAATAGCTGTAGAACTTCTTAACAGAGTTGTTACATAGTTCTGCATAGTTCTTTAGTTTACTCATGTTACACCTTCTACTGCATTTATTATGGCATCATGAAAACAATCTGTTCCCAACAAGTACTTCCTGAGTTAAATTGCTTATTTATTTTATGCCTTCTAAATCAGATATTGTCTTTGGAGTAATATGCTTTACAATAAATTCATTTTTATTTAGTTCCTAAATGCATTCTTAATTATATATAAGACCATTGATTTTGTTTTTTTTTGTTTTTGCTTTTCAAGACAGGGTTTCATTGTATCCCAGCCTTGACTATCTTGGAACTAGCTCTATAGACCAGGCTAGCCTCAAACTAACAGAGATCTACCTGCCTCTGCCTCCCAAGTGCTGGGATTAAAGGCGAGCACCACCATTGCCTGGCTGAGAACATAGATTTTGTGGTTCTCTGTCACATGTCATAGTCAACATATATGCCTCATGTGTCCCATGTTCAGAATCTTAGTATCATCACAAATCAATGTAATATTAGTATAAAAGCAACAACAATAAAACATCTTCAGGATCAGTACTCTGTATGGATATGAAAGCTAGTCACTCTTGATTACAAGGGTTTTGTGGTGAATATCCTGGCACTGTTGCTGACTTTGCCTTCTCCTAATATTCACAGATTTAACTTGCATAGGAACTCTAATAGATTTCTTAGCAAGTTATATTTTCATGTGTGTGTGTATGTGTGTGTGTGTGTACGTTCATATATATCGGATTTCTTGATTTATTAGATTAAATAAACCACAGAAAATATTTGTAATTTAAGATAACAAGTAGGGAAACAAGCAAAGCAGCAGGGAGAGAAAGTCTGGCTCTGAGTTAGTTCTACAGCTGTAGAGAGTTGATGGAGTAGGTGCATGGTAAGTTGTAGAAACGTGAGATACAGATTAGAGACATACGCTTACTCTTTCTAGTAATTGTTACAGAGTGTGTCCCTCTCGTTCTGTCCATGCTCACTCCTGCTCCTTCATCCTTCATCTCTGTAAGTTCCAACTCGTGCTCTGTCTTCAGAAGACACTTTCAGGTGCTTTTCCTTTGAGTGTGGAGAAGACTGAGTTCTTAGAATAGGTGGGGTCCGTATGTCATATGGGCAAGGATGGCTTAACGATTACACTGTTTGTCTTGTGCATCTTCTCTCTGCCTCAGTAGTCAGTACCTTACACAATGGGTGCATGGATGCTTTTTAATTGAAGGTTTTGTTTTCCTTTCTTCTTTGACAGAACACGATCAAGTACCAAGTTAGATGGGCTGCTATCTCTCTAAATTAATTTTTCTAGATGAAAGACAAATCTGTTTCCCTTAGTATTTCTGATAAAACAGCTGATTTTGCAGTTTTCAAACTAAAACCTTTGAAGTAGTAACAATGTCAGATTTGAATCAACAATATTGTCAGGAAGAATGGCTGCAGCACACAGGCTGGACCTGTAAGACAGACCAGTGTTCAGGCTTCTGCAGCCTCAGTTCTTGTTACTGAGATTTGCTCCAGGTTCTTACTACAGTCGACTGGGGATGCTAAATCCTTTGGTTGTGAAATGCAGGGGGCTGGTCCTTCTGTTCTTCAAGATACTGGCATCTTAGTGGTGAAACTGCTTAATGTTCCAGCATTCATTGAAGAAGTTTGCACCCTTGCCACAGGAGTGGCTGGCTGCAGTTATAAATCAGGGTCCTAGAAGGAAGTCTCTATGTGAGATTTTCTTCAGTCTTCCAGTTGGGCAGCTCACAGTCTTTCACAGAGAACGCTTCTGTTAGGTTAGATGTGACTGGCATCTCAATTCTCTTTTCCGGACTTGATCACTCTGTCTTTGAATGAAGAAGAGCCTCCATGATTTTGTTTCCATATTTCTTAAAATGCCAGAGCCTCTTAAATATTTATACATATGGAAATTAGTTTTCCATGGAGGTTTTCATGAAATAATTTGTTTTAAGTTTGATGGAGGTGACAAACCCCATTTAGAATGTATAGTTGAACTTGTCCATTGTAAATATAGTTTATAAGAGTAGTTTTGCATGTTTGATACTTCTTAACTTAGCCAATAAAGAGAGCAGTTGGATCCCATCAAGACACAGCAGTTTAGAACATTTCCATATAATCATGTACATCATTGCATCACATACTGGACCCTCATAGTGTATGAGGCACAACTAGGCATTCAGTCCTTCAACCTGTGCTCATTACACTCACTATGCAGGGTGTTCTTGTCCAGGTTAGGGGTTATTTGCCTTTCAGTGACCAGGCAGCTAATGTTTCAGAATCACTTTCATGAGTCCAGAGCCTTTGTTAGCTCTGTGAGCTATCAGATTTTTCATGAGGGCCTGAGGTCCATTTGCTTATCATGTTAGCCTGTGTCCAGAGTAGTGCCTGGCACAGACTAGGTGATCTGTATTCATTATTTGTTACATTTACTTTTGATACCTTTTCTACTCATAGGACGACAACTGTAACAACTTCTCTATAGAGTTAGGGCCTCCCCCATGAATTTGATCCTGTGCAATGTAGTTATAGAATCCTATCTTAGAATCAGAATGTATTTTCACACAGAAATCTTTCCACATGGCAGGAAGATACATGACTAAATACCTGGAGAAACATGGTCTTATACACTGTTTTGTGAACATGGTTGCTACAGAGTAGCATGGCTTCTCTCTGAGCATACTTTGTTTGGGTAACTTTCAACTGGACTTTGTTGATAGGTAAATTGGAGTCTGTAGCTGTTAGGGACTTGATTAACTAGTCTGTAGCATAGTACGCAAAAATGCTATGATGACTGTTGAGGGTTTTAAAGCCTTGGGATAGAAAGCCTGAGAAGTATTATCTGCTCTAGAGAAGTAGAGATGGGTGCTATGAGTGCCCCACCTTCTCTTCCTTCCTGTCTGCTTCCTGGCACCTCTTGCCACAGCTTCTGAAAAGGAAGTGAGAAGGAAGCTTCACTGTAGGAAACATCTCCAGTGCCCACTAGAGAACCCCCCCTCCTCTCTCTCTCTCTCTCTCTCTCTCTCTCTCTCTCTCTCTCTCTCTCTCTCTCAAGGCTTAGGGAAGTAAAATGACTTTAACCTATATCAAGTTACTAGATGTGACATTTTAGTGTTTGTATATTCTTGGTTTCTTGCAAGTTGTATCAAACTGTTTAAATTGAATCAAATCATTCTATAGCTTTAGCATTGTGATTTACTGTACTATGTTTTGGGAAAAATTATTTTAGTATTAGCATGTAACTATAGCATGTAACTAATGTTTACATGTCACTTATCCCACAGCTGCTGACAGGGTAGATGATGCTGGCACTTGGCCTGCAGAGTAGTAGGCTACAGAGCCAACCTCCAACACTTGACTACTGTTTGCATAAGCCCTGGAGTTGGGCTCCAGTAGACGGACTGGTGCAGCTAGTCCAGTTCACAAAGTCAGGGTTCCCAGATGTAGTGATGAGGAAGTGAGGTGGACCGCCTGGCTGAGACGGAGACTTGAGGAAGGTCCTTAGTGTCAGGCTTTGACATGAAGGGCAGAGATATTCTTGCTAAATTGGGAGAGTATAGGTTGTGATCAGTAGTAAGAGGGAGTATATGGTTTGTGGGTTTTGTGTAGCTAAAGAGTTGGATTAGAACATTCCCTCAGACCTAAATTTGTGTATTTATTTATTTTTAGTTGTATGACCTTAGGTAAGTCCACTGATCTTTCTAAGGCTTGGTAGTCTTATTAGTGAAGTCTTTTATATTATATGTTATATTAGACTTTTGACATCTGTCCTGAGTGCTGGAAGCTATTTTTATTTCTGTGGGTTTTTTCCCCTTAAGATTAATTTTTTTAAGTTTATAGTTATGTATATGGGGGTGGTATGTTCATGTGAGGCATGTGCCCATGGAGGCCAGAGGGGTCAGATGTTCCTGGAGCTAGAGTTAGAGGCAATTATGAGCTGCATAGAATTGGGTCCCTGGAAGTACAGCACTAGCTTTTAACTACTGAACCTTCTCTTGGCTTGAGCCCCTCTTCAAGCCTATTTCAGGGCTCTGAACCTATGAAATAATAGGGATTGTTGTATCATTAAGTAATGTTGTGTTTTTCTAGCTGTACAAGTTTGGAGAAACAGTTTCTATTGTGTTTTGGACGGACACTTGGAGACCAGAAAGCTTCTTTGACAAAGTGAAGAAGAACAGACAAAATGGCATGCACACATTGTGTTTACTTGGTAAGCTTCAGGAAGCGCTGTATTCTTGTGCAGTGGAGTTGTCAAACTGCTCTTGTTTTCATTTTGTGATAGAATTAAAACTGTTCTGTGTAGAGAAAGAAACAAAGGACACAGGCTAGCCTCTGTATGCACATAACTCACCTTCCTATGCTCTCAGCTCCACATACCACATAAATCCTGTGTTCATGTGGAGACTTGCTGTTCCCTCTCAGAACCTATAGATCTTTTCCAAGATTCTTTGTTTACAAACTTGTCCATCATTGCGGTTCAGCAGACATGTAATGAGCATTTATTATCATCACCAGCCATTCTGCATCTGGAGGGGATATTCTCTGTCAAAGTCACAAAATGATACTTCTGAAAGAAACTTCAAAGATGATATTGTTAAAATCTGTTTTGCAAATGATGTTGAATATTGAGTACCATTCATTTAACTGTTAACAGAATAAAATGTAAATAACCCGTTATTTCCAGCTCCCTTCATTGTGCTACCTTGTCCAAATTTTATTTCTTGTTTAACATAGGGCTACAATGCTCTGTGCAGCAAGATAATAGTTTCAGATAGACATGGTGTTAGTTTCATGTGTGAAAGCAAATATATACTATCAAGGCCACACACTAGAGTTTATTTAAGAGAGGGGGCGGGTGCAGAAGCAAAGGAGCAGGACAGAAGTCAGGGGACAGAGAAAAAGAGACCTGAGCATGTGCACACAGTCTCTTTTAAGGGAAGGGGCATATAAGTCATGGGTCCAGGGAGGTGCTTCATACACAGTGCCACAGGGTTTACGCAGCCACGCCTAGGGCCGTGCCTCCATGCAAGGTGCATTCCACCTGAGCCAAGTAAGCTCAGCTATGTGGAATGCCAGGAATTCTTACACATGGGCTTTGCCTTCCCTCAAGACTCCGAAGTTAACAAGTCACACATTTAAGAGAGCATCTTCCAGTCTTATACATTATAGAAAGGAATGCTGGAATCGGGTTTTTACTTTCCCCTTGATGACCAGAACATACTTGACATTTTAAATTAACCTTGAAATGACACTCAGAGTTAGAAGTAAGACAAAATCCCAGTCTCTGCTTACCAGCTAGAAAATACTAAGCAGTAACTCTTAGCCTTTGTCTTGATGCTGTCAAATAAGAATAAGCCAGTCTGCCTCATGGGAACTTGAGAGTAGCGCTTCTCAAACTAGTTGAGGTCATTTTTTTAAAATTATTTTGTGTGTGTATGTGTGTGTATGCTTATGCATGTGCATGTCATAGCTCATGTGTTGAAGTCAGAGGAAAACTTGGAAACTTGAGGGAATTAAAAGTTGCCCTCTCTTTACACTGTGAGGTCCTATGGATCAAATTCAAGTCATCCATGTAAGCTGGAAGTATGTTTATCTGTTTAGCCATTTCATCAGCCCCTAAATCAGAGGTTGATATTGTTTGGTTGTTTTTGTTGTAGTGGTTGATTAAGAATGGCCCCCCATAGAAGGATTAGATGTGGCCTTGTTGGTGTAAATGTGTCCTTACTGGAGGAAGGGTGTCACTGAGGGTGGGCCTTGAAGTTTCAAAAGGCCCAGAGTCTCTTCTTCCTGCTGCTTATACATCAGGATGTAGAACTTTCAGCTGCTTCTCCAGCATGTGTCTGCTTGCATACCTGCTATACTCCCGACTAGTATGATAATGGACTAAGCCTCTGAAACTGTAAACAAAACCACAATTAAATGCTTTCTTTCATAAGAGTCATGATGTTTTTTCAAGGCAATAGAGAAGTGACTAAGACAGTTGTTGTTTGTCTTATTTTATTATTTGTTTATGTGTGGAGTGTAGAGTGGCTTCCAAATACTCAGACCATAGATTTCATCATTTAAATTAGTATGTAGTTATTGAATGCTCGCTATGGGGATTAGGGATTAGAGAGCAAAAAGTATGGCAGGAAACTGCAGACAATTTACAATTTTTTTAGAGACAAGATTAATATATGTGATATAGTCAGATGTTAGTAAAAGAACATTAGTTACATAGATATTTCTAAGTACAAAGCATTAGAGTAGAGAAGAAAGGCTGTATGACATGATTAGAACTTACTGCTTAAACGTAGTTTCAGATGGGCTGGAGTAGGTTGTAGGAGAGCCATGTCCACATATTCAGTAGACATCTATGCTTTACATGGCTTACAATAGGCATGTTGCACTTTACGTTCAAGGTGAGTGAATTAATGAAACTGTTAGCCTAAGTATTCAAGACATTGTTTAAAGTAAAATACAACTTCTGTTACTAATTGTATTGGAGGCCATAGTTTTAATAACATTTGTTTTTGTATGTGCCAGACAAGTAGAACTATTAAATGATATTTCAAATTTGAGAAATGCTTAAATATTAAGTGCCAAAGACATTAAAAGCCAGATATAAGATGAATCATTGTTATAGTTCCTAAGTAAACTTTTTAGTTTTCATCCATAAGAGAAGCTTTACTATCACTGTAGAAAGTTGTAGAAGCCTGTCAGCGACTCTTCAGTTGTATGATACTCCCTTTTACAAAAACAAATGTTGGCTGAACCATTCATTTTGCCTATAAAGCAGGAAGCAGCTGTTGCCCTTGTGTGAAGTTCCTGTAAGGACACAGCCTGTCTGGCTTTTCACCATTTCCCAAGTAGCTCAGCTTAGCATTAGTGGCAGTGAAAAGCAAAGGACCAAGTCTTTGTCATGGTGTACTGTCAGACTTCATGAGCACAGAGATCGAATGCTACTGTCTGTGGTGCCCAGTATCTGTCATAGAGCGCTGAAGCCCAGTTACTACAGTAACATTTATTATTATAATGTGTCTTACCACTGTAAGAAAGCAAACACTTACTTTCAAAATACAGTAGGAATCTTCTTTCGGGTGGTGGTGCATCTCTTTAATCCTAGCACTCAGAAGGCAGAGGCAGGTAGATAGCTGTGAGTTCAAGGCTAGCTAGGACTACACACAGAGAAACCTTGTCTTGAAAAATGAGCAAACAAAAAAACCCAAGCAACAATAATCTTCTTTTTACTTAGGCTTTATCCTTTAAGGCTTTTATAGTCTGATCCCTGGAAAATAAATAAGTGTAGGAGTACAAGCAGACATTTTGGATGAGTCTATGCAATTACCATGTAGAAGAACTAAAAAGATTCTGGTTAGTTAAGTAGTGCACATATTAACATTATCTAATGTTTTCCCTTATCATATTTTCCAGCAGGAAACTAGATCCTACAGAGGAGTATCAGGGCCAGACTTCAGTTTGCTTTCTATCATGGGGTTTCTCTGTAGTCCCTGGCTTCCTCTGCTCCCTAACCTTTGTAGGAAAATAAGTCATTCACAGATGTGAGCAGACACCACAAACTCAGATCAGCATTTTGAGGGCTCTGGAAACGTTTCCAAAAATATACATGATCCTTAATGGAAGCTAAAGGATTTGGGGTAAAATAACTAAATTAAAAGATCTGTCCTTTCCTCCCTACAGATATCAAAGTGAAGGAACAGTCCCTGGAGAATCTCATCAGGTATGTCTGTGCTGAGGGTGAAACACCTGTTTTAACTCCATGACAAAGTTTATATGTGTTTCCATGAGCTGAGTCTAAAGATGGATGAAAATGAGCTTTCAGAACAGTTACATAGTAAATATTTGACTTGTGCAAAAGACAGAGCAGGGTGATTGGTGAAGCTAGCAGTAGAATTCATAGATCTATCATTGAGAGCAGTGATGGGCATTTAAAGCCACCCTGTAAATTGTGGGTGGAATGAATGAATATGTATGAATAATGAATATGTTGGGAGTTCAAAACCTTGGGCTTACATCTGACACCTGCCTCTGGCTGCTGCTGCTTTGGGATAACTTCCCCCATGTGAGAGAACCTGTGTGTGTGTGTGTGTGTGTGTGTGTGTGTGTGTGTGTGTGTGAGGGGAGGTCGCTTGTCTTATGTGTGAGGTCAGGATCCTCACTTAGTGAGGCAGTATGCAGTACAGCAGTTCCCACCACACATGGTAATGAGCACTTGAAATGTGGCTGACAAAGCTGGAGAACTGAAGTTTCATTTAACTTTAAACTAATAATTACAAAACCTTTAGGTTGTTTGAGACCATTTTAATATGTAAATCTGTTTTTAAATATGTTTTTATTCATTGAGAATTTTATACATGTTTACAATATATTTTAGTTATGTCCTCCCTCCAACTTATCCTTATAAATCTATTTTTATGACCATACATTTTATATACATCTTAAATATTTCTGATTAAAGCTTAACAAATGTATTGAAGATGCTTATCAGATTTCAAAGACTTGATATGAAAACAATGTTTAATATTTACTTGTGAATTAGATATTCAAATATAATATTGTGGGTATATTGGGTTAAATACATTTACATGCTATTGAAACTAACTTTGCCTCTTAACTCATTCCTGTAGTGCAGTGTTTGAGATTGCACTGTGCTGTGCTCCTGCTGGATAGCATTGATTTGGAGAACTGTAGATCAATAAATGGCCGGTGCAGACTGCGAGTGTCCGAAGCTTACCTTTTAGTTAGGACATTCTGTAAACTTGGCAGCCTCTCAAGGCATGTGGAAATAAACATGTTACTGTCAACAATTTTCACATCTTGACAGTTTTCTTAGAGAAAGAAGTTTAAAAAAAGATACAGAAACATATTAATAATAATAAAATAATTGGCTAGCATGCACTAGGCTCAATGCTGTATTCAATCCCCAGCACAGTGAACAACAACACAAGAAAAAACACTGGTTCACCTAGTGTGCAGACTGCATTGATAGTTCGAATTACATATGTGTAAGGCATCAATTCTAACAAACATAACTCTGATTTAGACATGTATCTTAGTCAGAATATTAATGTTGCCATCATTTCAGGGTTGTTGAGGATGCCAAAGCAGGACAATAGAGAAAAGCTTAAGAAACTCAGGCACTGGACTCATCCTTGGCTGAGACAGAAGTGGGTAGCATGGGGGAGGAAGTGCATTGAATGCCACAGGTGACTTCACCGGTAGGAACAATGATATCTAGTTTTATGCTTACAGAGGAAGAAAGATCTATGAACCTCCTCGATACATGAGTGTGAACCAGGCAGCCCAGCAGCTTCTAGAAATTGTTCAAAATCAGAGAGCACGTGGGGAAGAACCAGGTACGTAGGAGCCTCTTGGGTTGTTTCTCTCCAAACAACATACATCATTACATATCTGACACACACACCACACTGAAGCAGGGTCAGCATTTTCACTTTGCTATGTACGTCTTGCATTTTTTTTTTCTAGTTTTAAATTCATAGGATTCAAGTTATCGTTCCCTCCTCAGCCATACTGCTGGCCCAGTCATTGCACATTTTATCCTTGTTAGTAGCATTGCATGCTCTCTTTGCCTCGTATAAATCCTTGTTCTATTTGTTTTAAGTCGTTTTTCAATGAGGGAACTTTCTCAACTAAAGGATAAAACCAGCAAGAAGTGAGCTTTTCAGCTGTAGCACCAAAGTGAATGTTATCAAAAGATAAATATGATCTTCATTCTGAATTGAAAAGCCTAAGTATCTAGAAATGACTGTTATTTGTTGTGGGCTTTATAGTTTGCTAAGTACTCTTATATTCAATTGTATTAGCCCTCACAACTACCATTTAAGAGATAAAACATTTTTATTAAAAAGACAAACAAACTGGTTTATCCTATAACTAATTGGATCACTGAGCAGAAATTGACATTTGTGAATTTTTCTCAGTCTCCTAATTTTTACTGTGTCTTAGTCAGTATAATTATATCTCAACAATTTATTTAATATATACGTGTGTTGTGGCAGGGGGATGATTCACTCCTTAGGAGCAGTTTCTCTTCTTAAGAAATGTGGTGGTTTGAAAGGAGGTGTGGCTTTGTTGGAGGAAGTGTGTCACTGTGGAGGTGGGATTTGAGGTCTTATACATGCTCAAGATATTTCCCAGTGTCTCAGACTGCTTCCTATTCCCTGCAAGATGTAGAACTCTCAGTTACTTTTCCAGCACCACATTTGTACCACGTGCCACCGTGTCCCACCATGATGACAATGAACTGAACCTCTGAACTTTAAGCAAGCCACCCCAGTTAAATGTTTTCTTTTGTAAAAGTTGCTCTGGTCATGGTGTCTCTTCACAGTGATAGAAACCCTAATGAAGACAAGGAGAATCCAAGTTAGGTTTCCAGTACCCGCCTCCAATGGCTCACAATCACATGTAATTCCAGCTTCAGGGGATCCACTACCCTCTTCTGCCTCCATGCTACATGTGCATACATATGTAATCAGTAGTTACTCTGATTCGCCCAGCTGGCCCCACAGCCATTAGTCCCAAATAATACACAGCGATATAGTATGAGTTTCTGGCCTGTCCTGCCCTTGATCGAAACCTGCAGACCCACAGTCCCACAGAAACACACCCAGAGGCTTATATTAATTACATGTTGTTTGGTCTGTTGTTCAGGTATGTTACTAGCTAGCACTTAATCTCTTAATTTAACCTGTTTCCATTAATCTGTCTTGCCACATGGCCCATGGATTACCTATTTCTTTACATCTTATTTATTGGGTGGCTGGATCACATATCTTTTGACTCTGCCCTCTTTCCCCTATGCTCAGATTTCCCATCTCCTTCTAAGATAGATGTCCTGTCATAGGCCCAAACAGTTCCTTTATTAATGAGTGATATTCACAGCACATAGAAAGACATTCCATCACTGCCACATTGGGTGCCAGATATTGTAGAATTATTTATTTGTAGTATATTATATAAAGGATTAATGTTTATTAAGGGGTTATATACTCATTGATATAAATTGAACTTAAGACAATTTTTGGAGAGTGGGAATGTCTCACGAAGGATAGTTTGATCTGTTCTTTGAGAATGTAGGAACAAAACAGGAAGGAAGGTCAGCGTGCCCTCCTGGTTTTTAGTGGGGTCTGGCCATACCCCATTTAGGGTCATTATACCCTAAAGCTATGTGTCTAAGCTTTTCTAAATAATGACCTGAATCTCACTACATCAAGGCTTATAAACTGTGTGGCCTATGGCTCAGGCTCATTACTTGCTAACTCTCAGTCTTAAACTAACCCACGGTTCTTATTCATGTTTAGCCAGATGGCTTGGTACCTTTTTCTCAGGGCAGCATTCTTCTTATCTTGTTTCCTCTGTGTCTCTGTTCTGCTTCCTAGAATTCTCCTAGTCTGGTTGTCCCACCTCTACTTCCTGTCTAGCTACTTGACCAATCAGTGTTTTATTGAAGCAATAGGAAGGACAAATATTTACAATGTATAAGGGCATAGTCCCACAGTATAAATATATCAATACATACATAAATAATAAATAAAAGCAAATCTTTATAATATGTATATCTTTATAGTATGTATGAATCATAAAGGTTCCCTCAGAACCTGTTTTAAGACAAATGTTCTATCATTATGTGTAGTATAAATGTAGCCAATTGTTTTTCAAGTTGTTAAAACATAAGCTTGTGTAAACCTTTGGAATTCTCAAAAGGTGAAGTAACTGAATTATAGTGAGTGACTAAGGAGGTTCCAGATGTTTAGGGTAGTTTTCAATGTACTTTGTAGTTCTAATATTTGTGAATGCTGAACAAGGTGAAGCATTTGCCCACTTGATCTACTACAGTATCTCTCTCTTCCTCCCCTGCCCCATTTTAAACAGCTATCACCGAGGAGACGCTCTGTGTTGGCTTAGCCAGAGTTGGCGCTAAAGACCAGAAAATTGCAGCAGGCACCTTACAGCAGATGTGCACACTGGACTTGGGAGAACCACTGCATTCTTTGGTCATCACAGGGGGCACCCTGCACCCACTAGAGATGGAAATGCTAAGTCTTTTCTCTATACCAGAATCCCACAATATTAATGGACTCTGAACATGGACATTTTCTGTTGTCTTACATTAATTACAGTTAGATTGGGGTGTGCATTATGTATAAGACAAATGGCGTGCGTCTGTCATTTACCTAAAAAGTGTAACAGAAGTGACCCAAAGGGAGCAAGTTGATCCAACAATGTTTGGTTTCCTGCGGCAGTTTCCCCCATTTCCCCACAGTTGGCTACTTGTCAGGATGTACACATGTGGGGCAGACCACGCTGGAAAAGTGTGGCTGTACAGCCACACACATTTAGAGCATATAAAAATATGTGGACCAGTCAATGTCAGGAGGCTGGTACTAAGGATAACTGAGGAAACTAGAAGAGGAATCACCTGAACCCTGTTTTTAAGGGATAAAGACGTGTAGAGAGGTAAGGCAAATAAAAGATTGCTAACGATTCATTGTTTTATAATCTCCTTTATAAAATGGTGGCTGTTGGGAACTGCAAACAGGCCCTTAGTTGGTAAATGCTTCTATGCAAACATTGAGACCTAGAATCCCTAGCATACATGTGAAAGATTGGCATGGCAGTGTACAGCTGTAACCCAGTGCTGGGTGGGGAACAGAGACAGGCAGTTAGATCCTTGGAGCTTTCTGGCTAATCTGAACATACCTCACTCAGTGAAAGACTGTATCCAAAAACTAAGTTGATAGCTGAGCATGGTAGTATGCTCCTTAAATCCCAGCTCTTGGGAGGCAGGCAAGCGGATTTATGAGTTCAAGGCTAGCCTGATTTTCTAGCAAGTTCCAGGCCACTTTCTGCTATATAATATGATATCTGCAAATAAATAGTGGGGCAAGATAGAGAAAGAGGATACCCAATGTTAAAGCTAGTTATCACATATCCTATTTTAAAAGGCTCATTTGTTTAAGAAGCATAAAAGTGCTATATCTTTGTTGGTCTGGAATAGAAGTAGCTTCATTACACACTACTGCATTAACTTAAGTCATAAGTATTTCAGTAACCTAATCAGCTTGACCTTTTTGCTTAGTATACTCATGAATACTCGTTGAAATTTTTCTTACTCTCTGGATTATGTGTTTGTTAGCTAGAAATTATTTTGATGTTTTGAGATGAAATATTTTAAGATGTACAAAACTTTCCATTTTCAGTCTCTATGTACAGAAGAGGAAAACAAAGTATCTTAAATCAGTTTTCTAATTTTGGGGGCTTATTAAATGAAACATTTGAAAATTATATAAGTTAAGGACTTCTGGGTTTGGTAGTTGAATAGATCACACCTTTCAGTTGTAATTCTGTTACAGTGTGTAATTGTTTAAAGACACTGGGGAGTCATAAGCAGGCTGAGAATTCTGTGTATGTTTTCTCTTGAGGTATTGTCAGACTTCAGTTCAGCCAACTTGGTATTATACTGGCATGAGATATTTAGTAGATGGAACTGTGACCTCTAAAAGGAGCTAGAAAGTGAAGTAGGTGCCCTTAGAAATTCAGATGCTCTAAAATAGTAAGGTAAGTCTTAAAATTGGTGTGTCCTAAATTCTTAGTTTGTTCCTTATTATGTGTATGTATAGGAAGATCCAAGAACTGAGTGAAAATTCAGGCTGGGGCCCTAAGAAACAGACATTGCTGTCTATTTTAAGAGAAGACAGCTTCAAGTTTGAATTCTGTCAAGTTAGAAGGAGATAATAAATTTATGCAGGCTTTCTTATCAAGTCTGGAATGGCCATGTAGTAAAGACCAGGCCTGGGACTACACTAAGGACAAAGTATTTCATATCATGTGAAGTTAGGCCTACGTAGGATAAAGGTGATAAGAAAGTACTTTAATGTCTACCAGAACAAAGTTTAAGATGGTTCAGAATGTGGTGAAAATTAATATAAATGTCAACAATGGCTGTAGAACTCAGTATGAGGCATGGCTCTATGATTAGAAAAGGAGAATGCTGGGATGAGATGTTAACATAACCCAGACTTTGCAGTTAGTAGACATAAAAGACTGGCACTTTGAACTGTGCCTGGGTGACAAGCAGAGGTGCTTGTGACAAATGAATATAATGAGTACTGTCATCCAAGAGATGAAAACAACAAAAAGGAGAACCAGACTGGGCTGAGTACAGATGAAGAGAAATTGACCAGCCTAAGAAAGAAAACTAAAAGGGAAAAAATTTAGAATCATAATGTCTTGGGGGCAATATCAAGTCATTTTTAAAATTTCTACAAATCCTGTGAATAAGGGAGACTGTGTGTGTGTGTGTGTGTGTGTGTGTGTGTGTGTGTGTGTGTGTGTATGCACGCACATACATGAGTGTACCAGTGCCTGTGTGGAGTTGAGAGGACCGTATGTAGAAGTGGCTTGTAGGGAATGAACCCAGGTTGTTAGGAACAATTAGGGCAGTTTAATAAAATGGAAATAACAGCCAAAATTTCCTCAAATTTAGTAAAGATAATCAATACATTGATTCAATATGCTCTAATCCAATATGTCCTATGAATTATAAGCAAAATAATTAGGAAACCCATACCTGTCAGTTAACTTATAAAAAATAAAGTTAAGCCAGGTGGTGGTGCATGCCTTTGATCCCACCACTTGGGAGGCAGAGGCAGGTGGATCTCTTTGAGCTTGAGGCCAGCCTGGTCTACAGAATGAATTTCAGGTCAGGCTTAAAAGCTACAAAGAGAAAACTGTAGTGGAATGCTGGTGTTACCCAAGGAAGTGCTAGTGACCTCAGAAAATCCTAATGACCTCAGAAAATCCAGCCCCCGATGGCTGTGTCCAGGATCACTTGAGGCCTGGGAAATTCTTTGCCTTCTCTGTTACCTAAAGAATGGCCTGTTATAGTTAGTGACTTAAAAGACTATCTCTTTACTATACCTCTACAAGAGAAACAGAAGGACAAATTTGCCTTTACAGTGAGTGCTCACTTACAATAATTCTCAGTCTGTAAAGAAATATCAATGGAGAGTTCTCTCATAGGGAATGTTAAATAGCTCCACTCTATGCCAATATTTTGTATGATAACTGTTAGAAGTGATATGTAAGCAATTCCCACCATCTATCATTTACTACTTTATGAATGATATTTTATTGGCTGACTCAAATATAGATACATTAGAAAAAATGTGTGAAGAAGTGAAAAAATTTTGCCTGTTTGGGGATGACAGATTACTTTGGAAAAAATACAAAGAGGAGATCCTATTAATTACTTAGGATACAAAATAGATCTACAAAAATTAGACCCCAAAAGGTACAAATGAGGAGAGATAAATTTTGAACTCTTAATGATTTCCAAAGATTGCTCCCATTACCAATATACGCCCCACTATTGGTATAAAAAAAATGAAGTAGATAATTTGTTCAAAACTTAGATGGTGACAAGGACTTAAATAGTCAAAGAGAATTGTCAGTTGAAGCTGAGAGAGAATTGGCTTTGATGGAAAAGAAATTACAGGATGAACATGTCAATTATGTGGATCCAGACCTTCATTGCATTCTGGTTATTTTAACCTCTAAGCACTCTCCTACAAGAATTTTAATGCAAAGGGAAAATATTATATTGGAATAGATATGTTTTACCACATAAATCAAAATTAAAGACATTTTGTGGAATAAATTTCTGATTTGATTTTTAAAGGAAATTAAGACTTGTCAATTAACAGGAATCGACCCAGCAGAAATTGTTGTACTAATAATGAAATTGACCAATTATGGGCAGAAAGTAAATTCTGGCAAGAGCTTGCAGTAAATTTTTGGGAGAGATTAGCAATAGACATCCTCAATTAATGCCTCAGGGCATTTCCTAAAGGCACAAAGTTAACTTGCCCATTCCTTGTTGACCTGCACTCACTGGTCCAATGCTTGCTTTTGCCATCCCTTCTGCATACTCCAAAAGGGAGTGGCATTCTGGTTATTCTTAGCAAACACATTGTTTCTGGAACCTCCTTGCTTAAAGTTCTTTTTCACATGACTTTGTTTTCCACAGTTGTAACATTTGATATTTTGATTTTTCTTTAAACCTCTAGAAATAACCTCTCCTTCCCAGTTATCATCATTGTCATGATTCCATATTAACTGTATTGCGAATCCAATCATCCAAGGTTGCTGACCTTGCCTCTAATGGCCTAATTATTCTGATCTAAATATCATTCATCTAACTTCTGAATCTGGTACCATTTTATTTACCACTGCAGTCATTTTTTATAAAAATAATTATAAAGGTTTCTTTTGGCCCTGTGATCACTTTTTTTTTTTTTTTTTTTTTAAACTTTATTTATTTATTTGCCTTGGTGTTTGCCTGGAACTGGAACTACAGACAGTTGTTAGCTGCCATGTGGGTGCTGAGAATCGAACCCGGGTCCTCTGGAAGAGCAGAGGGTGCTCTTAACCGCTGAGCCATCTCTCCAGCCCCCTGTGATCACTTTTAACAGCACTTTGAACATTGTCAATTTACCTAACCCTACCTTTAAGCTTGGAAAAATCTACCATGAGGGCTGGAGAGATGCTTCAATGGCTAAGAGCACTTTCTTTCCTATTTCTTCAGTTCTATCCCAAGCATTCAAGGCTTCCATTTGCATAAATTTAGGGTGCAGTTATCATATAGAGATTACCTTTCTACATTAGCGTAATCCCCCTCCCCAAGAAGTTGGCCTTGTGATATTTCTGTGCCTCTATCTATGCTTCTTTGTTCTATTGTTCTATCTTCATTCTTCCACTATGTCTTCCATTGTAACTGCAGCCTAGCCTCCAAGAGAACTATAACCCTATCTGCTGTCTTTCGGCATAATTCAATTACAGTGGACCAAGAATTTAACATTTGTTTTACTAATGAGTACTTACCATAAGTGACTATTGCTTTCTTGAGAGGAAGAGAAACCACAGCCACGTCTCACCGATTCCAACTTCTCTCTCCTTAGCCGACCAAGGAAGTATCTGGGAAAGCTGAAAAACCCCTATTCTCTTCTACTCAGCTATTGTCCTCTTTCCACATTCCTAAAGCTAGGATGAAATGTGTGGGTCACCACTCCCTGACCCTCATGGTTGGCTGTGATTGACTCTCTGATAAATATATGTATATTTTATATATATATATAACCACAGTGCTTGGTCAACTCACCAGGGATTTATTTTGGACATTCTGAATATCATATATAAGATTTCAAGTCTTCTAAAATTCTACAATGAAGTCAGCCTGTCTGTTCTCATCAGACAGCAATGTGGTCAACGGCAGGGTGTGGCTGTTAATCTGTCTTGTCCATATGCTGGCCGAAGACACAGGTCAAACCCTGTGTAGTTTGTTCTCATTGTGGAACTTGAGAAGTTAGCTGGAGCTTTTGAGTTTGCTGAATGGGATCAACTGTGGTGGAATATTCTTCTTCCGCTACAATCAGCATCAAAGCGTTAATGATTTGAAAGTGATCCTTGGGGTTCATAAAGTCATTTATATGGTTTTTAGTCTTTTCCTCAGTCTTTTCCCTACATCACAGTTCCCTGGGATTCCAATTCATCCTCTGGTCAGGAACCTGGAGGTCTAATTACTTTTTATTTTGTACTTTCCTGAGCAGGACTTCATCTCCATCCATGGGGATGAGAAAGATAAACTTGCTCTGGCTTTTCGAAGCCTTATCTTTTCTAATCAGGAAATCTGCCCTCTTCACAAATTGAAGCTTCTGTTGGTTTCCGTAGCTTCTGGCTATTCCTAAGTACTGTCTCGGACAAGTCTTCTTAAGCTAACAGCACTGTAGATGTGTTAACATTACCTTTTGGAGTCTGCCTAAGCCAGTATGACCTATACACCAATTACCACTCAAAGGGAAGTAGCATGACGTAGAGAATTCCCGTAAACATGATGATCTAACTCGGTGCCTAGGGTGACGACAAGGTGAGGCTATCAGTCTATTTTACTCATAATTTTAGATGCTCACATTTCTAAAAGTTAAAAAGGACACAAACTTAGAATTGCTGTGAAACTATACCTATGCTTACAGGAAATAAGAATCTGTTTATAAACCATTTCAGATTATATTTATATTACCATTTCAAAGAGAGTATTTCTTGCCAAATTCAGGAAATAATGTTTGGAATGTTTTTAGCTTTGTATTGTCTTATTTTTAATCTTTTAAGTTTAGGAATTAGCTGGGCTACAAAAAATAAGGTTGAACCTAGTAATTCACACAGTATTATCATCAGAGATTTAAATTTTCCATTATAAATACATTTTTTAAATGTTGGGTATCTGTATGTATGTGTGTATATACACACATGTGGAAGCCAGAGAAGGACATTGGGTGTCTCTGGCTTATTCCTTTGAGACAGTTTCTCACTGAACTTGAAGCTCGGTGGTCAGTAAACCCCAATGATGCTACTCAGTGGGCTTTACAGACACCTATGAGGCCATGTCCAGGTTTTTACATGGATCTGGCATCTGAACTCATGACATCATGCTTGTTCAGCAAACCTTTTACCATTGAGTCATCTCTCAAGCTTGTTTTTGTTTGTTCATATGTTTTAAATAAATTTTAATTGCTACTGTGCTGGGCTGTATACACTCTAATGGTACCTCATCAGGCTCCTCTTGATTTTAGGAATTTAGTAAATATAATTAAATTGTCGATTTAAATGTTGGTAACATAGTCAAGCATGACTTTCATGGTAAACTTAAAAAATACATGTTATTTTAATATGTATGGTTTTCTTGCACTTATGGCTGTGTACCACATGGATGCAGTACTCATGGGGGCCATAAGAGGGCACCAGATTCCCTGGGACTAATGTTACAGATGGTTGTGAGCTACCACACGGGTGTGGAAAATTGAACATGGATCCTTTGGAAAAGCAGCCAGTGCTCTTAGCCATTGAAGCATCTCTCCAGCCCTCATGGTAGATTTTTCAAAGTTTAAAGGTAGGGTTAGGGAAATTGACAATGTTCAATGTTCAAAATGCTGTTAAATCCCTCCCCCCAGTTTAGAATAGAATGTAAAATAGTAAATTGCTGCCATTCTGTTTACATCTTTTGATGTGTTTGCAGTTCCACCTTTGTGTGTCTCCACTCTAGATGCAAAGCTTGCTCATTGCTACCCTGTGAGAAATATGGCAAAATAAGGAAGAAAACAACCATTTAAGAGTTTCGAATGGATTTGGAGAGATGGCGCATTGGTTAAGAGTACTGGCTTGCTGGTCAACTCTGCTAGAGGTCCTGAGTTCAAATTCTAGCAACCATACTGTGGCTTACCACCATCTATATTGGGATTCAATGCCCCCTTCTGGTGTATAGACAAAGGACTTGTGTACATACAATACACAAACCTTTAGCTGGGCCTGGTGCACTCAGGAGGCAGAAGTAAGTGGATCCATGTGAGTTTGAGGTCAGCTTGGTCTACATAGTGAGTTCCAGGACAGCCATCAGGTTCAAAACTAAATACCCCAAACAAAAATAAAATAATAAAAAAGTTCACAGGAAGTTGTGTTTCACAAGTGATAGGTAGCTTGTTAGCACTATATACCAGGAATGTATACCTCCCCCCTCAAATTAAACCATAAATGTTGATTTAGAGTTAAAAACAAAAGAATAATAATGGTCATTTCTAAGAAAGAATGAAAACAAATAGAAAGGAAGCAATGAGAATAAGAACCACCATTCTGTGCTAGAGAATTGAAAGTGTGCTGGAAGCTTGCTTTGGTGGCCAGGCTACATAGATGGGCTTCCAGAGAAGAAGGATTGGTTTGCATGGATCTGCGATAAACAGCTCTTGTGTGAGAGAGAGCTGAAATGTGCTGGTGACTGTCCACAAGCCATTGTGGACTTTGGCTCAGGGCTAATTCCAGGGAACACAGCCAAGGCAGGGATACCCTGACAGGTGCTGCAAACCCAGTAAATACAAAAGTACAGGCAAGGGGAGCAGGAAGTCAGGAGAGCAACTGCCATGGAGGTCCAGCCTAGCAGATCCCTCATATTCCCTGACCAGGTGACCATTCCATGTTGCTGTGAGGGGCTGAAAGGGATGTGACATGGCTGGGCATGGACTAGATGGGAAGATGAGCACTTCTCAGATGTGATTCTGCTTTCAGCCAAGTCCTGGAATATGGCAGTGTTCTGGAAAGAAAACCTGAGACTCCAAGAGATTTTAAAGAATGGGAAGGACTTTGTGATAGGAGTTGAGAAAGTAGAGGTAGCCAAGGCCATTTTCAATCTCTTCTATAATTCTATAGTTATAATTATATTCCGAAGAGAATAATCACTTAGAAGCAATGTGATGGAAGAATTTTATTTCTGTTCTGGTTTGCATGTTGACAGTTCTGCCCTGAACATGATGCATGTGTCCCTGATGGCCTTTATTCACTTGGACCAAACAGAAGTGAAGCTATAGTACTAGATGTTATGGAGACTCAGACACAGCAAGCAGCATGTATCTAAGCTGTGAGGATCTGAGAGGATACAGTGGAGAATGTCCCCATAGCATGGGCAGGACTGACAGTGAAGGAGCTGTCTTGATAAGAATCCCTTTGAGGGTGAGATAGAAACAGTGCAATAGAAACTCCAAGGAATCTATGAGAGTAACCCTAGCAAAGACTCCCCTAACAGCGGACATGGAGCCTGGACCAGCCAAGCCCTCCAGTAGAGGGATTGAGACACCAACCCAGCCACAAAACCTTAGACTGCAATCATAAATTTCTGTCGCAGCCAGAAACTCAAATATTCAATGTCTAGCAGCTGATTCCTAAATAATTGACTCAGAGGCTTAATATTATAGTAACTGCTAGGCCAGTTGTTCAGGCATATTACTAACTAATTCTTACACTTAGATTAACCCATAATTCTATTTATGCTTAGCCATGTGGCTTGGTACCTTTTTTTCAGTGCAGCATTCTTTTCCTGCCTGCTCCACATCTGGCTGGCATCTGACCCTTTCTTCCTCTTCCCAGAATTTTTATCTAGTTGCCTTGCCTCTACTTCCTGTCTGCCTAGCTTCTGGCCAATCAATGTTTTATTAAACATACATCTAAATACAGTGTATAAAAGCATAGTCCCACAGCAATAGACCTAGTTTGTTCTTCCTGTAGGCTCTAGGACCAGAGCCTAAAAGAATACTCATCAAAGAGACCAGAGAGGCTTTATCCAGCAACTGATGGGAGCAGAAGCAGAGTCTCACAGCCAAACATCAGGAGCTCAAGGAGTCCTGCAGTCAGGAGAGAAAGGATCAGAGGAACCAAAAAGGTTAGGGACACCAGAACATGCCCCACAGGATCAACTGACCACAACTCATTCATTGGGGCTCAGAGATCAGGGCACTTGAAGGGGTCTGACCTAGGTCCTCTGCATATATGTTATGGTTGAGTAGCTTGATGATCTTGTGGTTAACAGTGGAGCAGGGAGGTTTCTCACTCTTGCCTCGTTGTGGGACCCTTCTGATCCCACTGGGTTGCCTCGTCCAGCTCTGATATGATGATATGTGCCTGGTTTTATTGTAGCTTGTTATGTTGTGTTTGGTTGATGTCCCTGGGAGGGTTGTTCTTTTCTGAGAGGAAATGGGAGGGGACCTGGGGGACAGGGGAGGTAGCAGAGGAGAGGCTGGGAGAGGGGAGACTGCAGTCATGATGTAATATATGGGGAAAACAAACCCTTTAACAAGGTGGCAAGACAGTTTTCTGGAGTTTTTTTTTTTTAATTTAAAAATATTTATTTAGAGACAAGATCTTAATTTGTAGTCCTGACTACTCTGGAAGTCACTCTGCAGTTTGGACTGGCCTCAAAGTCACAAACATCCACGTGCTTTTGAATCCTTCTGGGCGCTGAGATTAAAAGTGTACACAACCATACCTGGAAAAAAAATGTTTTAAAAAAGAATTGCTGCTGGCATGAAAGCTTTGGAAGGGTCATGTAAACTACGTCATGTAAGATGAGGTCATCCATAGTAAGGTAAGAAAAACTCAATGCTGGTTGGAATCTTGAACACTACAAAGTATGTAGGCAGAGGCTCTGGGCCACACCTTAGCATCCGGTCTCTGGTTCTGCAAGCATTCTTTCTGGTCTACTCAACTCAGAGACATGACCCAGGAAGACTTTAAAACAGAAATTTAATTGAAACAAATTTTCAATACAGCTGTTTATGATAATTTTAAAATACATTGCTGTTAACAAAATATATATGTGAATGTGCGCAAGAAGAAAATGTGAAAGATACATTGTGGATCTGTTGTAGTATACTTGAGCAAGTCATAAATGTTCACTGCAGTATTTTTAAAACATCCATGTTGCTTATGTTACATTTCTGCCTTGTATGTAAACATTTTTAGAAATCTTTGATGCTGTTATCTTCACCAAAGGAACTAGACCCAAATCCAGAATTGACCATGTTTAAAAGCACTAAGAGCAAGAAAGTGAAATGTGGGTATGTTCAGAATACATGAAGATGGGATCTGGCAAATTTTCATTCACATTATTTCCAAACTAGGGAAAAAATACAAAAAACTGAAGAAAAACAGGACAAAAATGGTTAAATGTATTCTAGGGTCACTTAAATCACTTAATACAATTAGTGTTTCCTTTAGAAGCACTTTCAAGAAATCGCTGAAGAGTTGTGGATGACAAGGTATTTGGGGGGAGTAGACAGTCCTTAAAAGATACAGCAATATGGCAATCCCCAGCAAAGCACAGGAGATGACATCCTCAGTGTGGCTGTGCAGTCTAGAAGGCCACAGCGCATAATCCTGGTTCTGCCAAATCCTCAGCAACATGGAAAGGAGAAAACAGAGACTGAGCGACTCACAGGCTAGCTAGGGAGAAATGGAGAGAATGACTGGAATCCAGTCAGAACCAAAATACCAGAACTGCTGAGATGTTTCCTGCAGTGAGTCTTAGTTTCCCTTGTCCCTGTCCTTCAGTCTGTCTGCCACAGTCCACCAAATGCTCCTGGGAACTAAGTATTTCATGAGCATAAATGCATAGACCCACCGAGCCAAAGAAGAAAATGATGTACAAGATTCTTCCTGTTTTTGATGCTATTCAACATAAAATTTGGATACAATTACAAATTTGCATTCCAAGATGGTGGAACACAGGCTTCTATTTATGAAACAGACTTTTTATATCCAAAAAGTTTGTGTAAAATACAGTGTGTAAATCAGATACTACTTAATCCTTCTGAAAGTGGACCTGTGCTTTTTGGCAGACGATTACTCAATGATGCTCTTGAGGGCATGCACTCACTTCTTCATGCTGGCACAGAGGACACCAGTATCAGTGAGCAGCTGCACCGTGACTTCCAAAGAAACGATCTCCTAATTGGTTTCTAAATAGACTTAGGGAGTTCTAGTGCCATTTCCCCCAGCTTGGCTTTGGATCCCAGGTCAAGTTATGAGGTAAACATATAGAGCACAGGAAGAAACAGGTTGAGGGCAGTTTGTAAATGTTCCTATAGCAACAGCACCTTGAATGTTCACTGATTTTCCAGGAGTCTACACAGATCTGCTACAACTTCTTGAGTCTTATAAAAACAGTCATCAGAAAAGATTGAATTGCTGCCTGCTGTCCCACAGACTGTTCCAAGATAAAGACCTTTTTCATGCTATGAGAAGCATGGACTAGATTTTCAGATGCTGTCAATTATAAAATCATGCAAAATTCTCTTTATAAAAACATGAGGATTAAATGTAAGAACACAGAAAAAGCTACAAAGTACCTGAATACATAAATATTTGTCAGAGGTTATCTGCCTTATTTTCTGTGTTATTAGCAGTTAGGAATGGCTAAATGTAAATGAAAGATGACCTTATCAAAAAAAAAAAAAAAAAAAAAAAAAAAAAAAAAAAAAAAAAAAAAAAAAAAAAAAAAAAAAAAAAAAAAAAAAAAAAAAAAAAAAAAAAAAAAGCCCTGCCCATTTGGCCCTTAAATAGAGTTACACCTCTCGGCTATATTTCTGCAAACACTTTTCTTGATACACAGTTTTTCACTTTCTGTCTATGAATCATTAAGTGGTTTCTATACATATCTTGAGAGTCTTCTATAGGACATTCAATGAATGTTCTTCAGAGAATAAAAGAACTTTATACCCCTAAGATCTTTATGAGTTGAAAAATAATGTGTTTCAACAATGGTGATTTGAAAAATAAACAAACAAACAGACCTTAACTTGGCCTAGTATTTGCTGTTCTGATTGAGATTTCAGAATTTTACCCAAATGAAGTAAAAGATATGTTCCATATAGTTCCTGTCTTCCTTTTGCACAACTCTGAGGACTTTAAAAGTAAAAATGCTCTCCTGTGACTGAAAAAGAACATGGCAGGCAGGGCTGAAATGACATGACCTTTGACTGAGCTTGCTATTTAAAAGGAATCAGTTTACATTCTATTAGTAAAATTAGGAAAGTAAGTCAGCATTAAATTGGACTGAGTCTTGGGCAATTAATATTTACTCACAAGTTAGAAGTATCTAAAGTACAACTTAGTTTTCATTTTCCAAGTCAAGAGCTGGTTTTGGAAGAATAAAAAATAATTATTATAATTTATTTTGCAACAAATACTGTGGAAATAATCTAAAATTCACAATTATGTATGAAAACTGAGACAACATTCCATTTATAAAGTGCCTTTAAGTACCAAAGCTAGAGGTCAGAGTTCTTTATTTACAAGCCATATTTAGTCACATTTACAGAAAGGCAATGTCACATAGGAAGCAGCACAGTACAGTGTAAAGAGCTCTCTACTTGGCATTAGATAATCGCAGTTGAGCATTGACTGCCAGCAGTTATCCCTGTAATTGTAAGGAAATGACAGCTTTTCTGGACCTCAGGCTTCTCATCTGAAAATGAGAGGTAGAACCAGACTGTTTCCAGCACAGTCTTTGCTTAGGTGTGGAATTCTACGGTAAGTAATGCATTACTCTTAAATCCCAGCACTCGACACCAGGTTGGTTCCCATGTTACTGTCTGTAGAACATGAGAATTCGGATCAGCTACATTGCAGGGTACTGATTTGGCTGCTCTATAGAGGTACACAGAAGTCACAGTATTTTGGTTACCAGTACATATGTGTAGGCTTTGAAGAATCTAGATAAACAGAAATCACAATGACATCTGCTGCCATGATCTTATGTCTCCACTACAAAGAAGGCTGGATGACAGTAGGGGGTTACTAACCTACACAGAACTAGATACTGCCCTTCAGAAAGACACACATGGGAGTTTTCAAAATGAGAAAGTTGGACTTACAGCCAAGTTCTTCATCAAGTAATACAAGGAATTTTAAAATACACCTACTTGGGGATGTTTGTCTGGTAAGGTAAACTTTCCCTGAATAAAGTAGGTTTGTTATTCAGAGAAAAAAACTTTGGTTATTCATAGACTGGCAGATTTGCACTCAGATTGGCTTTTTATTTTTAATGAGTATTAGCCTAATGTTAGGAGTATCCCAAATTAATTTATTACCATAACTAGGTAGTATTTCTTAGTGGAAACACTGGCTAGTATTATGTCTGCATCAAGAATACTAAAAGACAAGCTTTCTGCAAAAGGTTGTTTCCGCTCACATTTTTTTATATATATACACAGGTATGCCAACATGTAATTAAGCAAAAATGTAAATGCCAACCTGCTAAAAGTTATGGCAAGCTCTTGGAACAAAGTGCAAAACTAGTTCACTCCACACATATTTTATGCTTCATCAAAGGAAAAAGCAACATTCGTGCATTGGTGCATTGAGGGTCTAGTTAAACAGAATGGCACATTTCTACAAGAACTTCTCTTGGAATTAAGGGCCCAAGTGGGTTTGGTAAACCTTTTAACCAGTAAAGTTGGTTCCACATGTGCAAAGTCGATAGAGTGTCACCAGGATTAGTTTATAAAGGCTGACATCTGAGTCTGTGCCGGCATCTAGACCTGTCATTTCCAGCGGTACGCCCCAACCCACAGAATAACCTGTGGTCTGTCACACTCAACTATTCAGAACAGAAATGAGAAAGCAGTACAGGATCAGGACATTTCTATTTGTATTTTCTCTCCTGAAAGACTACATTTGTTCCAATCAAACAAAACCTACTGCCGAGAGTTTTAGCTTTAGAACTGCCTGGCAGACAGCAAACAGGTTTTGAAATCACCACTTGATTTACAAAGGGGCACCACAGACTGTGTGTTCTGCTGCAGTTGAGGCTGGTATAGCTCTCCTAGTATAGAATCATAAATTGTGGGCCAGCAATGTTACACAGGCAAAAATAACAGTTAACGTCTGCAGCCTTACAGATAGTGTCTGTCATTCATTTATCTACAATCTTCATTTTTGCCTTTCAGGGTTTTAAAATTTTTGCTAACAACATCAACTTATTTAAAGGAAATATCTGGAGGAGTAAATAAAGTACAGTGGGAAAATGTTCACCCAAATCTTAAAAAAAACAACAACAAAAAAAAAACCCAAGAATTTGAGTGTTAAGCACCAGCCATCTCAAATTGCAGTTTATTTATAATTTAAGACAGGCTCTCTCTCTATGTAGCCCTGGCTGTCCTAGAAGACCAAACTGGCCTTGAACTCAAGAGATCGGCTTGCCTCTACCTCCTGAGTGCTGGGATTAAAAGTGTGCATCATCATGCCCATGAAAATTTTATTTTTCACATACTCCAGACCCTAAAAAATCAACTATGTGTAAGATACCCATTTTGGAGAGAATTCTATATCATCACATTTGCTTCATACTGATAATAGTTCACACTCAATCAAATGCTGTCCTAGAATTCCTGGAAGTAATTTGTATTTGTGCAAACAAAACCAGGAAAAAAACCCCAAAACTGTACTACTTGGCACCTGAAAAGAGTATGAAGATGTAAATGTCACTTGCAGAGTTATTTCTACCAACTATGTGGTGCTCTTTCTCATCATTAACAGAATCTATAAAAATGGCAAGAACTACTGGAAGATTTACCACAGACAGGTGAAGGGTTTATAGAGTCTATAATGGAGATTTCTCCATCTAAATGAGTTTTTCTAATGCATCTGCACTTTTGAAAATAGTCTACAACGTATCTTAATGTGATCACTAAACTTTTTATAAAGCAAAATAATGTCCTTTTTCACAAGATGAGAAATTTAATATACTTAACCTACGGTGGAAATACACAAAAGACAATTATATATGTTACTAGCAAGTCTTATTTTGTACAAATTACAGAATATCCATTTAAAAAAACATACATATGACCTTTGATGGTACATCTCTATGCTGGCAAATATATTTTTGGATACAAAGGCACTTTGAAAACCCAATATGGTTTGGTTCATAAGTTTGCAAGGTACAAACAATTTTACAAATGTATGATTACACTGAAGAACATCAACAACTGTGACATTACATAGAAAACAGACTTCTTTTGGTAAAAACAACACTGGTTTTGTGGGAATAAAAGCAGTGGCTTCCAGCAGCTTTAGTGAAGACACTCAGAAGACTAGAGGCCCATGGTCTGAATTTCTCACTGGCTGGGTGAGTAGGTGACATAGGATGGGCTGAAGGTGATCAGCAAGAACCCCCAGAAAAAAAGAAAAAGGAAAAAAATAACCCAACACCCCAGAACAAATCCAGAAACCTTAGCAATCAGAATGGCTTGGAGGGAAGAGCACACAAGGCCATAGGCTGGGCAGGATCCGGCTGTGATCCCGAGCACAAGCTGACTCTTCCTGCACCACTTGGTGCTTCCGAGCTGTAGTGATGACGCCTCTATTTTAGAGCACTGGGTAGTACAATGCTTTGGATTGTACAGTACTGGAAAATTTTGGTCCTCAAACAATTTCTTTTCATCGACTACATCGCCGCAAAGTCAATCTGTACATAAAGCTGCCTCACTCCAGCCTGAAAGTTAGAGAGAAAAATTAGAACACCAAACCTGTAAAATCTATAACAGATAAACATTCTAGAAAAGTGGAAGTGTTGTTGTATGTTTTTCCCGGCCTGTTTGAGGCTGGAGGTTTGTGACCTGGCGCACGTGTGGCGCCGGTTTGGAACCTGGTTCTCGCGCCCGCGGCTTTTGTCTCCCAAAAGAAATGAATCACACACTTATATATTTTAACACTGTTTGGCCCATATCTTAAGCACATTACTAGCTAGCTCTTTCTTCTTAGATTAATCCATTTTTATTAATCTTTCAGCCACGTGGCTCAGCCCGTGGCTGGCCGGTACCTCTTACATGTCTGCTCCTCTTGGGGGTCCAATGCAGAGTGGCTAACTCTACCCTCCTTCTACCTGGCTGCCTCTGATTCTCCACCCACTTCTACGGTGCCCTGCATGGGTCTAAACAGTTATTTATTTACATCGTATAGAGATCATTCTACTACATGGAAGGAAAGCAAACACCTCATTTGTCTTTGAAAATGGGATTATTTTTGTCTTTGCTTCTAAGAAACGATCTATTTTCATTTTAAATTGTCAAACCACTACAGGAAAAAAAAAATCCATGCTCTTAGTCTCATGGCCTGCTCATGCACTATGAGATGGAGTGTTGTTTTGCCATCGCTGTTAAGGACATGGCAGTGCTTAACTAGCTACTGTTAAGACCAGCTCACCATGGCCAAATCTTCCCACGACAACACATGCAGTTATTTTATAATCACAACCAGCAACTGCTTACTTATTCTACATTCCAATTCCTTTAGTTTGAGATATGAATCTGCTATTCAAGAACATTGTTCTCTAAATTTTGCCTCATATTTCTTATACATTATCAATTTTATTCCCTCAACTGGGTCATTTCTCTTAGTGTCAAACACAGTATAGTTTCTTCTACTTTAAAAACTTTTTACTTACCCTAGCATCTCTTCCTGCCTGGACAGTCTCAGTCTCTGCCCTTGTGGATAGCCAACATTCCCACACATGTCTACAGTCTTAGTTTAATACTCTTGCACTTATTTCAGCCCTGATTTTAGATCTCACCACTTTCTAAAACTATCTGTCAAGCAACTTTCAAACTGCTCATACCATTTCATATCCAGTTCTCAGTCCTGATTATCAGGACTAATACTTATTATCAGTCTCCTCCAGAGAATATCACTGGTCAGCTATCACCTGCCAAACTTTCGGTCTTCTTCTACAACTAAGCAATAAACATTGACCTACCAAAGGCTTAGTCCTTGTAATCTATACTTGTTCTCTAATGGTCTCATCTTGAGCCAGACTGTAAGTCAACCTTTGGATGTGTTCATACCTCCATGTTTGTATGTCCAGACCGGAGCTTGCACCTACAACTTTAACTGGAACTTGACATTTCTGTGGGGCATCTAAAAAGCAGCACAGAACCATTCATTCTACTCCTTTCTTCCCATCAAACCTGTTGACATAGCCTTTTAAAGATCTTTCTGATTTTCACATCCAATATCCAACTACTTGTAAAACTGGCTGGCTTCCTGTCCAAAATACTACACAAACCAGAGCTTGACCACTTTACATCATCTCCATCATTTTGAACCTACCTTGGCCACAACCATAGATTAAAATGACAGAACATAGGTTAAAAATAAATGGGCTCATTTAAGTTATAAAAGCTAGTGGGGCAAGCCTAAGCAAAGGCTAAGTTTTCATAATTAATAATAAGTCTCTGTGTCATTATTTGGGAGCTGGCAGGACAGCTACTCTAAATGTTCTCATCACACCCCTCCCCAGACATCAGTGAGGACCTCACAACCCTTAAAAAAATGCATTCACTTTTTTTAATCCAACAAGTTTACTCTTGCATTTATTGCATTATTGTTTTCCAAGCAATAGCCTCTCACCTAGGAATACAAAGGGGAAAACATAACAAAATGTCCTTTTCTTCAGAGAGTTTATATTCTTTCAGGCCTGGAGAGGCAGAAGAGGGGATGACAAAGGAAGGAAATACCAGCTGTCAGCTGTAAGGCCAGAGAGGCAACACAGGGTGTTTAAGAGGGGCAGATACTTCAGACTCCCCAGCCTCTACTCTAGCCCAAATAACCGCTGCTTTGTCAGATCAGCTTATGACCACTAACTCTGGACACACCTACACTGTCATTTAAGATAGAAAGTTTACTTATTCAGTGTGTTTATTTTTTTCTGTTCCCCCATTATAATATAATCTGGCCAAGACAAGCATATTTATCTTATTTTGCATTCCAGAATTCCAGAACCTTTGTAATATGTGACACACAGCAATAGGTCAATAAATATTACTGAATGAACTAAAATTCTATTAATTTCTTTCAATGAAAACTACTTTTAAATAGAAGTGTGGGGGGGACGGCAAGATGTCTCTTGCCAATACTTTACAAGGAGGTCCTCATCAGGGGATAAAAAGGTATTAATGTAACCTTAGGACAGTAATTATTCAAAACATTCATCTCTATTACAGTTTCTTTTTTCTGAAACTGAGGTGGAAGGGTTCTGTGTAATACTGATGAATGCATGAGCTAGCCAATAAAAAACTAGACAGACTCTAAGTTGTCAGAAAACATGTCTTTTGCCTCCCTGCAAAAGGCTTCCCATAACAAGCTGAAACTCTTGTTAGTTAACTTACAGAAAAAATAAACTTGTTCCCACTTCTCCCTGGCGAACAGGCTTGTAGAAGAACTTAGCGTTTGTAATATCTTCACCTACAAATTAAAACTGAAGCCCAGTTTTCCTCACTGTGAAATAGCGTTGATAAAATCATTGCTACTGATTTGCAGGAGTGTCACAAGCTCATCTAATATTTAACAAGTAGTTAATAAACCAGCTCCCCAAGAGTAGGCACTGTTGTCAAGATCATGTGTGAACGTACGAGAAAAAATCCACTCAATACAAAGGCTGTTATTATAAATTATTCTGATTTACTGCACGTACATGAGTTGATTAACTCAATCCAGATGGCTCTGGGGTGACAAACTGTCTGCAAAATTCTCATATGTGTAATCTAAATGAAAAGTAAAAATGTTGCCAAACATATTGTCTAAAATCTTTTCTTTTTAAACAAAATTGTTAATGAAAGTAAAAAGGGCGAAACATTTGGGCTCTTTTTCTAACTGCCTGCCAGTTTCATTACTGCTGTCCTAACCTGGGAAGACAGTAAGAAGAGATGAGTAGCCCAAGGCCATGAAAAGGGAGCAGAAAAACAAAGGGGCTAGAGAAATTATCTTTGCATAATCATGAGTTAATTACTCAAACTGATATCAGCCTCCCCCCGCCCCCCCCCCGCCCCCCAGGGGATAACAGCTTTCCACAAAAGCTAAATCCAACAGCAAAGATAAAGAAGTCATTTGCTGCATCTGCCTGTCCCTCTGGGGGTGGGTGGGCAGCTTGGTTCTTCAGGTCCCCCTGTTCATTTCAATTTCCTTCAAAGTAAAGAGAAAGCCAAAATTCTAAGGAGTCTTCTGGCAAGTGACTCACTGCCTGATAAAAGAGATCCAGAGTTTAAGCACAGGAAGACCTGACAGCTATCCCAGTCATCTGCACTTTCTTTAACTAGTCATTTTAACCCTCTAAATTCACTGTCCCTGTCTCCACCCCAAAAGTTAGCCTGGAGAAGCCCCAAGAAATATACATTGTTCTGTAAAGAAGCTAAAGTTAGAAAACAAACAGGAGCCTGACAGAAGAAATTGTTTTATTTGAATTCTCTAAGGACCAAAGCCACAGACACATTTTGCTTCAGTTTTTGACTGAACATGTTAATCTTTACCCCCTTAAAATGCAAAAGGTGGGCTAGAGATGGTCCAGAGATTAACAGCACTGCCTGCTCTTCCAGAGGATGTAGGTTCAATTCCCAGCACCCACATGCTAGCTCACAACCATCCATAATTCAGTCCCAGGGATATGATGCCCTCTTCTGACCTCTGCTGACACTAGGCACACACATGATGAATAGACATACATGCAGGCAAAACACCCACACATATAAACATTCTTAAAAAATGTAAAATGAAGTCATGCAAAACTATCTTTTCCAGTAGAGATACTACAAAATTAATGCAATGTAAATAAATGTGACTAAATTGTAAGTCAAAAATAACAGGTTATCATGATACACATGTTATCCCAGTGCTCTTGAAACAGAGGCAGGGGCAGGAAGCCAACAACTTTGAAGCTGCCCTAGCTATAGAGCAAGTTCAAGGCCAGCCAGGGATACTTAATGACTCAGTGAGAAGAACCAAGAGCTGGGGATACAGCTCAGTGCTTACTTAACATTACAAGACAAGCCAAGGAGAAAAAAGAAAGAAAAAAGATGTGGTGTCTTTTTCTATAAAGTGTGTGTGGTAATGAATACAATAACTCCTGTCACTGTAACTGATACCCAGTGGGCTCTCAGGAAGTGCCAGCCTTGCTGCTACTATCATTATTGTATCCACTACGGGTTGTAACCAACCAGTTAATGAACACATAAACCATACGGTTTAATAAAAACAACAAACCTACAGATACGTAAGATCCCATGGCTGTCTATTTAGCCTCCTGAATTTTAGGTCCGTATGATAAAGAAAAATGAGAAAGAAGGCTAAGAAAAAGCCTGCAGAGCAGGCAAACAAAATCAGCATTCAATAAACAATAGAGCCCATTATCAAAGGGGAAAAATAGTTGGAAAGGCTGGAAAACCAGAAAGCTAACCCTTTCTTTCTTCCGCACATATCGCTCAAGCAGAGAGCACAAGCCTGAATAATAGTGCTGGTCAGAGAAAGGGAGGAGCTATGAGCACAGCAGACTGAAGAAGGCAGAGGGTTTCTGTCATTTAGGGACTCCAACTGGAGTTTGGGAGGAGGCATTTTGATTCCTTCCTGGATATAACTGTTCACTTCTATTTTGAGGTCAGAGAACTAAGAACAAAAGGCAGAAACAGGAAGCTGGGGGCTCAGGAAACTGGGGGCTCAGGATGCTGGGGGCTTAGAACTTAATCGGCATAGTGAGGAGAGCTGGGAAATGGAGAATGGAGTAGGGGTTCTGCTTGGCTGTCTTTGGTGCTTTGAGGATGGAGCAGGATAACGAACCTCAAGCATAGTCTAGATCTTCCTTTGAACATATTTAAGATTTTCTTCTTCAAGTATTCTAATAAACTATATTAAGGGTGCAAATTATAATTGTGAAGTATCCCATTAACAAGTGATGATAGTATCACAGTTTAAACAAAAGCCATAAACCACTGAATTGCTTCTAATCCAGAGTCTCACTTTCTGTCTGTTTCTAATATAAGACAAAGACAAACTCTGCATTTCTCCTGCTATCAATTGATAATTAATTTTAAAAACCTGGTTTTTAGATGGATATTGAGGAAGACCTAGAGCTTCAACACTGGATTACACCAATTACTTACTATTCCCAAAGGATCTGAGCACCCAAGTGACTTCCAGCAGCTCCCTTCCCTACGACACACCCATGTACAACAAGCTCATTTCTTTAGCAGCTTAAAAGAAATGGGTGACTCTAGAAAATAATATTAAGGACAATGCTCCATAGTTCTAACATCACCACAGACACAGATCGGGAAACTAAACTTACAATTATCTGACTTCAGTGCTTTTAGTCCAAAGTTACCTTTAATCAAAGCCCATTCCTTACATTGTTTCTCAAGATCAGCTGTAAGAAAGACACCAAACACACAGAGGAAACTCAGCAGGAAGTTCTCCTTTAGAACCGAGACTCCATACTTTATAGGAGAGAAAGCATGGGCATGTGGAGGTCAGAGGAGCTAGGCTTAGCAGCCAGGTCCGTTACCTGCTGAGACATCTCATTGTGAGTGATGACTTTTCTCCTCCTCAAAAAAGCAGTAAACTGGATTTCATTTTGATAAGTGAGAGTTATGAGTAAGATGTAACTTAAAATACAAAGTAATTTAAAAATTTCTATTTCAGGAGTGTAAGCTTGTTCAGCCACTCTGAAATTCAGTATGGAGGTTTCTCAGAAAACTGGGAATCAATCTCTCCAAGGATCCAGCAATACCACTACTGGGCATACACCCTAAAGATGCACATTTGCACTCCAAAGGCATTAGCTCAACTATGTTCATAGCAACTTTATTCATAATAGCAAGAACCTGGAAACAACCTAGATGCCCCTCAACTTAAGAATGGATTAACAAACTGTGGCACATCTACACAATGGAGTACTACTTAGCAATAAGAAAAAATGATATCCTAAAATTTGCAGGCAAATGGATGGATTTGGAGAATATCCTCCTGAGCGAGGTATCACAAACCCAGAAAGATAAGCAGGGGATGTACTCACTCATTTGTGAACTCTAAACAAAAAAGCAAAAAGCAAAGCATGTCCAAGCTGCAAACCACAAACACTGAACAGCTTGGGATCTGAAGCACCTTGGACTGGCACCTTGGATCCCACTCCCTCCAGAAGAACACCTGACCCAGTCTTGATGTTGGTGTGAGAAAAGTGGATCTGCCAGGAGTGGATGCTGAACTAAGCCATGTTGGGACCTTGGGACCTCCTGCCCTTGCTGGGGAGGAGATAAAGAGATGTGGAGAGGAGAGAGCGACTGGAAGGGGCGGGACGGGGAGGGGAGCTTGAACAAGGATATACACAGATAAAAAAATATGACTTTATTCAAAATAAAAAAATTTCTATTTCATGAAATGAAATTTGTCACAGCAAGCCCTGACATTCACTGACACTATAATAAGGGCATGCATGACTGCTGCATACGCAGAAAAGAAGAAAAAATATTTAAATATTCTATTCTGATATGTGAGAACAAAGAAACGAAAAAAAAAAGATAAAAAACTTTACAATCAGTAAATATAGGAATAAAAGTTATTTTAAGATGTGACCCCTACTTCTCCCAGATACCTTCCCAGTGAGCCAAGGAGTCCCCGCTAGCTACAGAGGATGAAATCAACTAATCAAGACCTCAGCTGATAAACCAGCTTTAAATATTCAAAGCCCAAATATAGTTTCTGAAGTAGAAGAGGCAGCTGAAGGAATGCTCAAGTTCAGCCATTTCCAAAGGCCAGGTTTAAGGCTCCGGAAGCCTCCCTTTGCTCTGCAGTTACAGCTTCAGCAGCCCCAGCAGAGGACAGCTCCTCAATCTAGAACATGCATTCCTCTCCCAGTCACAAGGGAGCAAGGGGTCTATCCTAGAAGCTCACAGAAGCCCCACTGTGAGGACGGAAGCAGCACTGGACCACACAGGTAAATAAAGGAGAGGACCTGGGTCTGGAGGAAGCAGGAAGCACAAGGCTACTGTCACATTGTTCTGCTTTTCCTCATGTCCCCGAAACATGAGCCAGTATGAGAAGGATTCAGATGCACTGCACAGGCCTCCAAGGCTTCATTATGAAAGCCATGATGACACGTTTATAGAGATGAGACACATTTATATAACATGTCTGCTCAGAACGCTGTTAAAATTCCGAACAAGTGCTACCAGCACACAGTATAGCAATCTTAACTGCATCTAAGATTGGGATTATGTAAATCCTAATTAACATTAGATCTGTCAGTAATTCATTCATAGGGAACCTAAGCATGTGTGTTTCTCATCAGGAAGCAGAACCTCTAATTTATGTAAGGCCTGGATTTAACTAAAACTGCGTATTATATTCATGTCTGAAGATGTGAAGGCAGAGAAAGAGAAATATGTACCAAGCAACTCAGACATCACCGAAAAGTAATTCTGCTTAGAGGAATGTTTAGATTCCAGTCAACAATACTGACTAAAGTGAAAGCCTGGGTCAATACCCAGCACTGGAGAAAAATTAAAAAAAGAAAGAAAGATTGTTAAGGAAAATAAAGACCTTCTAAATTTTGACTCAGAGAACAATCCTTTTTCTTTAGTAGCTTCAATATTTGATATATTAAATATGGAATTTTTATAGCTAGCAGATACAGAGAAATATAAGATTCTTAAAAGAGGCTGGTAGCAAGTCATACCTGAGTAAAAATATTATGTGTTTGGCTTAAGATCCACCTGGCGTCAGCATCAGGGGCGACTATGAGCTTCAGAGTGCCCACGTAAACATCGGAACAGAGCGTCCAGAAGTGCTGTTCTTGTAAGCTGTAAACTCCTTGTAACTGCTGCACCTGAAACACGGGTCGGATGTCAGCACTGAGATCAAGATGGCGCCCTCCCACCTACATACAGCTATGTGGCAAATCAGAAAAAAGGAATGCTCAGACAAATGCCTATGGAGCACTCATGTTCTGGTGACAATGGCAGAGGTAGGGGAAGAGAATGAAGGAACACTTATCAGAATCTGTCCAGACACGTGAGAGAACCCAGAGGGAAGTTCCTATTTCACACGCTGATGAGAGAAGTGTCTAAGTACAACAGGTTATAGGCCTGGCAAAAACGACAAAGAAGACCACAGGAAAAATGGGAGAAAATAAAGAAGAGAAATCAATATACTTAGAAATGATAGAATTCATTGCAAAAAAAATAAAAGGTTTCTTGAAATGGCTAATAGGTCAGAGGGACATTTCTTTTATTAAAGATAAAATTTTTGAATACCTCCACAAAATGAACAAGATATAAGAAATGCGGCTAAGAAAAAAACGTAAGTGAAATGGCCATTCTGTTTTCTGATTTTGCAACTCCCCTCATTCCTTTTCGGACTCTTCCACCTGTGCTCTGGATCTGGAAGTGAAAACAGAACCAAGAGAACAGAACTGTGTCCTCTCCCAGGGTCACCAGATGCCTTCTCAATGCTCCAAATATTCCTCTGTCCTTATGTCCTACGCTCGGGAGCCTGACCATGGCCTGCACGTGCTGGGTGCCACTCTGACCAGACATTAAATCCTTCAGCCCTCATCAGCGCTCATGACACGAGATGTGCTACTCAGCTGTCATCCCTCAGTGTCTGCTGAGTACTTCTATCTTAATGTATTATAAACAGAACCTTACTCTGGAGTTAGCTTCCTGTTTTCAAACACATCCCACCAAAGCCTCAGCCTCAATGGTCCATTACCATCTACCACGAGAGACCCCCATTACCCTCCTCTAATGTAAACCTCCTCCAAAACACATCCAAATGTTTCTTTGCCTCCATCTTGAGGCCAGTGCATTCGAGTTGGCCAGCTTTCTCCAAACATGTTCTCTACAAGGCACAATGTTGAAGCACAAAACTCACTATGTTCCTACTCTCCCAAAGCATTCCAGACCTTCCCACTAAGAGTGAATTCCAAACCTCTTAGCATGACTGAGGCCTCCTAACATCTGGTCCTCACCGCCTTTGCAGCCTTTCAATCACTCTTCCCTTTATTATCATGCTGCAGCCACAAAACCTGTTTTCTACTCTCCAAATGCACTAAATTAGTTCCAGCCATAGCGGCCTCACATTAGTGGTTTTGTGTGTGTGTTCTTAAGGATTTGTATATGACTGGACACTTCTGGCCATCAGGGTTTCAGTTTTCTTGGATATAACTTCCTTGGTGAATCTAATAGCCATCCACATCTACTACAGTCTCACTTAATTTCTTACAGTGGGCATCACTGACATTTTCTTATTATCAACATCATCTAACATTTGTGTTCACACTAGACTGACCTCCATGAGAGCTCTTGGTCTCTGATTTTTGAGGAGGATCTGATACACAGTGGATGCCACAAAAACAAAATAAAATAAAACATAACAAACAGACGTGAAGAAGGTGGGAGAGACAGTTTTAGCAGGTAAGAGCACGTGCTGCTCTTCAGAGAACTGGAGCTCGTTCCCAGCAGCCATGTCACGCAGCTCACAACTGCCTATAACTCCAGCCCCAGGGGCTCTGATCCTCCATCTGTCCTCAACAGGTACCCACACATGTGACACACATACACAGAAACACACACATGCATATAGAAACAGTTATTTTTAAATACACTGATGTGGTCATGTGAATAAAAATGGTCCCCACAGGCTCCTATATTTGAATGCTTAGTCCCCTGATGTGGGAAGGATTGGGAAGTATGACCTTTCTGAAAGATGTAAGTCACTGGGAGTGGCCCCTGGGGTCTCAGAAGACCACAGCAGGCCCAGTGTATGTATGTGTCTGTCTGTCTGTCACTCTGCCTGTAGATCAGGATGTATGTGTGTGTCTCTGTCTGTCTGTCACTCTGCCTGTAGATCAGCATGTAGCTCTCGGCTACTGCTCCAGCACCATGCCTGCCTGCCTGCTGCCATGCTCTCTGCCATGATAACAGACTAAACCTCTGCAACTATAAGCCCTAATTAAATGCTTTCTTTTATAAAAGTTGCATTGGTCATGTGGTGTCTTTCACAGCAATACAATAGTGAATAAGACACTCATACAACACTTACAATGTATACTTATTTTCATCATTATACCCATATTTTATATTTTTAATAGCTCGATTTCTAGGCAAGAACAGTATAAACATTTCCTTTAGTAAAGTTTAATATCTTCTAATGAATTTACTTGGGTTTATATGAATGACATTCATGGTCACCATGCAGTCTTGGAAGAAAGATTAAATTATATGCATGTACCACCCATATTTATGTAAGATGAAAACCCTAACAGTTTGGAGACAACATACAATGCAATGGTTTGCAGAACTTACCCTCTGATAGCACTGGGGAAGCGTGTTTTCCAATGAGGGAGGAGTTCTTTGCATTAATATTCCAACAGACTCTCTTAAAAGGGGAATAACACTGAAGGAGAAAAAAAAAAAACACCTCATTAAGCCATGTTTTAATCATCCCTGTTTGCAAAATAAAACAAAACAAAACAAATCCTTGATTGCAAGATGGTAATAATATACTTTCTTAGAGAACAGAATATAATTTAATAGAATTTCAGGAAAAGTAATCTACTGGCCTTCATTTCAAATTCATAGATTCAGAAAGCTATCAGAGTAAAGGAGCTAGACAGAATACATCCATTAATGTATATGTTGATTGATCTACTATTTCTAATCTGGCTTGTTACCAGTCATAGCTCAAAAAAGCATGTGTGTGTTTTCATGTACTTGTGCCTGTGGGTGCCTGAGAAGACTAAAGGAGGGCTTCAGATCCCCTGGGGATGTCAGGTGTGAGTCACCCAATGTAGGATCTGGGAACTAAACTCTGATCCTCTGCAAGAGCAGTGAGTGCTCACAACTGCCAAGCCATGTCAGTCATATTTTCATTATTTCAAATATAGAACAGCCTGGTTAGTGCCACAGATGGATGAGGATCCTCTAGGAATGGAATGAAAGGTCACTATGATCTTCACTGTCACTGGACACAGGTGATCTTCACCCAACATTTGAAATACTGCTTTAGGTTATTTGGATGACTGTGTTTAAACAAAAAAATCAACAGCACAATAGTAAGGGTGATACTAGTGCAATAACCTCTAATCTAGCTAGACACCAAATTTACCTTGGAGCTCATTTTGCTTTTAGTTTTGACATGATGACCCAGAATAGCTAAGGAAAGTCTGCAAAGCTCTGCAGGTGATTCCAGCGAGTCAGAAGGCGACACTCTGCTCTGTCGGCTACAGACTGAGGAGAGAGGTCAGAAACAACTTCACTGCCCTTAACTAACAACTGAAGGCACTGCACACTTTCAATCTTATGCAATTCTAAATATCAAATATGGAGTTCTCTTGAAGCAGCTGCAGGAGGTGGGGAACTACTGGAATTCATTCCTGTGATCTCAAAACAGCTCACAGAAAAGTGAAAGTGGAACTATGTCTTAAAAATTCATGATATTTCTAACATGAGAAGAGATACTAAAGCAGACCAAGAGGAACAGGGGCAATGTCCAGCTCACTACCATATCCAGAACTGTGCCTAAAGGAGTCACGATATTTCTGACAGATGAGGATGAAGAGAAACTACTAATGCAGACCAAAGGAACAAGGGCATTGTCTTGCTCACCATCATATTCCCAAGGAGGCCTAGTAAAGTGCTGGTCACCAAGTATGCCCGTGAAAAGTGTTGGCTGAATAATTGAAAGATACACAGATACCAGGCATTTTAGAATCTAGATTAAAGAAAAGGACACAGAAAAAGAATTAGAAGTGTGTTTCCAAACTTTTAAGTATAGAATGATTTTTTGAGTAAAGAAGAACAGTAATGAGAACAAAGAGAGAGGCATTAAACAGACAGATATAACTGGGATCTTACAACACATTGAAGCACACAGGACAGCCAGGCTGAAGACAAGCCTAAGTGTGGAGGCAAAGAAAAGCAAGGATGGCAAGAGTTACAGTCACGCTTAGGTAAAACATAATTGCTTAGAAAGATAGCTGAAAGAATGAAGACGCACCTAGATTATTACATTAGCCTCCTACCTGTTCTTTGGCATCTAATCTGGATGTCTTAAGATTAATTGATAGGCAGCTTCAGAGATGGCTCCCAAGACCCTTGGGATTCATGTTCTGGTGTGATCCTCTCTCTAAAATGTATTTAGGTTAGAGGGAGACCTAACAGCTTACTACTAATAGAAAGAGAATGACACGTGATGAAATGTAGCTCCTGATAGCTTCAACACTCTTCCCTAGCTTCTGCTTTCATTCTTTCTTTCTACCTCACAGCCGCCATATTGGGAGTTCTTTACCAAAAGGCCTATGGCTCAAGAGAACAAGGGACATCTCTGGATAAGAACTTGAATCCAGTCCACCAGTCCCAATCAACAGAAGTCTGTCAGCAACTGCTTGAAGGAGGCTGGGGGTGGCTTCTTCCTCTGATGACCCTGCAATGCCTGTGCTCAGGCTGACAACTTGATTGCTGCCTTGTGAGAACTCCCAGTTAGCCATGCCTACAGCCTCCTGAGCTATAGAGACTAGACAATAATAATGCATGTTAGCTACCAGGTTTCTGTAGGGTCTGTTGTGCATCTAACAGCTATTTTCTACAGGGCTATGAGGCTAACCCACAAAAAACAAACACCGGATCCTATGTTCCCTAGTAAATGCTGAGTCAAAAGCTCCCCACTTCGTAAGGGATGAAATGCACACTCTTTAACATGGTACTATTTTGGGGGAGAGGAGGGAGGTCTGATCCCTCTTCTTTTACCTTCTTTCCATCTCTGCTTCACATTTAACTCTTCAAACATGATGTACTTTACCTTGTGCCGTTCCTTTCTGTCATGCTTTGGTTAGTGCAATAATCTCTGTTTAGAACATTCTTACGTGGGCCTTTTGTTTGGTTTCTATTATTTCTTTAAAACTCAATTCTGACTTCCTTTGCGGTATATTTTCTGATCATGAACTGTCCTCTGAACTATGAGACATCTATTCTTTGCTCTTATAAAAACATGAATGATGGTGGCACATGCCTGTAATCCTAGCACCCATGAGTCAGCACAAATTGGGACACCTAGAAAGACTATCTCAGAAAAAGAGGGGAAAATATCAATTGTATCATTGGGATTATTATATTGCAAAATTACCAAGTTGCTTTCCTCTTTATATACTGAAAAGCACTTTATGGATTAGGACCTCTGTCTGTGTCCCAAGCATTTCAGTATTTGTTATATGAATATGTATGGAAAAGAATTTACAGCTAAACCTACTGAACAAAATCAACCCTAGAAGTACACTTTAGGTCATGGAAATTTAATAAACCTTTTAGAATATTTGAAATTATTAACAGAAAAAAAAAACACACTAGTGCAGACAGTAAAAACTCAGTAAATGAAACACACGGCAACAGGAAAGGGCATCTCCAGTAGATTACACATCCCAGTAAAGGAAAAAAAATACAAACAAAATGCCATTATATAAAACAAAACACTACTGCTCAAGCTGTCCATTGCCCATTTTCGGAGTAATGGTTAGGTCAGAGAAGGCTGGAAAAGAAAACCAACCAGAGGAATATCAAGGCGTTGGATATGGCTACTAATTAATTCATCGAAACTGAAGAGTAACACTCATTTCTATCTATCATACATGCTATTAAGATACATGAAGACTCCTTGGGCAAAATAAAGGAGTGAAAGCAAAGAAATGAGAGCGACTAATATATGATTACTCTATATTTTTCTTTCCTTCATCTTCATTTCTCAAGAAAAGAAAAGGTAAGTCAGAACCAGCTTTACATACTTAAACAGTCAACTGTTACCATTAGTGACAGAGCTCTTCCTTTTTTAATTTTTTTTTTTTGTATGTGCATGTGTGTGTGTGAGAATTGTTGTTTTGCCTGCATGTATAACTGTGTAAGGGTGTCAGATCTTGAAATTACAGACAGTTGTTAGCTGCCATGTGGATGCTGGGAATTGAACCCAGGTCCTCTGGAAGAACAGTCAGTGCTCTTAACCACTGAGCCATCTCTCCAGCCCATGATGGAGCTCTTCTAAGAACAGTGGAATGGTACTGAGTCACAGCAGGCACCTCCCTGCAGCACATGCACATGCCACAATCCTGACAGTGATGGAAATGGTGTCAGAATGTCAGCTGTAGGAGCTATGAGAGGACACCAAACAGCTGGGGAAACAGTGCTTGCTCACTCACAGGAAGAAATGCAATTCAGAACCAAGGTCATTTTCAAAGTCCATAAAATGTAAAAGAAGCCTGTAGCAACTCCAGCTTTGCCTTTTAAATTGTGTTTAGCTCAGGAGTTTCTGTCCATATTTTTCTGATTAACTATCATAACGGGGAATCATAAAACGGATTTCAGCATGGATCTATCTAGCCATAATGAAAGGATATGGAGGAAAAGGCTAGCTTAGCAAATTCCTGACTGAGGTAAGGCTGAGAGCTGCATCCAAACCCTGAAGGGAAAGAAAGAGCATCTGGAAATGGTCAGAGGCTCGCTTCTGGTTGACTAACTCAATTCTCACTCTCACAATGAATGAATGCCATTTTCCTTTCATAAATGACGAGGAATGACTCATTAAGCATGAATTTACCAGTAAAACAAAGTAATGCTTTCCTTCTTCAAATCTGGACATAAATCTATAATCATACTATAAACATAAAATTAATTCCAAAGCCTCTTATCAGGTTAAATGAGCAACATTTACTCTGTGCTGCAAGTAACTTTACAATGAAAATAAATTCAAGTTTTATTTCAGGCACAGCTTTTAGGGAAAGAGCACCATATTTCAAGAGTAAATTAAATAATCTAGCAGCAACTATGAATAAAGTAAACAATATATTAGGGTGGTTGAGATGGTTCAGCAATTAAGAAGACTTGCTACTCCCACAGAATGAGTAGAAATGAGCTTAGTTCCCAGAACCTATAGGGGCAACTCACAAGTGCCTATAGGTTCAGCTCTAGGGGGCTCAGGCTCTGATGCCCTCTTCTGGCCTCCATGGGCACTCACATGGACACACTTAGATACATACAAAAAAAAAAAAAAAAAAAAAAAACTAGCGGTCTGGAAACATGGCTCAAAGATTAAGAGCACGATTCTCTTGCAAAAGACCAGCACCAGCTCAAAACAACCACATGCGGCTCACAACCCTCTAATGACAACTTCAGGGGATCTAATGCCCTCCTCTAGCACCAGGCATGCATGTGGAACACATATATACATGTATGCAGGCCAACATTCACACACTTAAATAAAAAAATAAAGAAATCTTTAAATCTTTTAAAAGGTATACGCATTGTGAAAACAATCATATCTGTGGTGATATGTGGTGGTATATTCAATAAAAGTAGCCTGAAATATCAGAGGACAGAGCCAAGCCATGAAAGCCAGGCAGTGGTGGCACACAGTAGTCCCAGCACTTGGGAGACAGAGGCAGGAGGATCTCTGTGAGTTCGAGGCCATCCTGTCTACAAACCAAGTTCCAGGGCAGCTAGGACTGATGCACAGAAATACCCTGTTTCAAAAAAATAAAAAACAAAAAGAAAAACAAAAAAGGCTGAAGAGATGGCTCTGTCCTCTGGCATTCTGACTATTTTTATTAAATACACAATATATCACCACTCATACCGAATTAAAAACTTTGGAGTTTAAGTAATTAAATCTGATAACAAATATCCAGCAATAATTAAACACAATTCTTAGGCTGTGTGTGGTGGTGCACATCTTTGATCCCACCACTTTGGAAGCAGAGGCAATGGATCTCTTGAGTTCAAGGCCAGCCTGATCAACATGGTGAGTCCATGACTAAGGTCAAGAGGAAAAAAATAGAAGAAAGAAAAGAAAGGAAAAGAACAAAAGCCCCTCAAAACCCACATGACTCTTGAGTCAACTTTGCAAATTGGTTTATTTAGTGAATGCTTCCTTCTCATCATTAAAGGTTTTTATAATCTATAAATATGGAGAAAATTAAAAAATTAATATAAATCTAAAATGAGTGTATATGTCTGTTTACTAAAAGTGAAAATATGTGTGTGAATGCCTGCATGTGTGGATGTATCACATGCATGTCTGGTGCTCACAGGAGACAGAAGAGGGCACTGGATTCCCTGAATAGGAGTTACGGAGTGTCAGGGGGAGCGATACAAGAAGAGCAGGTCCTTCCTCTTACCTAATGAGCCATTGCTCTGGTCCCACTCAAACCCTTTTAATGGACAAAAGAAGACAGACATTCAGTCTCTAACAGTACTGCAAGGTGTGTGTAGAGTTGTATTTACATTACTAATCTATGGTCATGAATGATAACTATTAATCTTGAATTTCATAAACCTGGAAGAGAACAAATCCCTCATATCTTGGGATGTGGCTAAAGTATAACTATACTAAACCTCTGGACCCTGGGGTCTAAATCAGTGCACAATACTGTAGGTGCTTCTTACTCAGTAATGAGGACAATAACAGATGCTATGGAGCCCCATGAAGAGGTTGCCCCTTTGCTTAAGCATCTGGGACATAGCTGTAACACTTCATGTGTTTGCTTCTTGGAACAGAAATATCAGCATATAACATTAAATTAGTAAAGAATAATATTTCTGTTTATATAGCACTTAATAATTTTTAAAGTGATGTCATAAAAAACTTTCCAATTTCATCCTCACAACAGTCCCAAGTAACCTTAAGAAAATGTTGAGCTCACAGCATCTCAGATGAAGGCAGGACAATGGGGATCACTGAGCCCAATTCTCTCCTTTTCTCGATGGGAAAAACAACTCAGAGAGGTTGAAACAGCATTGATTAGAGCTGGGTAAGAAGCTGATAGTGACACAAAGCCAAGGCTCAAGTTTCTAAACAGCTGCAGCTTCTTGCCACAGTCAGGTCTCCTCCCATCAAGTCCAGCCACACTCACTTTATTCCCAAGGACTGGCATCATGGTCTGAACACAGTGTGCACTTAGCACCTATCTAATTACGTATTGAAAAAGTAATACATTGGGGGAGATGGAGATGGTTCAGTGGGTAAAGAAGATGCCAGTGTAAGGACCTGTGTTTCAATCCCCAGAAGCCACACAGAGCAGGATGCAGTGGAGACAGAAGAATCGATGGAAGCTTGTGGGCCAGTTAGTCTACAATATGCAGGGGCGGACAACAAAAAAACACTCAACTTCAAACAAGGGAAAAAGCAAGAACCAGCACAGGGGGCTCATCTCTGACCCCACAGCATGTGTAGTAAGTATTCATGTGCCTTTAAACACAAGAAGTCACAAACACAGACACATACAAATATCACACATAAGCATACAGAAAATACACACACAAGATAAAAAAAATTCAATTGCTAATGGAGAATAGTTGGAATACAGGATATCCTTTATTTATATGGCACTGAACCCTACAAAGTAAGAGTCAAGCGCTCCCAAATCTGTGATGCTCAAGGAAGAATCTCTAGTAAACAGAAGGCAATGCAGCATTTTATTGTATGCTTATTATTTTTGTGTGTTTCAGGCAAACCAAGGCTGGCCTGGAACTCATGGAGCTGAGACTGACTCTGACCAGACACTCCCACTCTCTACCTCCTAAATTTTAGGATTACAGGCATGACTATGCCCCACTTCAATTTGTTAAAAAGTTGTTTAGAATTATTTACTTTTCCCTGATTGTACGTATGTGCGCTCGCACTGTGCTTGGTACCTATGGAGTCTGAAGTGGGCATTGGATCCCATAGCACTGGCATTATAGATGGCTGTGCCATCATGCAGGTGCTAAAAGTAAGCCAGGGTCCTCTGCAATAGCAACAAGTGCTCTAACCACTGACCCATCTCTCCAGACCCTAACTTGTTATTGTAATAAAATATCTTTCCTTTGTTTTCATGAATGAGAAACTAATAATCACACTGCCAAACCATCACTAAATTAAAAAGGAAATCTAAAAAACACTGAGACAAGACCATCAAGAAAGGGAACAAAGAACTCCCCAAGTTATACCTAACTTTATAAGATGAGGTAGGAAGATTCCAACTGTGTGTATTAAACATGAGGAGACAAATGTATCAAAAAGATAATGAGACCTGGAGGAACCAGCCACCTGTGACCAAGTACTGGCTTCTCTCTTGCCCACCCCTCCATTTGATAGTGAGCTCAATGGAACCAGTTAACAAGAAAAGCCGCATACCCCAGTAGTAAGAGAACACAGATATTGAAGGGACTGCTGCGAGGCTTTGCAACAGCCTTCTTTGTAGGTAGGCAGGCCATTAACAATGTCCACTGTGGCACGTTTAAGACTGTACAAATGATAACCCACTTAAATGGCACAAGACAAACCAGGTTCAATCATTTCTACTTTAAAAGTGAAAAAATTGAGACATGGAGAGGCTAAGTGATTTGCTCAAGGTCACCTTTCTAAATGTAAAAATTTAGACAAGCTCTGTTTCTAGTGCTTTGAACCAGTCTGAGATATGTCATAGGAATAGCTTTCCAGTTCTTCCACTGCACCTTTCTCTACAGAAAAGACATGACTTTCAAATGTGTCTAAGGCCTAAACTACTAAAAGAAATGAAGCAGCTTAGGGGCATCTGAACAGGAGAAGTAACCCAAGAGAACCTTGGCTGTGTGTACGCATGCACTTCTCACACCTGAGCACTGATCAAAAGCAAATCCCGGACCCTCTGACAACTGCTCGGTGCCAATTGCAGAAGCTGCACATTTGCTAGAAATAAAAGCTCACATATGAAGTAAAAAGCAAAGGAATCTATTTTTAATTCCTCACCTAAAAATAAAAAGCCACCCTGAGTGTGTGTGATAGAGAATTTCAAAGTGGGTTTCTAATTGCTATACTGCACTGGATGCTGGTTCCCCTGAAATGTTGAGTTGCAGAGATACAGATGAAATCATGTTTTCAAAGGACTAATTAAGCAAAAGATCAAAGCAGCCTTCATGCAGACTGTACATAGCAGCAGATAATTTTAAACTACACATAGAAAAATAGCAAACATTAAAACTGAAGAACAAAAGGTCACCCTTTTCTTCTTGCAGCAAGGAATGAAGGACAAGCCAATATGCTTTCTACCTTTGAAATTTTGCTGATTTCTCAATGGATAAAACTGTTGACAATTCTCAAGTCAAAAGGACATCAAGGGGCCACCAAGGTGGTCAGAAAGTAAAGGCATTTACTTGCAAGCCCAGCACCAGGAGTCTGAATCCCGAAACCCACATGAGAACGAACGGCAGGAGAGAGTTGTTCCCAAAGTTGTTCTCTGACTTTCGTCCTATTCACACAGTGGCATTCTACCTCACACATTGCACACATGTATAATACTAAAGTAAAATCTACAGAAAAGAGTATTAAAATGTATTTAAAGTCTCATTTCAAACACCTTCCCTCTGTCTCCCTAGAGGGAGCTATATATACTTTGGTTTGGTTTTTTTTTCCCCCACAAAATACCTAGATTTTGCTTGTCAACTTCCTCATTATATAAATGACTGCAGTGCTCTTACTGAACATGTGCTATACATCTCACACATAGCAATAGTCAGTAATTATCAGCGACAATCTTGTTCTCAGAATATTGTATTTTGGAAATCATACCACATCGTCAGACATCATCTACATTCTTTCCTTTTTAAAACTCTCGTACACAGAACTTTCTTACTGACAAATATTTGTGCTATTTCCAATACTTTGCTATTATAAACAGTTACAAGAATAATTTTATGAATATATCTTCTTATGTTTTTGGCAATTTACCTCTGTGCCAGCTCCCTGGATGTGGAATTTCTTGATTACGCAAATGCCAGTATTGTAATGTTTCTTCTTACAGGAACAAATTTTATTCCTATCAACAGTATGTTACAAGGCCTATTCTGCCCATATCCTTACTACAAAACTGAAAATTTATCCTGATCAGTAAAACATGCTGTCTCATCACAGCTTGAATCTGTCTTCGTTGCTGTTTTCTGAGTGTGACTGAACTACTTTTATAAGTCATTTGTGTCTGAGCTCACTAATGTACTCCCTAAGATTATCTGCTTTTCCAGGCAAGTCACTTCTAGTTATTATTCTTTTGCAGAGGTTTTTTTTTTTTAAAAAAAAAAGCTCCTTTACAGTTTTTAAAAATTAACTTTTACCAACTCTTCCCTACAGGGAAAAGGAGAAAGGAAGAAAAGAAGGTAGGGAGGGAGGGGAAGGGGGGGAAATTAGGCAGAGCGAGAGCGAGAGCGAGAGTGAGAGCGAGAGAGAGCGAGAGAGAGAGAGAGAGAGAAAGAGAGAGAGAGAGAGAGAGAGAGAAAGAGACCTAAGGTTTTTTTTTGTAGGTTTTGTTTTTGTTTTTATTTCTCTGTGGAGCTTTGGAGCATGTCAAAGGCACTCGCTCTGTAGACCAGGCTGGCCTCAAACTCAGAGATCCACCTGCCTGTGCCTCCCAAGTGCTGGGATTAAAAGTGTGTGTGTCACCATCACCCAGCTCCCTGATAGAAGTTTTATTATTAGAAGTTGTTTCAGGATATTTGCTTACACTGTGTGAAGATATGTCACTGTGATCGGTTTAATAAAGAGCTGAATTGCAGCAGAGATCAGGAGGGACTTCCAGGGAGGGAGGGAGGGAGGGAGGGAGGGAGGGAGGGAGGGAGAGAGAGAGAGAGAGAGGTCAGTGAGAGTCTGAAGAAGTCAGATATATGGTACAGAGCAGAGGTAACTGAGTCATGTAGCAGAACACAGATTAATAGAAACAGGTTAACTTGAGCCAGTGGGGACAAGCCTAAGCTAAAGGTCAAACTTCCCTAATTAATACTAAGTCTCTGTGTCATCAGGCAGTCCCAATGAGAAAGTACTTCTACAACAAGTTACAATGTTGAACTTAAGAACAACCGGCATGGTTCTGATGCTGATCATGTGACAGTGATGCAGCCCTGCTGAAGTCTACTCCTGTGGTTTACAGAAATGTTAATCTCCTCATGCAATTTGTAGATATTTTACCTCCCCGTTATCTTTGTTGTTGCTACTGTTTCTTTTCTTTAGCCATGACATTCAATTGTTTTGGGGGTTTGTTTTGTTCGTCTGCTTTCTCAGTGCTGTGCCCAGTCACTGAGCTATGCGTTCACTCGCTGCTCCTCTCAATGGTACACTGTCCTGGAAGTAAAGTGAAGGCCAAATATAAAGTCTTTCTATTGGTCACAGTGTTTCATAGCAACAGAAATGAAACTAGAAACAGGCAGGAACGTCTCCAGCGTTATCTTTGAAGCACGGCAGTGGCTGTGACATAGATAACTGCTATTAAGGTGGCAGGAATTAACATCATACCCTATCTGCATATTGAGTCTTTAAAAAAAAAAATCAAAACTGGGTAATCCCTCCCGTTCAGTAGGTAGTTCACACCTGTAATTCCAACACTTGGCGAGGCAGGAGGACTGCCATGAGTTTGCAGCCATTCTAGGTTACAGCCCGAACTCTAGGCCAGGTTAAGCAACAAAGTAAGACTGTCTCGAAAGCAAACCAGAAAAAAAGAAAGGTAAGAAGAAAGAAAGCAAGGGAGAAAGAGAAAGAACTCAATAATTGAGCTCTATACTCAGTCCTTCATAGCGCTGTATTTAGAGACAGACAGGATTTTACTAAGTTGCCGGGGCTGGCTTTGAACTCATTACATAGTCTAGGCTGGAAGGAGGGAAAAAGGGAGGGAGGAAGGACGGTGGGCCACTGTATTTTTTTCAAACGTCTCTTTGGCATCTTTGGCAATAATGTCATAGATTTCATTCTAAATTATTTAATATGATAAGTAATATGCATAAACTCTATAATCTGAATTATCTTCACATTCTCAGAATGAATACAAACTGTACATGATTTCCAGAATACTTTTTGAAAACAGCACTGAATGTTCTGAACTGTAATAAATTTGCACTTGAATAAATATAATTCCTAACTCTTGTAGCCCGAAAGTTATTTCACAAATAACAAATCTGAGGCCTCCAGAGATGGATTTGCCCATCATTTCTGGTGGGGCTTTGACAACACTGGAGGATGATAGTATTATGATGATTTTATTATAAGGAAACAGAGTCAGTCACACTGCTGCTGTAGCAAGTAAGTATCTCGAGACAATGCAAACCCTGCAGAGGATAGCGCAGTGGATCAGTGACACCATGACAGAGACCATGAGGAAATGGTTGGTGCCCTGGGCTCTATTCACTGTTTATCTTATTCAGTAGTCATTCACCATCTGCTTTTTCAGCCCACTACTGTGAATATCAGCTCTTCTCCAGTTCAGGGTTAGATATTCAAAACAGAAGAGAAAGAAAAAGTGTGAGTCATATATGTCAAAGGGACCATCAGTAAATCACTCAGATATGGAATTCTTCACTCTCTAGTGTGTGCAAAGCCTGTAATCTGCTACAATGCAACAGAGTATGACTAAGGCAAAATGACTTTGCAGATGCATTTAAGGTTCAGCAAGTTGATTTTTAGTTCATCAAGAAAGAACCTCTGGGTGTTGTCGAATATTAGTTTAAGATTGTCATATTTGTTTATGCTGTGGAATATTTGTTTAGTGATACAAAGATGTGTTGTATTCTTTTATGTTGCATTTGTTTAACTCTGTGAGGCTGTGTTACTTTGCCTGTCTAAAACACCTGATTGGTCTAAAAGAGGAGCCAAATGACCAATAGCCAGGCAGGAGAAAGGCAGAGGCAGGGCTGGCAGGCAGGCAGAATAAACAGGAAAGATCTAGGCTCCAGAGAAGAGGAGTGAGAAAAGCAGAGGATGCCAGGAGCCAGCCACACCGCCACACAGCCACACAGCCAGCCACAGAATAAGAAGGAAAGAAAGATTATGGAATAAAAACAGGCAAAAAAAAAAAAAAAAAAAAAAAAAAAAAAAAAAAAAAAAAAAAAAAAAAAAAAAAAAAAAAAAAAAAAAAAAAAAAAAAAAAAAAAAAAAAAAGAGGCAAAGTAGTTAAAGAGAAATGGGATAATTTAAATTAGAAAATCTGGCTAGAAACAAGCCAAACTAAGGCTGGGCATTCATAAATAAGAATTAAGTCTCTATGTATTTATTTGGGAGCTGGGTGGTGGGCCCCCACAAGAGTAAATGATATCATTTAAATAATATCAAAAAAAACGACACCTGGGTATGCCTGACTTATTGGGAGCCAAGCCCACAAAGAGGGACTGGAGCACTGGTTGAGGTCAGCTGCTCCCCTGCTGACGCTGGAGAAATAAGCCACTATGAGCTCAACATCTGCAAGTTCAGGATTTCTGCTGACAACCACAGAAGCCTGCAAGATGACCCTGAGCCTCAAATGAGGCTGCAGCCCCAGCCAACACATTAGTTACAGTTTGTGAGGCCTGAGCAGAGAAGCCAGCTAGGCTATGGCCCAGAATACTGATCATGGAAACTGTGAGATAACTGACCAGCCTGGGACAATTTACGTGGTCAGCAGTTAGTTCCTCACAGGGCCCTGCCTATTTCATATGCAGTCTTCAGACACCTGACAAAAATGTATCTCATCCATCTCAAATAACACTGCAGAAAAATATACCAGGATTTAAAATCTTTTGGGGGGGGGGAGAGAGAATGGTTGTATTTTACAAGCCTTTACTAAACAAATCTAAGGTAGAGTTTTATGCTTCCTCTGTAATAATTCTTAAGAGTGACAAGTGGTCAGAAATAAGAAATTCTGCCCTACATTAGGGTTGCCTGGATTTGGATACATGGTACATTTATATTTCATTAATGACCTCTCCTCTGTCTAGCAGGTCCTAAAAAAGAAGGCATCACTCTTGAGGGAAGAGTGAAACTTCTGTTAAGATAATGTCATTTATTTTGCATCACACAAAGCTGCTAACTTTTCAAATGAGGAGGGCTGGGAGGGTTGATTTTAAAAAGTAGAAGCCTTGAATGTCAGGCTGCCATGGTTGATAACAGTGTCTGCATGAAATGCTGTTTGTTGTGACAGTGAGGAAGTCATTTTTGATGGTGGGAACTTCCTAACGGAGGTGACAGCAAAAGAAAGGAAGGAAACCAGATGGCGCACACATGACTGCGGTCCAGACATACTCTGCAGCAAAACATACAAAAGGGGCAGAAGAAGCAGTTCACCAGACGGAGTGGTAAATATCTTTGATATAACTACACTGCGCTTTGATATAAATACAAATATAATGGCACCATTGGCACAGCTGCAGCAATGTGCCTATTAATAAACCTGGGAGAGATTTTCAAAGTTTTCTTAGTACTGTATCATAACTTAGGGAACACTGAGAATTTGGGATGACTTAGCAGGAAAAGTTTCTTACTGTTTCTACTTTAATTTGGAAACTGTTTAATTTCAAAACAAAAACAAACCTCTCAAGACAAAAACCCTGACTTTATAAAGCACTGGATTTCATTATTAAAGTTACCACAGACATGCCTTAAAAAGTGCTGTGCTTAGATTTTGACACAGTTAAAAGTAAAATGTTGTCATGGGACAACACATTCTTGTTCAAAGTAACTACTTTTAGCCTTTGGGCAAAGATCAAGTGTAAAAATTGAAATAAGACTTTATTACATGAACAGGATTTTCATGACAGTGTGATCTGACCAACAGAAGTTATCAATAAAGATGAGCTTTGACTTCCAGAAACCAAATGAGCAGAATCTGAACTACAAAGATTTGAATTAAAATAAATTATACACATAGTTTAAAGTTTCCAGTACAAGTTATAAATAAAAAACCCGGAGTATTCAATGTTCCAAATTACAAAAGTCTACAACTGAGTAGCTTCATAGTGGGGTATATGACTGAATCTGGAACAGCAGATTTGTATTAACTTCTAACACTGATTAATAATGGGCAGGCATGAACATGTGAAATGTTAAATAAAAAAAAAATAGGACTACACAACATGTATAGAGTATGCAGAATCTGGATGCAACCCTACTAGATGAATCTGCTTCTTCCATGAGTATTGACTGGGTGTGGAATCACTTCACCTCAACACTGAGCAAGGTGTAACCTCTGACTTTCATATTTACTATGATAGAAAAATATCTAAAACTTTAATACTGCTTATAAAGCAAAGATTCATTTCTCATATCTTTGCAGTTTAAATCTAAATGGCCTTGAGTCCCTCTGAATCTGTAATATCAGATTTGTTTGTTATTTAGTAATTTTTGTCCTCCCGTTCTGAAAATTCCCTTTGTGTCATAAAGCAATCTATAGAACATCAATTTCTGTTTTCCATTACTAACCCTGGCTTATAATACTGCAAGTGTCCTGTGTCAATAAACCATGAAATAGCATTTAATTACACAAAAGTTTAAAAAGGAACAACAAGTCTTCATTTCACAATGATAAAAATAGATCCATAAGCCAAGCCTCCTGATTCTCAACCTAGGTCTCCAGAATTCATACGAACACTGGTGTCAGGCTAAGGGTCCTGCTGTACTGGAGGGTCTATCTACTGACACACTGCTACACAAGCACCACTGTTCTGGGAACTGAGGATGATAAATTCAGCTTAGGTAGTTAGGAATGGGGGCAGGGAATCTTCAGAAGTATGGGCATCAGAGTTGAGCTTTAGAGAACCTCAGGACTGACAGGAAACAGGAGGAAGAAGAGAATCACTGATCAGGATACTATGAGAAAAGGTACAACAAAGGCAATGACTACTGAGTGTCCCACTAAAGTGTGGTATTAAACACAGGAAATGCTATGGAAAACAACTGCAGCTTGAAAAACAGGCAAGAGGCAGATAACAGATAAGAGGCATTTCGGTCCTAAGAGATTTATTCTAGAGCATCAGTAAGATACTTATAGGTTTAGAAACTTTTTGAAATGTCCACTTAGTAAAATCACCACATCAATATTGTACTTTGTGATGTAAGCCAGCTTTTCATCACTCTAACAAATATACAGGATAATCAAATGATAATGAGACAAGGTGTACTTTGGCTCACAGTTATCATAGGCAGATTCATTGTTTTTAGGCCCATAGCAGTACAGTATAAGTTTCTGGCCCTGACTAGCCCAGAGATCTAAACCAGCCATCCCAAATAAACTGCCCTCAGCTGCTTGGACCCAAATAATCACAAAGTTTATATTAATTACACGTTGCTTAACTTACAGCTCAGACATATTACTTGCTAAGTGGCTTAGTACCTTTTCTCAGAGCAGCATTTTCATTTTCTTTCCTCTGCATCTACCTGGCATCTCTGCTCTGTTCTGCTCTTCTTCTCAGGGTTTTCTTAGTCTGGTAGCCAAACCCATACTTCTTATCTACTTTCTAGCCAATCAGCATTTTATTAAACCAGTAGGAGGGACACATATTTATAGTGTACAAGAACATAATTCCACAGCATTTTCTCCTTTGTACTTTTTTTTTTTTTTTCCTTTATTTTGTATTTATTAAAAAAAAACACAGTAAAAAGAATTTAAAATGTGGAAGAGTTAACAATAACTATATAGAGGATAAGAATGATAAGCATGGCTTATCAAGGGTAGACATACAAATAAGATTGCTACACCTATATTTTCTTTGTGTTCATCTTTCCCTCTGAATTTTTTTTTTTTT
>PVIH01000286.1:0-159753 GCA_004025045.1 Sigmodon hispidus
ATCATTTTTTCTTACTGCTGAGTAGTATTCCATTGTGTAGATGTACCACAGTTTGTTAATCCATTCTTCAGTAGAGGGACATCTAGGTTGTTTCCAGGTTCTTGCTATTACAAATAATGCTGCTATGAACATAGTTGAGCTAATACCTTTGGAGTGTGAATGTGCCTCTTTAGGGTATACACCCAGAAGTGGTATTGCTAGGAAGCTTCTGCAAAGCCAAGGACACTGTCAATATGACAAAAGGACAGCCTACAGAATGGGAAAAGATTTTCCCCAACCCTACAAGTGATAGAGGACTGATCTCTAAGATATATAAAGAGCTCAAGAATCTAGAGCCCAAAACCTTGAATAACCCAATCAAAAAATGGGGTACAGATCTAAAAAGGGAATTCTCAACAACTCTGTTTCTAATCACAGTCAGTTCACAATTGTAGTCATGGAAAATTTTCAACTAAACTTCACCTGGCCTGTGTCTCCCAATGATTAGCTTTTATGGATGCTTTGCTCTTTGAGCCTTACACCCTCTTGTTCTATTCTTTAAAATCATCTTAATCTTTTATAAAATCAAGAATTTCTTTCCTTTAATTTCAGATACATTGAAAGTAGGTATGCTAGCTATTGTTTTACTTGTTTCTGTTCTTTCCTATAATCCAGTTTCTAATAATCTCTGAATACCACTTGAGTTGCTCTTTACCCTAATGAGTTTCTTAAAAAAAAACAAACAAACAAAAAAACCTATTCAAACTTTGACCCTATTGTGCCATTGAATTTCTTTTTACTTTTTATTAACTGTGTTTGTCTCTGATATTTTCGTTTGGCTTTAATAGAACTATGAAATACCCTTCTCTCTCTCTCTCTCCTTCTCTCTGTCTCTCTCTCTCTCTCTCGTGTGTGTGTGTGTGTGTGTGTGTGTGTGTGTGTGTGTGTGTGTGTGTGTGAGAGAGAGAGAGAGAGAGAGAGAGAGAGAGAGAGAGAGAGAGAATGAAAACTTTAGAAATAAAACTTCAAATGTTGTAAATTGATTTTTGGATGAAAATTCAATCTTGACAAACTTTTTTAACCACAGAAATAACTAAAGTTTAAAATTAGGATAAGCATGATGGTTTCTGGTTTTCTCTTACATAATTTTTAGTCCAGTTACCTATGTTGGAATTCTTTCTCTATATTTTCCATCCCAACCTTGCAAACAGACTCATCTACTTTGAGGTCTTGGGCCTTAACTGGAAAAAATAGTATATACTGTGATAATGAGTAACATCAGGAATTCTAAAATATAAAACTCCCAAGTTATGAAGATTGTTTTAACTAATATTTCTAGGTAGTGAAGTTGTTATTAGGCAAAGAAACTGAAGATGACTTCAAATTTTTAAATTTTAAAATTTCTCTTTCTTGTTCAAGCTTCCTTCTCCCTCCCACCCCTTCCAGTCACTCTCTTTTCTCCACATCTCTTTATCTCCTCCCCAGCAAGGGCAGGAGGTCCCAAGGTCCCAATAGGGCTTAGTTCAGCATCCACTCCTGGAAGATCCACTTTCCTCACCCCAACATCAAGACTGGCTCAGGTGTTCCTCTGGAGGGATTAGAATCCACATGGATAAAAATATGACTTTATTCATAATAAAATTTCTCTTTCAAAAGATAAAAGACATTTTTAATAGTCAGTCTGAATTAACCTAAAGTATTGTTAATCAGGTTAACCAATTTTCCCTGTGTAATTTCCGGCATTCAAAAAATTAGTAAGATATTCTAAAGCTTTAAAAAATTTGAAACTCAATGAAACAAGGTATCAAACTACATCTAATTTCATTGTACATATAATCCTTTGCAAATTACACTCAATTTGCAAAGTGTAGATTGTCTAAGATCAAACTAATTTCTATTTACACACATTACATAATTCTGTCTCTTTTACCCAGAGGAACAACTTAAAGAATTTTGAGACATAAAGGAGTATGCTAATTTTAGGCAAAATAAATTTACAGACTTAATAATTTAAAATAGTGAAATGTGGGAAAAATAAAATAACACTTTCCCAGTACCTTATACTTGCAGGCAATCATGCCAGGTCTGTTAAGAAGCTTGGTTTTAGATGTAAAATGTCAAATAATTTCATTATATATCCTCTCATGGGTTCTTAATTATATATTTCAAATGTGCTATGGCTTATTATGGTTTTCACTATCGTTTAGTGATAATAAGTGATTGTTATTCTCAAAACTGCAACCCTGGAGAGACCACCAGAGACAAGGATGTAGCAGAATGCAATAGCAAGGTTTATTGATGTAAATACAAGCCAAGGTAGGGAACCCAGTCCAGCTCTTGACATAGCAAGATCAGGAGGGGCTCCTGAGGGGAGTTTAACAGCCACTTTTAAAGGGAAAATCCACAATTTGAGATTACTCTAGTGCAAAGCTGTGTACTGACAGCTAATCTGGGGAATTTCTCCTTGAATCTGGGCCCAGGAATGATGGTGGTGTATTTTGACTAGAGCATTTGGTGGTCAGATAGCAGGGTCAGGGTGGTATGGATTCTGCAGTTGGAACTTAAGTCATGCTGCCCCTCTGTGAACAGCAGTTTCTAGCAATAGTCTCTGGGAACTGGATGAGGGACTCTTTCTCAGGGCTCTGTCTGCTTTAGTTTAGCATAGTTCTCTATAACGGAAGACTCCTTTTAGTCCAGAACCCCACCTGGATCATCCAGGTTTCCAGTTCATTCTCTCCTAGAACTGGGCAAGCCCCTGCCAGGAATGTGGAACTGAACTCTATTTTATCTCTTTGGCTACTAGAATACAAAATGGCATTTCTTGAGCTAAGTTTACTCTCTTCATTCATCAATGTAGTATAGATGATAAAATGTATCTCCTTATTTAAAACTGCATAAATCTACTTTAAGAAGATAATTTCTTCACCTGGGAAATAATAATAAATTGGTAGGAGGGGAATAAGTAAAAGACAGTTAAAATTTCTTTAAGGCTAGAGACAGAAACTAAAAAATGGAGATTCTGAACCAAGTTTTGAACAAATGACACAATATTACAATTTTCTATTACCTTCATAATCTATATTTTGAATGTGTCCATTTCTATAGGGAGAAATCCACATGTACCAATGAAAGAAAAATAATAATTCCACAATTCAAAATCAGGTTTCCATAGATCCAGTGTCTGAGTTTTTATGTTACAGTTTGTTTGTCTCACTTCCTACCCCCAAGAAAACAAGAATGACTAAATAAAAATATTGTGTAAGTAATGTATCCAATATTCAGATAATTATAAAAACAAGTATCTCTTTATCATAGTTACATTTATTGTGAGATAAAACTAATAAAAATGGAGGAGACATGATGTTAGTATACAATTATCTAAGTAATATGAATATTAGCTTTTGAGTGTATTTTTAAGGACAAAAGAAAACAAAAATCTCTTGTTTCACAGAATAAAAGAAAAAATACTTTTCTGAGTTGCTATTGAAAATACCACAAAATACAGTAGATATGTCTTTGTGGGTTTTTTAGGACTTAATGACAGAATCAATTTGTAAAGCTTTTAAAAGCACTTATATATCCTTAGCACCCTATGACATGGGATATTCATACAAATAGGTGGGTTTAGAAAGAACAAGAAGCTTAGCCCTATACTTTATCATATTTTACATTATTTTGGATCTAACCACTATGATAGGTCTAGATGAACAGTCTTGCATCTTTCTATAATCCAAACATCTTTCTAAACATCCGAAAATGTTGCCCTATCAATAGCTGGTATTCAATTCTAAAGAAACAATGGGCATTTCACTGTTTGGTAAGATAAACTATTAGGAACAGAAAATCAAAAGTATTCCAACATCAAATTTCTTCTTTTTCATTATTCATCTTATTCAATCATAGGGGTAAAAAGGAAACAAAATGAGAAAAAACAGGAGTAAAAGATATCTATCTTTCCTAACAGGGAGAACTCCTATAAAGTAAGTAGATTTGGAAATAGATTACCCATTACGGGGCCAGTGTGATTTTATGTTACATATTTAAGGAAACCTGAAATATTTGAGAGATTAACACACAGTCAAAACCTAGGCAGACAACTCAGGAATTTCTTGATCCTTGAGTAGAAGGACAAACAGCTGAAATTCAATAGCACACACCTTTAATCCCAGCACAGGGAAACCCAGGAGTGATGACCTACACCATAACTCCAGAGACAGAACTTTCTCTGTTTCTGTGAGTTCACAGCTAGCTAGAACTAGAGTAGCTCCTGCCTTTAATCTTTACCTGGATTGGATACAGCTGGTGAGAAGGTTTTTAAGGCCTCCTAGAAAACAAGCAGAGGCCTAAGCGACCAGGAGCGAAGCTGAGGACTTTGCAAGATATCTGGGTGAGAATTGACTATGTGGTTTCCTCTCTCTGATATTTCAGCCTTTCCCCAATATTTGACTCTGAGTCTTCATTTCTTACAATCCAAATTTCTGCTACAGGCCAGTCTGATTAATGATACCTTATTAATTAGAGGTACTTAATACATTTCAGAATAACCTCTTAAAGTGTCTGAGACAAATCAAGATTTAATTTAAAACTCTCAGTAGTAGCAAAGTTTTGAATCCAACAGAGTAAAATGTCTAATTTTGATTCAATGTGCATATGTTTGCATATTTCTAGCAGAATTAGGTTAGATTTTGGACACCAGATAATTAAGTAGATTGACACATAAAAGATGAAACTTAGATGTATAGAAATAGATTATATCTATTTAATTAATGATAGAATTGAGATAAATAGACAAGAGATAATAGACAGACAAACAGATAGATGTTAGATAAGTGATAGACAGACAGACAACCAGACAAATAAATCGAGAATGATAGAGGGTAGACATGTAGATGATAATAAGTTGCCATTAGCTTGATGAATCTCTATTGAGTTTGAGTCCTCCTTGATCTACAGAGAAAGCTTCATGCACACCAGTGATTCACATTCAGATCCTGTTTCCAGGAAACAAACAAACAAACACACCATCAAACAAAGTAAATAATACCAAAAATTATAACAGAAAAATAAGTAAATCCATCTGTAGAGTACCTTATGTCGTAATTTTATGACAAGAGCTGTGCTTTGGTCTCAAGGATAATGTTTGTCACTCCTAAATCCCTGAATGCACCTGATCACTCTGGCTTTGATAATGTCTTTTCTAAACACCCAGCAGTTGACATTGCATAGAATGTCCAGTAATGGTCATCTCTACACTCAAAAATACAAAATACTTGTTGTAAACATAATTTTATTTAAATATTAGACAAAAGTCTCCGGTAACCAACTGTAGATAGAAGTTTCATACAGTGTAGCACCCTAAATAATTATTTAAGAATGAAATCAGACAAGGTAGCAATGCATTTTTAAATGAAAACCTTAAAATACAGATGAAAGAAATAAAAAAAGAACACAAGTAAACGGAAAGATACTTCAATCTTATAGATTCAACTTACTAATATTGTTAAATACTATGCACTACTCAAAGATACAAAAATGTATAGATGAAATGCAAACCATATAAAAATGCTACATTTCTCACAAAAAAACAAACTGTATAAATTGTACATAGAATCCTCAAAACTACAAGCACAGAAGGTATTCTAAAACAAGAATAATATACTAAAAACACTACACAGTCTGTTTTCAACAAATGCTGCAAAGCTTTAATCATCAAAAGAATTGGGTTATAACAACTAAAGAATTCCAGGAAAAGAGAAATGAAATAAAAGCCTTTCATTCTAGGTATGTGTGAGGTCTGACAACACAAAGTAAATTAAATGGTATTGGAAAATCGTATGTGCTTAAAATAAAGTTAGAACTCTCTCTCCATATATACACATGTATATATCCTTAGGTTCATATATTTGATAGCTGGAATTGTTGGTACACACCTTGAGTCCAAGCACTTGGGAGACAGGTGTATCTCTATGAGATTGAGGTCAGCATGTTATAGATGGTGAGTCTCAGCCAGCTAGGCTGCATAGTGTGACTCTGCCTTAAACAAATTAACAAAACAGCAGCCATAAGACTAGAAACTATCACAGCAAAACAAAAAGAACATTTTGAATAATGACTCGTAGAAACTATTTTTTAATGTCACACTAAAACACAAACACAAAAAGATAGATTAAAGAAACCACACTCAGTAAGCATGTTAGGAAAGAGGACTACAGAGTAAGGGGACACATCTTCATAATACTTATGCATAGAGTTGGTATAATGAACAAAATCATTATTTCATCAAAGTAAGACTTGTCAAATTCTGACTGATGAGGTGGCTCATCATTTAAATGTCATTGCACGAAGACATATGGGCAAAGTTCATCGTCAGTTATCACATGGTGAAGAGGAGAGATCTAACTCCCACAAGTGGTCCCTTGATCTCCAGTTGTGACAAATGAAACATATTTTTAGATATAAGGGAAATATAAATTAAAACAACATTAAAATGTCATCTTATTCCATTCAGACTTGCTAAGATTAAAATATGCACACACACACACACACACACACACACACAAACAAACAAAAGAAACAAACCAGAACAAATGGGATGCTGGGCAAGGAGAACAACTATAAACTGCCAGTATATGTGTAAATGGCTGCAACCACTTCAGAAATCAGTGTAAATGTTTCTTTCAGAGCCCATAACAGATGTACTACATGATAAATTTATAACTATCTTTATCATATATGCAAATCTTCTAAGCAGAAAGCACAGGTACTGCACCAGTATTACTAAGCTACAAACTTTGCAAGTAGGAGAGATGATTGACCTGGTAAGACATGAACACTGGTGTAATCACCACTCTTTCATTGGATTTATATCTCACTTCAAAGAAATGTAGAACAAACTTATGGCTAGATATGTTTTAGGGGCTAGATGGAGTCTACTACTATTATTTTGCTACAAAAACATGCAGAGCTTATATTAAACCAAGTCCTAATTGCTTCAATACCATAGGTTAAAGTATCTTCCAACCCAAGATGCTTCTATTTGCAGAAGTTCATTATCAACACAGAAACCCACAACTGTCCAAGGTAAGAATAAGAGATTACAAATGGTTTAGCTTTAAATGGAACACATGTAGCCCACCAGATCTCAAGTACTAGGAGGTCATTACAGAAGAGGCAGTGGGAAGAGTGTAAGAGCCAGAGGCATAAGATAACAACAGAAAATAATGTTTGAGGAATACCAAAGCACATGTACATATAAACCCATAAAAGTTGTGACAGCATGCACAATTTCTGTCAAGGCCAAGCTATCATGGAATGGCTAGCTGTGCATGAAGTTCCAAATTTTGCTGAGTCATTATTGGTAATTGATAGTTACTGAGAAAAGAAGTCAGTGTTTTTCACTTAGTTCGTAGCCCCAGATATGTATACCATGTTCCATTGGCAGATCACACATCTCAAAATATTTGAGCAGCACAAATTGGCCCTGATGGGCATAAAAAATGAAGAAAAATTTAGATGGGAAAGAAAAGTGGGTAGAGCTGAAAAGTGTGGGAGAGGTATTGAATATAATCAAAATTTTCAAAGAATTAATGACAATATTGTTTTTAAAAGCAAGACAAGTACCATAAATTTAAAAATTAAATTCTATGCTTAATGCAAGAGACATTAGTTTTTTCTTTCTTAATCTGTAGTCTCAAAGCCCATGTTTCTGCAAACAGAACCATGATCAGGCCTACCACAGCAGCACCTCAGTTCTTGGTACCATATTCTATCTTAGTGAGGATTTCTGTTATTGTGAAGAGACACCATGATCTTAGCAACTCTTATAAAGGAAATTATTAACAGCTGCGGCTAACAGTTTCAGAGGTTTAGCCCATTATCATCAGGCATATGCATGGTGGAATGCGGGCAGACATGGTGCTAGAGAAAGAGCTGAAAGGTCTCTATCTTGATTCACAGGCAAAAGATGCAAAATTTGAGCAAAGGAGACTTCAAAGCCCACCCACACAGTGACATACTTCCTCCAATAAAGACATACCCACTCCAACAAAATCATGTCTCCTAATAGTAGTACTCCCTATGGAGGGCCATTTTCTTTCAGATAACCAGTGTGTGTGTGTGTGTGTGTGTGTGTGTGTGTGTGTGTGTGTAAGAGAGAGAGAGATACAGAGACAGAGACAGAGGGGGAGGGGGAGAGAGAGAGAATCTTTGCTCAAGAATACAGTTAATCTAATGTGTAAGCAGTTAGTTTCTTTTGGTGTTTGCTATTAAGACGTTTGAGTTAACCAAAATAATATTTACTGTTGATATAATAATTCCCAATACTAATACAACCTCCTTTTCTGTATTCTTTCTTGAGTGGAATACTTTCTAGCTGAGAATAGAGTCTCATCCTTATCATGTATGACCCTCAGCTTTTTCTTCTAATGTTTCTGGATTGTTCTCTCATAAGTATGAATTAGTTTCTCAGCAGTTTGTTAGACAGTGGCTCTTTATATGTCTCCTACACCTTGTTCTGAACACTTTTTCACTCTAGCACCTGTTAACTGGACCTATAGTGATGACTCCAATTTTCCAACTCCATACATTTATTATGCTGCATCTGTTATTCTATCCCTGGAAATTTCTTCCTCAACTAAGACCAAAAAACTTCTTGGATGGAAGCAATCTCTGGCCACCATTTATTTAAATAGCTTGTATTCCTTTTGTGATTCTTGGTTTAGTACCATTCATTGATGATTGTCATTTTAGAAGTCATTGCTTCATTCTTTCATATATATATTACTTATTTAGAATTGAAAGAAAGACAATCCTTCATTACAATATCTGGGTAACATGAGTAATTTCAAGATCCTATTCTTCCATTATTTTACTTAAAAAATAAAGAAAAGTAAATGAGATTCAGGTAAGGAGCAGACTGTACTAAAAATTATAATAGAATAAAACAAATTCCTAAAAGGAACAAAAATAATAGTAATAGTAATTAATTCTCAAGAGAGAATTAAAAAGAAAAAAAGATAAGCAAAACCTGAGAAATCAGGAGAGAATATGAAGATTATAGGGTAAAAAACATTTAAATTATCTAATATTTATTAAATTTAGAAAATTAAATACCTTAGAGGCCACTGGTGAAAATACATTGGGTAATTAAATGGAAGTAAAGTTTGCTCAGAGTGGACAATGTACAGGATCTTTTTCCTAAACTAAAGATTTTGGTGCACAACTGACCTAAAAGCAGGAGGCCAGTAGAGTGAATAATGGTGTATAAAATAAATTTGTTGTTTCTGATATTTACAAAGTAAAACAAGCCACCAATTACTTGCATCCTGGAGGAAATGGGCAGAATGTTGAAAATAAGATTAGATAGGATGCTTAATAGAACATAATCCCTTCTATATATGTACAGAGAGTCAGGGGGAGAATGCAATTGGTACAGACACAAAACTTTTAGAGTTTCAAAACAGGGAAATACAGAAATTTGGCAAGTACAATTTAGCTTTTCTGAAAAATAAGAAGCTATTTTGCCCTAGGGATGGTAAAGAAAACAGAAACAAATAAATGAAGAAAATAACATAATGTAGGAAGAAAGCTGGTGAAAATATTGCGGATGATCAAATCCAACAGAAAGATTTGAAGACTTGATGACATAAATAATTATTTTTTTTCAATATTTCTCTTATAAAGAAGAGAGCCAGAAAAAGAATATCTAAACGGATTTAAATCAAGATTTCTCAAGGAGCCTATGATGGTAGAAAAATGAATTAAAACTTATTAGGGTGCACACCTCTACAGTAGAATAGAAAAAGGTGAATAAAATGAGACAGGAAGGCCTACTCAAGAAATTAGGTAAAGGGTTTTAAAGGATAATGGACATAAAAGAGAGCATGCAGACAATAAGAACTTGAAAGAAATTCCAGGACTGAAGTCATAGACCAGATGATGACTGTCACAACTGAAAGCTGCCAGTGATGTCTATCTAGCTTTAGTGTCTGATGTTAGGTATGGCTTTGCTATGATTTAGACAAGGGTTAGTGCATTCACCATGCCAAACAAAGAACTTTAAGGATCTGTAAGAAGGGTGAAGATTTAATATTGTCTTCCAAACACATGGAAGCATATAAGGAAATCAGAGCTAAGATTCGTGTGAAATAATACAAAACTGCATTTTCTGCAGTAAAGAAGATGCCATATGATCAAGCAGGCAAACTACTCTTTTCTATCTGCACCCCTAGTGCTACCTCTATGTGGGGGTATAGGATATCTTCTTGGAAGAAAGATGTAATAGAGACAATCACCAAGATCGTTCCAACTGATTTCACATGTTCTGTGTATATTTAATTGTTTCAATTCCAAATTGTATTTTCTAACTTTGACCTTGAATACTGGGGAGTATGTTATTTAATTAAGTCACACTGAGAACCCTAATAGACTATCTCTAGGAACAGGAGGAAGAACATTTAGCTACATCAGTCAGAGAGAGCAGTGGGCATGGCAGCAGGGAATCTCACTGCAGATAATAAGCACAAAATCCCTGTGTTTATATCCAGAGAGCAAGCAGTTCAAGTTCTGGGAACACATGTTGCTTCCAGCTATACACAGATCACCAAAGATTACACACAGCATCTCATCTTTCTTCTTTCATCTATTCTCTTTCTCCCTAGGAACAAAAGAACAGCAGATCAGTGGCAAAGGGTTCTGCCCACAGAACAAGTAGACATGGTGGAATAAGTTTGCTGGACACTGTCTTCATGTTATGTTTTTTCTTTGTTTGGTCTCTTTTTTGTTTTTGTTAAATTATTTGTTTGCTTTCTTTTTCTTTTGAGGATATGTCCCAGAGACTTGTGAATTTTAGGCAAGTCCTCTAGCAATGAATGAGATCATTCCCCTGTGTTAGTCTTGGTGACTATTACTGTGATAAATCAACATGACAAAATTCAACTTGGAGAGGAGAGGGTTTATTTGGCTCACACAACTACATCACTATTAATCATTGAAGGAAGTCAGGGCAGGAGCATGAAGACTGGAACTGATGCAGAGGCCATGGAGTGGTGGTGCTATGGACTGGATGCTCAGAGAAAGCTCAGTCTGCTATCTCATAGAACTCAGGACCACTTTTCCAGAGTTGGCCCCATACGCAATGGTCTTGGCCCTATCAAACCAATCACTAGCTAAAATAGTGTCTTACAGGCTTACTAACAGTCTGATCTTCTAGGGAGTATTTTCTCAACTGAAATTTCCTTTTTTCAATTGACTCTAGTCTGTGTCCAGTTGACAAAACCAGCCACTACATCCTCTATCTTCAAAATCTTAATAATTTTATCTTTAGCTTTGTGTTTTCCTTGTTAAAAGTTTTTGTTTTTAGTTTTAGTTTTTCTGTTCACTACAACTGCTACTTGGGTCTCCAAATGGGGCACCCAGAGGGTAAAATTTAAGACTTCTTAATTTGTGTCTTCTTAGAATAAAGTACAGTGAGGCATGGTGATAACCCTGGCATTCCACCTGGAAAATACTGTGCCTCTTTCCTAGGGCAGTTGTTAGTCTCCACCTACACCTGATCAAGGTAGTTATCAATACCATCACCACTTTCAGAAGCAAACATTAAACATACTTTAGGTTTGTGAGACTACTTAGCTTGTGACATGTTTTAACTCCTCTGTTCTCTATCAAGAATTATGTGTTCTTATGGTGGTTGTCAAATATATGTTTCCTATGCCAAGGTATGTAGTAACCAAGGGATTTCCAAACAAAGAAACTGTCAAGTTAGAAAGCAAACCTAAAGTTTCTATTTTTGGTTGATAGAAACTACAAAGGCTTATATTTTTTTCTAGTTCCTGTATTTTTCAATCTGCTAAAGGAGTATGTATTGTCATTTGGCTTTTAGTCTCACAAGTATGTAAGCCTCCCATTAGACAGAGTTCTCTATACATTCATTTGCCCTATTTTTCAGTATTTACCATGCATGTCTTTTTCCATTGTAAATGACCTCTCTATTCCGATAAATACATTGTAGTTATATATCTGTTCCTACCAGTAATACTGGGTAAAACACTGGAAATCACAAGGGATTGGAACACAAATCACTTAACAGTAATTACCCAACTTTATAGGTTGTTTTAAAACCTGAAAGAATTAGTTCTAAGAAGTTATTACTCATGAGCATCTAGTGTTCGCCTTCACTTTAAGTTTTATTTTACCATTTCAGATCAAGAACAACTGTGGATGACTAAATTTTACCTTTTAAATGTCTACTGGTGTTGAACATAAATTTCCTGAATGTTGATTCCATTTCTGGTTCTGTATTTTGAAACATGACCTAACTTAATCATAAGTTATTCCTAAGTGGATACACTTATTATAGGATATGGTCATTCCTGTTTTAAATTAAAATTAGAAAAAAAATACTTTGAAAATATGTAGTGTCATCAGCAATACAATATGTAGAGCTGGGGATTATGGTAATGCTTATATGAAACAATGTAACAATATGAAGATTGTCTTGGCATATGTTACAGAATATCCTTAGTCTGGGAATGATAATGGAATGTTAAAATCCCTTTAGTTTGAGCATAATTTAAGAAGTAAAATTTATATTAATCTTTAAAATAATGCTTCAGCTACTTTAAATAAGAAGGTGCTTTGGAGTATATACATTCTGCTTTATTTAATATCTGCCTATCTTAGTATTATCTATCTATCATCTATAATATATATCTGAAATGATGAATCAATTTGAGTTGAACACATCCATTCCACTGACCTTTTTGAGAGTGTGTGAGTAAAAAGGTACACATGTGTGATTAAGAACAGAAAAATCTACTTTAGTATTAAATTTAAAGTAAATGAGGCTGGGAGTAAAGGGTGATGTTAGTGTGAATAGTGGTATGCATAAGGCCCTCAATTCAATGCTCAGCCCTGCCCTTCTAACACCAAGAAACACCTGAACACATCATGCTACTCATTATATTTTCATAACTTAATTTATAACAGTAGAATTTTAGTCCTCTAATACTATTTACAATAACTTGTTTTGGAGTCTTTAATAAAATATTTTCCATACCCCAAAATTCTATCCACTTATTTTCAAAGAATTTAACTTTTGATCTAAAACATTGAAGACTACTGAAAACTAAACTATAATTGAAAGAGATTTTTGTTCAAAATGTACTTAAGAAATGGCATTTTAAAATTAATTTTTTTCTTTATTATCACACATTTTGAGCAACTTTAACAAATAAACAAATTTCAAATAGTGAATGGTGAAGGCTAATACTCCTTCATGTCTTAATATCCTGGTACTGGAGACAGAGAAGCACCCAGATGCCTAGCAACAGAGACAAAGGAAGTATGGCATGAATACACAATGAAGTATTATTCAGCCTAGGAAAGAATGAAATTATGACATTTTAGCAAAATGTGTAAAGTTGGAGTATATTATACTAAATGTAATAAACTCCACACAATAAGACAGGTCCCTTATTTTCTTTCTCATTCATGCAAATTAAAAATACAGAAAAGAAAAAAAATAAGCTTGAAAGTATTTTGACTTCTATATTGTTGGAGATTTCAAAGAAAGGTGGGAGTAAATGAAATTTTTTATTTAATGAATATATGATACATTAGTTTATAGAAATATTTTACACTATGCTGATTCCCATTAATATATAAAATAGGATGCATTAATAAAAACATTCAGAGAATTTATTTCTAACTTATTTATTTGCTGTACTTAAATATAAGCCATTTCATCAAAATCAAAACAATAAAACTAGTGAATTTATTGTAGAGAACAAAACTGCTTATTAAGTTATTCAATAAACAGCTTTTTATGTTGTTTTTGCTTTGTAAGATTCTCATTATGTTCTTCGGGTTTTCTTTAAGGATTCTTGATAGTTCAGGGAAATTATACAAATAACACAATTATCAAAAATAAAAATTAAACAGAATAAAAAGATAAAGTCCCACAAATGTAAGGCAGGATTGGATTATTTACTTTGTTACATGTCCATAGAATTTTACTGTGTTGTTTCAGGACAGAAAGACTGTTCCTGAGTCATTCAAAGAGGCAAACCATGTGAGGCAATTCCTGAAGCAGAGAAACCATTTAGATCAAGGAGATAGTGTTTGAGAGGCAAAGGATAAAATATGTTGTTATTATTGCTTTTAGTTGCTTTAAGATCTATTACCTTTATGGGTTGGGAAGTCATGGAGGATGGGAACATGAACTCCAGATGCAGACATTACACAGGACCGCTGCCATCATCTCTGATCCTCTTGTGAGTGGTGGCTTTTCTTCTTTGATGCACTACAGACCTAATTGTATTCCTTTGTCGATGAATAATGGAAACAGGCATAAGCACCAGAAATATGCGGGGGCTGTTGTAAACAGATACTTCTGTTTCATGACTGCTTGTTTTATTAACAAATTGTTTCCATTAAAAAGATTACGAGGCTGTAGAAGGGAATACAGGATGAAATAGTCCAGTATTAAATCTCACTTTGTAATGAACTGGAGTCGTTTGCCTGCAGAAGGTTTAGCCCCTAAGTGTTTCTTTGATGCACAAAGTCCATGTGTATCTTGAAGTACGTTCTGTCCAATAGGACTCTATGCAAGATCTTTAATGAAGAAAAAGATGCTTATAATTAACATAAGGTCTCTGCACTTCACCTCCTTACATGACATGGGTCAGACTGAGTGTTTCATGCTTCTCACCAGGGCAACGTTCTAAGGACTACTTTTTTTTCCACTGTAATAACTCTGTAATACTATAGTGTAGCAGACAAGAAGTCTTTTTGTTCCTAAGAAGTTATGACTTCAGAGCTTGCTATTATCACATAGGCAATCTTAAACCAGTACTTTTACTTTGAATTTTAATTTCAATTTTACTTTAAATTTTAATTCTGCAGATTTTGTGGTCAATCCTGAAAGTGTCATGTTCCTAAAAAAATGTCAAAAGCTATAAAATAATTGCAGAAAATATTTCTCCTGTTTTAGACAGTAGAGATATTTGGGGATATTGAAATTTTCCTCAGGAAATAATGATAAGGAAAGGTGAAAGGTTATGTTGGTTTACACTGATGAAATTCAGAAATACAACATTTTCAATGATAAATAAACTCTAAAATTGATTTTGAAGTAGAACTTATCTTCAGAGAACAAAGATCTGGCAAGCAGTTGATAAGGGAGCCAGGAAGTGTGTGAGTACAGCTCACAGCAAATGCTGTCAGCTTAGTACGCAGCGAAAGACAGAATGAAATAAGTTTAGCTTCCATGACAGGTGATGTGAGTGATATGCTTGGAATGGTTTTGATTTTATGAAACTTACTAGAAATTAAGCCTCCATTTATACTCCTCAAATCGCATTCCATTGTGTTAGAACTCTCATAACTTATATATAAAAAAAGACTTACAAATTAGTCAGCATCTTACTTGCAATGTGAAAAACAAGTGTTTTAAAATAGTAATACTTTAAAATTTTATTTCTTGTAATATTTAAAAATGCTTGTGTATGTCCAAAATAACATGCTATTTTTTGCACTTGAGGCAAGAAAACCAAAACCTATAATTTGTAGACTAAAGGAATCATAAAGAACCAGATATAAAGCATTACTTGATCCTTTAAGGTTAATATCTCTAAGAGTTCATTCCACTGAGAAAACCTAGATTCTGCTGTCTACAGATCATTTTCATTTTCATGCAAAGGCTGTAATCTGTTAGTAATTATCTATTAGATTTTATAGCCATAAAATAGTTTATGTTGTTATATATAATAATCGTTCATTTTTCCTGATGGGCAATACACTATGTGATGATGACATTTTTCATTTACAAGATTTACATATTTCAGTGTATTTTATTTATTACAACAGATGCTTTTCGTGACTCTTAATTGTACATTCTTTTCTGAGCAGTTTTGATAGAATTTCTCTGAGAGAAGGTATTGTGAGTTGAACTATTTGGTCACTGGTGCAAGAAAAAGTCACGTTCAAAAATAATGTCCATTTGTTATTCTTACTGATTGGTTCAGCTTTATGGTGTTACCAACATAAGTTGCCTCAGATTCGCATAAAATCTGTAAAATTCAGGGCCTAAATTTAAACATGTCTCCTGAATGCTCTGTAACAGCATCTTCTGGCTTTGTTAAATCCTGTTTTGTGATAGGTGATGAAGTTGTGCACATCCTCACATATTTAGTGGTATTTGCATTGCTTTCTTGCAATGAACTGGATTTTGCTGGCCTTTTTTTTTTTTCATTTATCCTTTGGCCATTCTGTAAGAATTTATACATTTTTCAGAACTGTTAGTGTATATTACATTTGCTCTCAGTTTGTCTTATGTCTGTTTTGTTTTTCTCTAAAACGTATACTTAGGAACATTATTTCCTAATTTTCACATGATCAAATTCATGCTTGTTCACAATGTGTTTTCTTATTTAATAAATCAACACATTCTTATTTTCTCATGCAGTAATCATTCTGGTGTTCATCTGCTGCTGTGCCATCTGTCACAAAGTTTATTCCTCAAAGGTAAAAGGGTTTTCACAATCCTCTACCTTCCTCTGTTAGCCACTGTCTACCCCTGAATCACAGAATTTTACTAAATGTCTTCAATAAATTTCCCTCTCTTTTTGTTTTCTGGAAACATTTTTGAATTCTTGGCTCTCTGAGCTTTGGAAAGAACTTTAGAAGTAGCTTAGTAATTGAAAAGTTTGTTTGCACTATTTTAAATCTAGATGTATGTATCATTTAAAATATTTCTATGTCTGAACATTATCTCTTCAGTAATAAGGTCTTCCTGTAATAATTTATTCTATGCTAATTTAGCTACATAACAAAAAGTAACAAATACATGTCTTATTTTTCTGAGACTAAAACCCTAATTTAGACCAACTTTATTTGAAACTCACTATTTAGATGAGCTCAGCCCCGAATTCTTGCAGCCTCCTCTGACTTCTGCCAAGGTGAACAGCCACCATATGCCTTTTTATTTTAACTCATTTGATATTTCAAAACTCAGTGTCATAAGGCATACCATCAATGCTCTTAGCATACATTATATTATAGTTATATTACCACATATTATGCAGCTATTTGGTTTAAATAAAAATATTAATGCTTGAGTTTCATCAAAGATTTTATTTATACTTCGAGCTACAATGAATACGGGTACCAGTCATAGTTTTTTGTCTGAATTCTCCAAGATACAATTGAATCAGTTTTCTATTTTTCCTGTAGCAACCTTACATCCTTGTCCAGCAAACTTTACTGTATTACATTTTGAGATGTTGAATTTCTTCAAATAGGTGAAGTTGGAGTATTCATAGAATACATATTAAATTTATATTAATTGCTTCTTGGGAAGAAGTTGGCTTTGCATATTGTTATGTCTCCTAAACAATTTTTATGCTGTTCTATATATTACAGCAGTAATCCTTCATTTCATTTATCAATTTTGATAGCATATTTTCTAAGTTGTAAATATAGAAAATTGTAATTCAATAACATGGGATACCTTGCTTCAGATATCATTCTAATACCTTGATCATCAATGTTTTTTGACACCATGTGACTATTCTTTGTCAAGCAAGAAAATTGGAAAAGGAAAATCTGTGTCAAGTTACTTGGAAAACAGTAATGTTCAAAGTAAAGACATTTAGTGGAATGCTTGTTAACATTAGTGAGCCTTTCACAGGTGACACCTTCTTTTCATGACATAAATTCATTCCTGCAGCCTATATACCATTTATTCACTTAAAAGTCACAGTTTAAACTTCCACTGAGATGGAATTGAAGCTTCACATGAGTCAAATTTAACCAGAGAAGCAAACAAATTGTTTAAGTCAGCTCAAGGTGACAAGCTGCCTGCTGGCAGCCAAAGCACTTAGAAACAAGGTAGAAAGTGCTTCATCTAATTTTGCATAGGATGTAAGAAGAAATTCAGAAGACATCTGCTTTCTGCTTACCCACAAAGAAATATGTGCTCCACACTCATGCTCCAGTCACCTGGACGGAGAAGAAAGCTGGATTCCATGAATCTAAATTGTTATAAATTGTGTTTGTGCTACAATGCAGCTTTCCACAGAAAATAATGATTTCTTTATTGCAAATGTAAGGACGGTTACTTCATTTCCTTTTTTAAGTTGATGTACAAAAAAAGAAGCAATTCAAATATAACACTGAAAAGCTATACTACATTTCTCTAATGTTATTTCCTAAAGAAGAATTCCAGAGGTATTTTCTCTACTAAAATTCATGCCTGTTGAGCACCTACGTCTCTTATTATCCCAGGGCTAGGAAATAATATTTTGTGGACAGAGAAGGAAGCATGATATGAAGGGAAATTGGAGTCTTTAGAGTAGTAACCAACATTCTTTGAGGAAAAATCCCGGAATACAAAGGCTCACCCTATACACAAGTTCAGTCCTCCTATACCACTGTGTGATCAGTTTTATGCTCCAATGAGCAATGCTTGTAATCATGCATTTACTTCTGGAGTTGTGTGGCCTCTAGTGGTGTGCCAAAATATTAAAAAATATGAATAATAGAGATTTTCACATGTCTTTCTCCACACCCTAAAAATTACAGAAGATGCTGAATATTATGTTTACTTCAAAATAAAAATTGTGTTACTTTGATTTAACAAAATGCTCTTATTTTATGGTTTTATACTCCATTCTTATGGGTTCATAGTATTCATTATCTCAGCATGCATTTGTAGAAAACATATATGTAAATAATACTTTAGTGTTTTCCTTGCTTTTTATACTTTCCTCAGAGTTTGACAAAATCATTTGAAATTTTTAAATTTATATGTTTATTTATTTTTATTGTGCGAATGTTTGCCTGCATGTATGTCTGGTTGTTATGTGTGTACCTGATCTCCATAGAGATTAGAAGACAGCATCAGATCCCCTGAAACAGGAGTTACAGGCAGCTGTAAACCAAAGCTGTATTGGTGCTGAGAACTGAACAAAGTTTCTCTGTAAGAACAGCTAGAGAAAGCTCTTCAACTCTGATACATGACTAGAGCTCCTCAGCATTTAAATCTTACAAGATAATATACTACAAATTAAGAGTTACTTTCAGGACAATACAGTCAAGTTTTAAAAATTTGCTCAAAATTATTTCACGTATTTAATCTTTAAATGTAGTTTAAAAATATATTATCTGGAACAACTAATTTTAATCCACAAATTTAAAAGTTATAAGCTATAACAATGTATCACAAATTTCACATAAATTAATGCCATTACATAATGATCAGAATGAAAAACTGTTATTTCTTACATATTTTTAGGATGTTTAAGGGCCTTAAATAACAGAGGGTTAAGTTTATTAGCCAAATTACTAATGTACTGCTCAAGAATATTTGAAACAAGCTAGTTCTTAAACTCAAAATAAAATAACATTCTAAATCCATATTATATTTTACTCACTTGCATCTATTCCCTAGTCTAAGAAAAGAAATTCATATTGATTCTAAACAGGAGTCCATCAAACAAGAAAAATGTACAACCTGCTACAATAGGCAATTTTGTAATGGTGTCTCTTGACATGTGGTACTAATGTAATGCAGGGATTACCACCAGGGCTGCAGGCTTTATATGTGACATTCTTTTATTTCCTTGGTTTAAAGTCTTATAGATAGCAAGCCTAAAAGCAAATACTAAAAGAAGATGGTAATATGTTCCACAGTTAAAACATTTTCAAATTTATTACAAAGCATTTGCGTGCTACAGGGATTATTCACTAGACTACAGATTTCATAACCATTTCCTAATCCATCATGGTTTTTGGCACAGGTGCCCTCAGGTTTTAATGAAGGAGTTTACAACTAGAGTTTACAAGATTACAACAATGCTTTATTTAGTAAGAAACACACTTAGCAACTACAAACTAGGTGTCTAAAGACGTCCTTTGCAAGAGAAGATTTTAAGCTGTTCTAGCCCACATTTTATAGGACAGTGAAAGAAAATGAAGCATAGGAATTTGTGAGCTATGTAGTGGCAGTTATTGGAAATGGGCTTTTGATTTAGATGCCAAAAGAGAATTCAGAAACAAAATAAAACCCTTTTGTGGCCATCAGCAACTATGACTTTCTAAATAAGAATAATGAATATTGTCTACATAAAGGATTCCCATGTTAGTTCATCCACAGTCTTTCAGAGCCAGAATAGCATTATTTTAATAGAATTCTGATGGTTGAACATCTAATACTCGAAAGTCACTGTATACATTCATAAAACCATGTCATATAATACAGAAAGAAACCCCATTTCATCATGAAATTGACAAGCAAGGGTGAGCAAACCTTCAAGGCAAAAACAAAGCCAACACAGTTTCCAGTTTCTCCAAAAGCTAATAGTACCAGCTTTTAATACTATAAGAAATCCACTCCAGTTTGTTTGCAGAAAATGTATGTTTTTATTGAGAGATAAAAGAACATATTGCCAATGAATATTTATTGATCGTGTTGATGTTTCAGTTTTAAAAAGTACTATAGTATTTAAAATCTGCATAAATATATAAACTACTGTAATAAATTAATTATTATGTATATATATTTATGTACTAGGAAGCGTTAAGTATGTTAACATTTTGTATTGTTTTAATTAGTATTGAAACGAGGAGAGAAATTTACGTCTTTTTATAGAAATTCTTAGAGTCATATTTCTATATCACTGATAAATAAAACTAAACTGAACATTTATATATTGGTAATATATCTTCTTCACATATGAGTAATAATTATTCACTTAAAGGATGTAGTTTATGTTTTAAACTTAAATGTAGTTTAAGTTAAACTAGGTGCTAACAATTTTAGTTGTCTGTATGCTTTGATAAACTAATTGTACACAAATAAGTCCTAGTTTATATGTATACAAGTAAAACCTAGTATATAATAAGCTTTTCAAGTTGGAGTAATGTTTCTAACAATTTAGAAATCATTTTAACAACTAATTTACATGGATTTCTCCATTACTTTAAAATAATTTTATCACAAAGTAGGAATCATCAGAAGAATACATGTAATCACATGCTTTTCTCAGCAATTGTGGGACAATTTCAAAAAGATAAAAAGCCTTCATCACAGAAGGTAAATTCTACCCTCTCATTGTGAGAAATTCTTATGGACAACTCTGCTTTTGGATGCTATGTATACTCTTGAAGTAAACACTTTTCTCCCACACCTTTCTCCTTTGACAAACTTCAGCTTGACTTTCTAAATAAGATTAATGCTTATGGTCCACACAGATTATTCCAATGTCAGTCAATGTGCTGCCCTGTCCTGGTTTACTAAAACAATATTGGTACTGGCAGGTAGAAAACATGTTTTCCAACACAGACAGACAGTGAGTATGGCTTGGAATTTGAATTCAAATTAGGTTCCATATTAATTGTAAATGGTAAAAACCTTTGCTTTAATTTTCTAATTAAGATTAATGATAGTGGATGGGGAGCTGATACATAGACCCTGGCATTAAGAGCCATCATTTTTCAACTGTGGCAAATGCTATTCCTTTGAAGTTCCTGTTAGTTGAAAACAGAGTTGGCAGAGATGTCACTGACTGAGAGGACCAGGAGATACTCTAGAGCATTCCTTAAGGCTGAGCCACAAATACATAGAAAAACCTCAAGAAAAAAATCTCAGACTCTGAAAGCACACAGTCCAGCCAAAACCTGGTCTTCAGGAAAAAAAAAAAAAAAAAAAAAAACAAAACGGACTTCACGTTCTTAAACAAGATCCTATTAAAAGTTATAAAGAACTGGTAAGAATAAATGTCCCCAATTAAAGAGCTTCTGGATATCTGTTGATTAGGGGTGAGATGATTTACGCAGGATCCACAGTCGAGTACAGACATACCATCTGGAATTACTAACTGAGAAGCTCATAAAATCATCGATGTATTACATAACTTACTGTCAGGCCTCCATGGAGTAGGTATCACCGGCTTCTAAAGGATCGTGTTTAAACCGCTTTAGAACCTGTTTAAGACAGACTGTGCTTCATTCACAACAGCCTCCTCTTTTAGGTGGTGTTGTGTGTGCTCTGAAAAAAATAAAAATAAAAATTCCTCGAGGCTAGATGAAAGAAAATCTGGGGAAAGATCGTCCAGTAAGTCTCGTTCTTCCCAGCTGGTTTGTCAGTTTTAGACAACCACAGAAATTATGCAGGGCATTTTGTTCCACAAGCAGTAACACACGTCATGTCTGAAAATATAGACTGCTCTGCAAAGATGATTGCTCAGTGCCCGTAGGATTTGAAGGTGGTGGTTAATTTTTTTCTTTTTCTCTTTCTTTTTTAAACAATTATATGAATACAATAGGGCTTTTTTGTGCCCAGACATATATGTTCTTTGGGCAAACAAAAGTAGAAAATTTTAGCACATTCTGCATTAATAGAAACTGAATTGAATTTGCCCAGTTCTGTTAAGAATGGCATTATTTATACAGCTGTAAATTGTATTGAGATGCAACAATGTAATGGAAAATCTTTCATACAATTATACAGTTGATTTCTGTTGCTTTTTTTAAAGTCATGTTCATCATAAAAATCAAATACATCATTTTTTAAAAAATATTGGTTCTTTTGGGAAATATTTAAAACTTTTTTCCCTTATGGAAGCTCAGTTATTGGATCTGAGTTTGTACAGTTGCCCTGGACTATATATAGATATTTTATTAAATATTATACTTCTCCCAAAGTGTAAAGATGTCCTTATTCTCTAGATCAAAATAATGGAAAAATGTATAAATGTTTTTATTAAATATATGCTTATATCTATATAAAATTCAATATATTTATAGTAATATATTATTAAATATGTATGTTTTGGAGAAGACAGGATTTTTTTTCATGTAGCTTTGACTCTTCAAGGCCTCACTCCATATACTGGTTTGGCCTTAAATTCAGAGATCTACTTTCCTCTGCCTCCAGAGTTGCAGAGATTAAAGGCATGAACTACCACTGTCTGGACGGAGAAAAATATTTTTAAGATTTATTTATTTTATTTGATATGTATGAATGTTTTACCTGAATTCAAAGATATGTACCCTGTACATGCTTGGTAAGTATGGTTATAGGAAGAGAACACTGGATTCCCTAGAACTGAAGTTTTTATGGTTGTAATTTACCATGTGGATGCTGTAACCAATTCTCTCTGTCACTTTCATATTTGATAATAGTTCAAATATGCCAGAATCAAAATGAAAACTATCATGTATAGTAGAATGCTGGGGTTATCCAAGGAAGCACTAGTGACCTTAGCATATCCTAAGGACCTCAGAAGATCCAACCCCTGATGGGGTGTGACCAGGTTCAATCGAGGCCCAGAAACACCTACCAGACTGCTTGTGTGGTTCCTGCTCTCTCTGGGAGGAAGCTGAATGTCCAGTGTAGAAATTCCAAATCTCCCAGAATTGCTTTTGTACCTGTAAGTCCTTGCTCTCTCCCTTAATCCTTGTATGCTATATCCTGTTTGAATAATTGCAGTGATAACTATATGTTGTTTCTTTCATATGAAATATAGACTTAAAAATATCTAGAGTAGGAAGGAGAGACTGCATAGACTAGGTACAAATGCTAGCAAAGTACAAGATGTACTGAATATGCTATAAATAAATACACAACATGAAAAATAAATTCCCTAATATTAAAAGAAAAAAGAAAATGTGATGAAAAAACTTGATCCATTCAGAATTAAATTTCCCATTCAAAAGCAAGAATGAAGCCAATAAAACACATTTCTTCATTTATGGCCCATGTGTTTATTCTGCATTGCATATCAAGAGTATCTTTGTTTTATAAGAATATAGTGGTGATAGGACAGAATTTGAGTTATAAAAGGGAGGCTCATATGTTTTGGAGATACCATTTATTTAATGAATTAGTAAAACCATTGCTTATGGCAGACAGTGACCTAGAATGTGTTCAGATGAAGCAAAGATATTTTGTTCTGCTCAGGTGTGATGTGGGATGTCTTTCTGTATACTATGAATAATAAAGAAACTGTCTAGGCTTATGGCAGGCATCTTAGAAATAGGCAGAGAAATCAGAGTGAAAAGAGAGACACCATTAGCCACCCAAGTATCAACATGTAAATTAGCACAGGTAAGCCACAGGCCACATGGCAAGATAGATAAATGGAAATGGGTTAAGTTAAGATGAAAGCACAATATGCCTGGGCCATAGGCCAAACAGCAAAAAAATTAAAAATAATAAATAAATAAATATTATTTTTCATTATTTCATTCATTTAAAATATTTTTCTAATGAATTTTTGAAATTGAAAGCTTCAGATTTTTTAATCACTTTCTGAATTGAAAGGTAGAGATAAATTCATGACAATTTTCAATGAATTAATATTGAAATGGTATTATTTAGATGAAATGTATCTATGACCATTGCAATGCTAATTTTGGTTACACTGTAGTTGAGATCCTCCAGCAACTAAGAACTCAAGATTGCAAACTGGCTTAATGTGCAACCCTCAGCAGAAAAGAGTATAGCTCGGGTCATAACAAATGATCAGATCCAGCCCACAGTGGAAATAAACTAAATCCCTTTCTCCTTCTTTGTCATAATCATCCACCCACTCCTGATAAAACTGAACATTTGCAAATTGTTGAAAAACACTAAAGTTTCTGTGAAAACTTTTTGATGGTTTCACATTATTAAACAGCTAAGCTCGTTATAGACTTCACTTCCTATTAATTTTGTTTCTCAGCTTTGAGGGTATCTTTCAAGTTAGGCATTTGCACTTATCATGTTCCAGATAAGTCGAGATCTTCTGTGATTTTTTTTTTTATTTAAGGAAATTTAAAAATATACTCTGAAAATTTCAGACTGTCTTCCTATCCATAATGTAACACAGACTGACACAAACTTACTTGCTTGAACAACACATTTTCATTGCATGGAAACATTCAACATAGTCCTTAACAGGCTAAAATTAGGGACTGATTATAATTGCTTCTTTGTTATTGTTGCTGTAGGACAGAATCATTCCTATCTATTTCCTGTTTGGCAAGTGAATACTCCTACATGATTAAAGTCAGAATCATTATGACTGAGTTCTTTCTGTGAGTGGATTTTAAAATAGTATTTTTTGTTATTAATGGTGCATGTGTATGTGTGTGTGTGTGTACATAAGTATAAATAGTGGGAGATTGAAAATTATCTCCCATATTTAAATCATAATTTATTAATTTTTTTCTATTTTTCTAAGAAAACAATGTTTACATCAAGCCAGGTGCCATCAAAGTAATTTATCCAGAGGCTTTAGAGATTATTGTATTGCAATTTTTGAGGTGGATTCCATTTTGTGTTACACCCCATTAGTAACTTTTGAATCCTGTTTTATTGGATTATGGATAACTTGTCCTCTCAGCACTACAAAAGTTGGAGTTCAAACTCACTAGAAGGACTGGAGACTATTTAAGATGTATCAGTTGATGGAGACATTCACAGCTCCAATGATATAAGAAATGAACAATATTGTTTTATCTTTAATACCCTCATTATTTTACTACCCATCACAGCTAGACTGGTTGTAAATAAGTAATTAAGAACCTATATCCAAAGATAAGGAGAAATATAAAAACTAAAGCAACTTTCTTTATTCCCAACATCTTTTTTACTGAAGAAGCCTCATGTCTGCTTGACTGCATGACTTCATCTATTTTTTCATTTAAATTTTTGCCATTTGCAACAAATTTCATAATCCCATATTTTTTGTAATTTCTAATTTATGTTAACCATAATTTTATTGTTCTGCCTAATTGTCTGATTTATATATACATGTGTGTGTATATATATACATATATGTGTATATATATATAAATATATATATTGTTTGGTGATTTTACATCAAACTCAGTTATTAGGCCTCTCATATTCATACCCAGTCTTATGATCTCCACATTTACAAAAATGCCCATTCAGGCTGCTCATTCACTTACTGGAGCGTAATTAAACTCCCTGTGGCCAGCCCCTTAAAGAAAACAAGTCTTTTCTCACCCACACCCCTGCCAGAGACCATCAATGCAGAAGTAAGGCACTGTGTCATTTAGCTATGTTCTAGCCTTGAGCTCTTGCATACAATGACATCTTTTTCTTCAAGTCCACTAATGAGTGAGTACATCCCTTGCTTCTCTTTCTGTGTTTGTGATATCTCCTGTAGATGTGCTCTCTACATGGGGCTTTTTAGAAAAACAAAAGCCCCCAGCTTTCTTTTATCTTGTAAATGTTGTTCCTATGCAGAAGCAAGCATCAATCTCACATAGAGAAACCTGAAGAAGATTTTCTCAAACAGATTACTGGAAGATATATCAGAACCTCAAGTCAATGAGATGACCCAAGGCTCAGAAAATAAGAGTTTACCATCAGCAGAATCAGGTATTCAAATTAGAAAAAGGTAAAAGTTCTCTGTATCTTACCATTTCTCTGTATCCACAACCATGAAGAGAAAATGCTTGGATAAGGCACATGGTCATCATTGTGTTAAAAAAGCCCTTCCTTCACATAATGATCCAGTTCCTGTGGAGAAGCAGCTTCTGAGTATTTCGAAGTTAAGACTGACACACCCAGCATTCCTGAAACTACGTGTATCATATATTCCAGGGGAGGGAAGAAGAATAATTTACTCTTCCCCAAGGAACTATAGTGACTTCACATTCACTTTTTTTGATTATTTCTTGTCACTATGCATGTATATGAGATTATAAACTTATTTGACTTCTGATTCACTAGAGTACTCAGCCAGTAGTGTGCCTTTGTGATAAATCATGTGATTGACATTTAGGGTATACAGAAATTGAAACTGTGCATTCACAATATATCTTATCAACCCTAAAACTATGTAACATTATTTTTTATCCTACTTACCTCATTCCAAGATACGGAACAATTTAACTATATTTTTGCTTGGGAAACTTCATTATTACTAATAGTATTTTGAGAAATATCTTTTCATTGTCATTAAACTGGATGTCATATAATTTCAGTATCTAGGACATTACCTGGACTTTTCACTTGAAGGTATGAATTAAAATCAATTCTTTAGTCATTGCTGTTCCACAAAGTAAATTGACGCACTATGAGTAGAACACTGACCATTTGGCACATAGCCGTGCCGGACACAATGGATACATTTGGTGTCCCACTACACCTTCACTTCTTCAGAAGCTGCATCATTTTGTTAGTCTTTTGTTCAGCAAAAAGTATCCTCTTTCCATAATGGTGCTATCACAGTTCTAGATAACATGAAGTATGTTATATCTCCTTCTACCACCTTTCATTGTTTTTGGCAGCTTTTTATCTAAACATAGTGACAATTTTCATGTTCTAGCTGCCTTCTGCTGTTCAGTTTTCCATGAACATGTAGCCCAGGTAGATACTGCTGTCAATATCTTCAGTTCTTTATGTTTATCTAGACAGATGCCTTGGTACAGTATTAATTGGGAACCAGTATGTCGGTGATTATTCCTCCTCGTTTTATTGCTATTTTACATACAGACACAACAATCATTGTATCTGTGCACAGGAAATAACTGGAAGTTTCATACAGAATACATTATTGACTGATTTAGTAAGAATTGTTGGAGCATAATTTTCAAATACCCAGAATTCTAGCAATTCACCAAGAAAAATATTTATCTTTTCAGTTCAACCATAAAATCATTTTCTTCCATTATGCATATAATTGGAAAATAGCAAGAATGAAATTATTTGAAGAAGAAACATGAGTAAAGATACAAAGTGAATGAAAGTTTTTGCTTAATTCCTCCATAATCTGACACTATGGCCCTATTAATGACTGAATATAGCACTTACTTAAGTCATTGAACATGAAAAAATATAGCTGGTGTCCATCTTAAAATATTATCTATATCCCCCAGAGAAAAGCACTGCCACCTACTCCTACCATGACCTGCCTGCAAGATAGACATATATAATATTAACAGAAATGTTATGAAAATAGCCAATAAATTGATTTATGGGACATACTCCATGATATTGAATGCATGCCTGTCTTATAAAGTAATTGTTTGTTTTGACCTCTGTTTATATTTCTGAGTTTTTTGTTTTGTTTTGTGGATCTCCTTGTGTGTGTGTGTGTGTGTGTGTGTGTGTGTGTGTGTGTGTGTGTGTGTGGAGAAAGAGAGAGAGAGAGAGAGAGAGAGAGAGAGAGAGAGAGAGAGAGAGAAGTTGAGTAAGTAGGTAGGTATAGAAGATCTGAGAGAAGATGGGGGAGAAATATGTGATGAAAGTGCAGTGAATAGACTTTTTTATTTAAAAAGATTTTTTTTTCATATCTACCTGTGTTCATACTCACTTCCCTCCTCTCAATACCTCCCAGTCATCCCTTAGCTTCCCCTCACCCCATCTCCACATTCATTCTCCAAAGAAGTAAAGAAGTCCTCAGGTGGTCCAGTTCACTCTGGCATATCCAGTTGAGGTAAGTCAGAGTCCCTTATCCCAATATTAAGGCTTGGTTATGTGTTCCTCTGTAGGGAATGGGCTCCAAGTTATCAGTTCATGCACCAGGAACATAGTCTGATCCTACTAAAAAAGGCTTCACAAACTGCCCACACCTTTGACAGTCAACTATTTTAGGAGAGTTTAGTTCCTTTCCCTAAAGGTTCCTCAGTGATTGTTTCGGAGTGAGTGTGCTCCCAATAGCTCTAGTCAGCTGTCTCTGTGGGTTTCCTCCTCATGATTCTGGACGCTTTTGTACATAAAATCTCTCTCTCTCTCTCTCTCTCTCTCTCTCTCTCTCTCTCTCTCTCTCTCTCTGGATGTGTGTGTGTGTGTGTGTGTGTGTGTGTGTGTGTGTGTGTGTGTGCCTCTGTCTCTCTTCAGGTGGACCTGGAGCTCAACCTGGTGCTTACCTATAGATATCTGCTTCTGCTCTATCCATTGCAGGATGAAGGTTCTATAATGACAATTAGGGTGGTCATTCACTTAATTACAGGAGAAGTTCTGTTTGGGCACACTCTCTACCATTGCTTAGAGTCAGCCAGGGGCATCTTCTGGGTTCTTGGAGGTTTCCTTAGCACCAGATTACTTCCTAACTCCACAGTGGATAGTAGGGTGAGATAATATCCATCTATCAAGTTATCCATTTCATTTTCTCCCTCTCTATTGTTCCTCTCATACACCCATCTTATTCTTTCATGATTTGTTCCTAACCCCCCCTTGCTCCCTCCCCATTATGATCCCAGTTTATCCAGGAGATCACTATTTCCCCTTCCAAAGGAGATTTCTTGATGTCTCTCTTAATTTCTTTTGGATATCTCACTGTTCAGAGGTTGTGGTTCGCAATATGGATAATCTTGGTTTATGTATAAAATCCACTTATGAGTGAGTATGTACAATGACTATCTATCTGGGCCTGTGTTACCTCACTCAGGATGATAATCTCCAAATCCATCCATTTGCCTACAAATTTCAGGATGTCATTTTTCTTTTTACTGCTGAGTAGTACTCCATTGTGTAAATGTACCACAATTTGTTAATCCATTCTTCAGTTGAGAGGCATCTAGGCTGTTTCTAGGTTCTGGCTATTTTGAAGAATGTTGCTATGAACATGGTTGAGCTAATGCCCTTTGGGCAAGAATTTGTGTCCTTTGGCTATATGTGGAGATTATTTCCCAATTTTCTAAGGAACTGCCATACTGATTTTCTGTACAAGTTTACATTCCCACAAGCAATGAAGGAGTGTCCCCTGCTCTATATCCCCTCTAGTATAGGCAATCATCTGTGTTTTTGAACTTAGCCATTCGGACAGGTGTAAGATAGTATCTCAGAGTTGTTTTTATTTGCATTTCTCTGATGGCTAAGGATGTTAAGCAACTCTTTAAGTGTCTATAATACTTAATATTGTACAGAATAAGAAGAAACCAAGAAATGTCAAAACAATCCTGTTCAATAATAGAACTTCAGTAGGAATCACTATCCCAGACTTCATCCTTTAATATAGAGCTACAGTAATTAAAAACAGCCTGGTACTGGCATAAAAACAGACTTGTTCGCCAATGAAAAAAGATTAAAAAAAAAAACAGACCTTAATTCACATACATATGAACACCCAATTTTTGACAATTAGGCCAAAAATATAAAATGGAAAAAAATTAGTATCTTCAACAAATGGTGCTAGCATAACTGGATTGTATGTAGAAGAATGCAAATAGATCCATGTCTGTCACCCTGAACAAAACTCAAATTCAAGGGTATCAAACACCTCAACATAAGCCCAGTTATACTAAATTTGATAGAAAAGAAAGTGAGAAATACCCTTGGTACAGGTGACCACTTCCTAAATATAACATCAATAGCACAGATATTATGAACAACAATTATTAAAAGGGACCTCCTTAAGTTAAAAAGCTTCTGTAAGGCAAAGGACAATTTGGCCAATAAGACAAAGCAACAGTCTGTAGAATGGGAAAAGATCTTCACCAACCCTACAACTGGTAGAGGGGTAATATCTAAAATATTCAAAGAACTCAGTGTCCAGAACAGACTCAGAGGTGAGCGGATTCCAGCTCTTGGACAGCCCAGAGAATTCCATTCAGGGTCCAGAGCCACTCACGTTCTGACCTCACACTCATGCAGCAATCAGGCCCTAGAATAAAGCTTGAAGGGAATTTCCCCAGTGATCCCTAGTGACACATAGCAGGAGTGACCTCCCATGACTGGGCGCTACCACCAGGGTCACCTGCATCATAATGATGGACCCTTTGTACCACTGACCCAAGTCCAGAGCAGAGTCAGAGATCATGCCAATGCCATGTCCAGAGCAGACAGGAGACACACAACCCCTCTAGCCAAAACTAACTAGGACTTGACTAGAGTGAACCAAGAAAGCAATGGGCAGGTACTAGTGCAAGAATACATATAACAATATAAGAAACAACAAGGCAACACCAGAAGAAAGTTGTGGTTCTGCAATACCAAGACCTGAACAGAGCAATGAAGAAGAAACAGAAGGAAACAACATCAGAAACACCTTTATGAAGATATAGAAGCATTAAAAGAGTATATAAAAGATCCCTTAAAGAAATAAAAGAAAATACAAACAAAAAATTAGAAGAGATGAACAAACTTCATTCCTTGAAAGAAAACAAATAGAAGAAAAACCAACAAATGAAAGAAACATTCCAGGAAGTAAAATTTTAAATAAAAGCATTAAAGAAGGCACAAAATGAGGCAAAGGTGGAAATAGAAAATCTGAAGTAAAAAAGTGGAACTACAAAAACAAGCATATACAACAGAATCCAAGAGATGGAATAGAGAATCTTTGGAGTGGAAGACTCACTAGTGGAAATAGATACATCAGTCAAAGAAAACACTAAAACCAAAAGGTCATAATACAAAACATTCAGGAAATTAGGGACATCATGAAAATATAAAACCTGAGAATTATAGGAATTTAAGAAGGAAAAGAACACCAGCTCAAGGCACAGATAATGTAGTCAATAAAATCATAGAAGAAAACTTTCCCAACCTAAAGAAGGAAATGCCTATAAAGATACAAGAAGCTCACAGAACACCAAATAGATTAGATCCCCAAAAAAGTCTGCTTGTTAAGCCATAAAACATAAAGAACAAAAAAAAACTTAAGAGCTGCAAAAGAAAAGGGCCAACTTACCTATAAAAGCAGACCCTTTTATATTATATATTATATTAAAATAACGTCACACTGGAAATGATGAAAGCAAGAAGGTCATGGTCAGAAGTTATACAGACACTAAAAGAGCATGACTGCCAACCCAGACTTCTAGACCTAGCAAAACTTTCAATTACCATAGATGGAGTAAGCAAGCTATTTCATGAAAAAATCAGATTTGAACAATACCTATCCAGAAGTCCAGTCCTACAGAAAGCATTAAAAGGAAAACTCCAACCTAAGGATCCCAGATACACCCATGAAACCATAGCCAATTGATAATCCTACAGAAGAAAAGACCAAAGAAGAGAAATACACATAAACCACCACCCAAAATAACAAGAAACAACAATCAGTGGTCATTAATATATCCAAAAGTCAATGGACTCAATTCACCTATAAAAAGACAGACCCTAACACAAAGGATACAAAAACAGAAGCCATCCTTCTACAGCATACAAGAAACACACCTGTACTTCAAGGACAGACACAGGCTCAGAGTAAAGTATTGGGGAAAGATTTTCCAATCAAATGGTCCCAAGAAACAAGCTGATGTTGCCATCCTAATATCTAACAAAGTACATTTCAAACTAAAATCAATCAAAAGAGACCAGGAGGGGCATTACTTATGCATCCCAGTAAACACTGATCAAGATGAGATCCCAGTCCTGAATATTTCTGCACTTAGTATAATGGCACCTACATATGTAAAAGAAACACTACTAAAGCTTAAACCCTACATCAAATGTCACACTCTAATAGTTAGAGACTTCAGTACCCCACTTTCACCCTTAGATAGGTCAACTAGACAGAGACTGAACATAGAAATAAGGAGTCTAACAGAGATTATGATGCAAATGGATTTAATAGATATTTACAGAAGCTTCCACTAAATGCAAAAGAATATACATGTTTCTCAGCACCCCTTGGAACTTTGTCTGAAACTGACCACATAAATGGTTATAAATAAAATATCAATAAATACAAAAAAATAAAAATAACCCCTTGATTCATATCAGACCACCATGTTCTAAAATTAGAGTTCAACATCAAAAATCACAAAAAGCCTACCAACTCATTGAAAGTAAACATCACTCAACTGAACCACCTCTGGATCAAGAAAGAAATTAAGAAAGAACTAAAAGATTTTCTAGAATTTAAAGAAAATGAATCACAACATACCCAAGCTTATGGGACACAATGAAATCAGTCTTAAATGGAAAATGTATACTACTAAATGCCACATGAAAAATCTAGAGAAATCCCACACAAGAGAACTAACAACACAGATGAGAGCCTTAAAACAAATAGAAGCAAACACACCTAGAAGGAATACACAGCAGGAAATAATCAAGCTTAGAGCTGAAATCAATACAATTGAAACAAACAGAACAATATAAAGAATCAATGAATCAAAGAGTTGGCTCTTTGAGAAAGTCAACAAAATAGATTCAATCTTATCCAAACTAACCAAAAGGCAGAAAGAGGTATCCAAATTAACAAAATCAGAAATGAAACAGACCCCCCCCCCAAGGAAATCCAGAGAATTATCAGGTCATACTTTCAAAATCTATACTCCACAAAACTCTAAAACCTAGAAGATATGGACAGGTTTTTGGATAGGTACCATTTACCAAAATTAAATCAAGATCATTTTAAAGACCTAAACAGACCTGTAACACCAATGGAAATTGAAGCTGTCATTAAAATCTTTCCAAGTACAAAAAGTCCAGGCCCACATTGTTTCAGTGAAGAATTCTACCAGATATTCAAAGAAGGCCTAGTACTAATACTCCTCAAACTGTTCCATACAGTAGAAAATGAAGGAATATTGCCAATCTCTTTTTATGAAGCCACAGTAACCCTAATACCCAAGCCCCTCAAAGATGCAACAAAGAAAGGGAAATACAGACCATTTTCCCTCATGAATATTGATGCAAAAATTCTCAACAAAATTCCGGCAAACCAAATATAGCAACAAATAAAAACAAAATAATTCACCACAATCAAGTTTATTATTAACAAGACCTGGAAAAAATTGTTAAAACAACTGTAGCAACAATTGGCACATGTGTATTTGTGTAACAAAATTACAAAGCAATTTGTCTTATAGCATATATCTATATAAATTATATATGACATACATAATATACACATATGAAATATGCTTAGTATATATGTGTACCTATGAATAAAAATTATGTGAGGAGTAAAAAAATGTGTGATTACTTAATCAGCTTTTAACAGATGCTAATAATGATTAAAAAGTAAAAAGAAAACTGAAAAAAGAAAATTCTAGTACTGATGCTATGATAATCACAAATTTTCAACCAATCTTTTTCTTTTCAGTCTAAAAGTTCATTAACAAAACCTATACCAAGTCCTTCTGATGCATAATCCCTCATATGAAACCCACTCAATTTTATTCCTAGTCTGTTCTCAATCTTGTGCCTTGAAGAAATAGCTGAGACTATGAGAAAGATTTTAATTTTCAAATTTCAAGTCATGTTGGGATATTCCTGGTAAAGCCTACAAGTAAACCATCATGACTTAATTCCTTTTTCTTTTCTTAATAACTTTCTAGGTTTAATGACTCCCACTTTGGCCATTCCACATTCAATTGATGTATGCATACTCTCTTTACCTCACCCATTTCTACTTTCCTGAACATCACTTATAATCCTTGGTATTACTTATATAGTTTGTGAAAGAGTGCTATATAGTGACTTGGGATTGAAGAAAAGTATTTAACATCTGTGTTTCATTTTCTACTTCCCTTTCTGTAAAACTTGATGTCATAATATTTATCCATTTATACACAGGAGTGATATAAGAATTCACTCATATTGGTAAGGAACATTTAGATGCAAAGCACAGCAGAAGTATAAAATGCTGCTATTATTTTCTGACAGTCCAGTCAAGGTCTATAAATAATGTGGTCAGACCCTAAGAATCATATTATTGTCTGTAATGGCTTACAGGTGGGGCTTATCCACTAGACAAGAAGTGTTCATTCTCAAGTCATGTCACTCTGGTTGTGTAAATGCCATCATGAACATTTCAATTCCTTAACTAGGAAAATTAAGATTAGTCTTTTCTAACACCAAGGAAAATGAACTGTGGTGAGAGCATAAACTTCATTTTATAGAAAGATTTGATTAAGTGTGTTTTAAAGTTTCAGATTAAATAATTTTCTTGTAAGTTGTCATGAGAAAAGGAAAAGAACAAACATATAAAAGTGACTCTTTCACAAAGGCACACAGTGGTGTTGTGGCTAGCCAAAGACTTTGGTTAAAATGTAGGAATCTATGGGAAAAATGAATCCGTTTATCAGTGTTTAATATATTTTAGGTAAAAGAATAATGTCTGGTGAAATGGTGAACAATAAGTGACCCACCTGTTTATTTATCTTTATCATGCAATATGTTTTTTACATTTATTTTGAGTATATTTACATAAGTGATATTTTGTAACATTTTGACTTCATCCTCTCTTGCTTGCAATCCACAATGCCTTCTAAATTTATGGCTTGATTTTTGCTAATTATCATTTAATACACAATTATACTCAACTCATTTTATGAATGCTAAAAAATGTGATATATTTAACCTCATAGAAAGAAAAGTAAATTATAAAAAACATAACAGAATATTCATTGACTACTTTGAGTTATACAATGCAAAGGAATATGAGAGAATATAAAGTTCATTCTTCAACTTAGATATAATCTAAGGGATGTTGTCTTCACAAACATATTTGCTCATTTTGTCTAACTCTAAAAATAAAATATATACATTTTAATGCTTTCCATCTATGTCTTTTTTGTAGAACAAAAATTTTCTAAGCACTAATCTTGCCTTTGTCATCACCTACTATGTTAATTCACTCACCATGAATTCAGGGCTGACAGTGAAGAAACCCCAGCTTAGTAGCTTTGAGAGAGCAAGAGAAATTTTCTTCCTTCTTCACATATATGTCTTGCTAGCATTTTATTCACAGATAGACATGGGTGTGTTGTTTGTTTATTTGTGTGTTTTTCCTTTAGTAAATTAACTTCTCTGACTTATTTTTTCATTAACCAGGAACGAAATGAGCAGGGTCCTCTGTTTTTGACCATCACTCCATAATCACTATTTAAAACAGTGCATATAAAAATGTTCAATAAATATTTGTTTGCAGAGTACTGAGCTATAAGAATAATGCCTCTTTGTGACATTTGAAACTACCTAGGAACACTTATGACATGATCAGCATTCATTATACCGCATACCTGTCATACTGATATCCTTCTTTTCTCCACAAAAACACAAAGATGGATATACAAGAAAACAAAATCTAAAGTATGACTTATAAGTTCATGTTATGCCAACTTTCTTTGTATTCTCTGAGTAAACCAGTTAAATTTGGTTCACAATATTTCCCTTTCTGATAAGTGTTTCATTCAGATCATATGAAAGTTTATTAAATTAATAGACTATTTATAATTTTGTTCATGAAATTATGCTCACTCAGTACATAAAAATTTATATAAACTAAAATGCATTTTTACAATATTGATATGAAGATAAAGAGATAATGATAATTTGTCATATCCTATTGAACACTGAACTGTGTATTAGATTAATATAAAATGGTTGTCAAATATATATCTTCAATTCTGACTTAACTTTGCTAATGTTTAAGCAACATTTATAAATCAAACATGCATTACTAGATATGCATAATGCAACTCATTTTTAAAATTAATCTTTTTCCCACAAAATATTCTTCATTTTTATTTAATTTCTTTCAATTTTTCTTTTATATCCAAATTCTTTGCCTTATCTTTTCTTTCTTCACTCTCTGTTTTCTCCCCTATCCTTTACTTCCATTCTTATTTCTGAGCCTCCTTCTCCCACCAAAGTCTCACTTTGTCATGCAGAATAACTCCAAATTTCTCGATACAAGAAACCTTATACCCTAGGAATTAAAATGGACCTCAATGTGACAGAAGTCAAGTTATAAGTGAACAAAAGTTTCAAAATTATCAAAGTGTGGAATTTCATACATCATTGTATTTGTTTATAATACTTAATTTTAAATGTAGTTTTAAAACTATAAAATATTTAAAACTTGTGAAATGAAATTGCAAGTTACTGGATTTTTGAATGACTCATCATTGGGCACGAAACTGAAAGGTCTGATAACTGAGTTTGATGAAGTATATGATGTAAAAATCACCAAATAATAATGAAAAAATAGAAGCAAAATTTCATCTAGAAGTTGAATCAGGCCAGTTGTTCTTTGTGGTTTCTTTTTCCCACAATATGTGTCACATTAACTGTATGCAGATTTACTCTAATATTATGATGCCAACCAACCTGTGTAGCTATAACGATAAAGGCAAAGTCAACACCTTTAAAAAAGGTTTTTCTTTTTCATGTATCCCACTGGCACCCTGCTTGCATCCTCCCAACCCCTCCCTGTTCTTCCTTTTCTTGCTGATTCATCTGATTATAGGGGAAGTTCTGTCTTTTTAATTTTATATAATCATGTTATGTTTATATATAGTGTATATATAGTTATATAAATTCATATAATATGAAATTATATAATCATAATAAAAGTTATTTCTTCTGTTAGGGTTTTCTTTTTAATGGCTTTGGTTTAGTTATCATTGTAGCCTCCTAAATGACAGGGTACCTGGAGAGGCTAGTACTTTCCTTCTTTAGATGTTGAGGTAACAAATACTAACATAAAAATATTATGTTATACAGGCACAATCACCTGAAGTGAAACTAAAAAAAAAATGAGCAAAGAGTTTTTATGATTTATGAATTTTGCCTCTTTTACAAAATTACACCAGTATTAACCATCAAACAGATAACGATTTCTTGATCAGTCTTTGGGGAAAGATTTATAAGCTATGAATCAAGAACTACCATTGAGTCACACAAACACACAATACAAAACTGCACTTCAATTTGTATGGAAACTTGCAGGGGAATAGATTACACATCATACCTCAGGACTACATTAGTTTCAGATCTGTAGTGTTCACTGTATTTTCAGATGCATGGGCATATGCTTATTACATCATCTGCCTATAAATTTGAAGCAGAGGTTTACGTAGAGTTTCAATCATATAATTATTAAAGACACTTTCTGCTTCATGAACAGAAAATTAACGTGAAGTTTCTCCAGTTCTCTAAGCAAAGAAGAGGTCATTTGTTTTTCCATGATTTAAGCGAGGCATTATCTCTGTCTAGAGAATCAGAAGCTGTGCATGTGGATTCCCAGGCAAACATATGTTAGAACATTTATCAAATTGAGCATCATTCCCAAGTGCTCCCTTTTAGAAAGCTTTCTCTTTTTTTTCCTTTTTTTTTCAATTACGAATAAAGTCTCTTTTTTTTTTAATCCATGTTCCCCCTTGTTCAAACTCCCTAGGAAGCTTTCTTAAAAGCAGTTATACAAGAGGCTATTATCACATGCATATGACACAGGATACTAAATCATCAGTGAACATCTTAAAGTCCTGATAAGTTAAGGTCTGAGATTATACCCACCATGTTCTCATTACACAAAGCTACAAATGAATTATAACTACCTTCTCCAAAGCATATAGCACCCCTTTCTCTCTAGCCTTTCTTTGATAGAGTTACAAAGATTTTTGTAGGTACTGGTGGGGCTGGAGAATCAATGATGAACTCTCCAACCATAGGGTTTTGGGGAAATGAAAAGCAAAGCCACCCACACTTATATTTTTACTTCCACTTTTCCCCTATTCTTTAGTATTATTTTCCTGTCTCCTAATTCACTTTAGTACAATGATCTACTTCTGTGAAGAGGAAAATCATTGTCTTATAAGCAAAGTCAGACAATATTAACATCCTTAATATTATTTAATCTTAAAAATAATTTTAAAATAAATATTATTTTTAATAAAGTCTTAAATATTGGTAATTTACTTCTTTTTAAGTGGTACATTGAGGGGGAGCAGAAAGTGAAGAATGGATATGCCCAAGATTTATAAAAACTCAAATAGCAAAAAGATAAAATATCTTACTAAATGATCATTATTTTGAAAACACAAAAGACAAGTAATATTTTGTTGAACTTAAAAGATATAGTCACTACCCTCAAGAAATCTGATCTAACAAAATGTAGCATATAAACCCATCACAAGTCATCCACCACAATGAAACAAGAATTCCAAAGTTGTACTGTGTTGCTTTGGGGCTGAGTTAGGCAGTATCTCAAAATATAACCAATTACTAAGTCTGGCTTTAGCACTGAAGAAATGAGACAAGTGGATAAACATGTTCAGAAACTACAAACTTTTTAAAAACATTGTTAGACAAGTGTAGGGAAAAGAAACTCCACACCCAGTGGAATCAGAGATGAGATGATTTGAGGTATCTACAGGGTCAGTGAGCATGATATTTTGGAAATGAAGTATATTGCTACTACTAATAAATAAAGTTTGATACTATTGCAAGAGAGACATGAAAAAACTCTACTCATACAAAATATGAAATCAACGAATCAATGAAAGATCAGAATACAGACACCATCAAAGTCCAAATTGATGAACCAATGATATTGTCAGGGTTATTTACAGAAATGTGAGTGGGGAATTCGTTAAATAAGAAAAGAAATGTTGGCAAGACAACTGAAATACCAAAACCTCACCCCAGCTTTGGTGACAGATCTTGAAATCTGGAAACAAGAAGCATACTGCATAACTTTTAGGCAGTTTTGGGCTAAACGTCTTACAGGTATCTCATCTGATCTTTGCTTCTTCTAGGTGGAACCTCAGGTCTTATCCTGTTATAGGTAGCCCTCTTATCTGAGGCTGTCTTTTGGTAGTCTTTCTAGCTTATGTATGTTTGGGGAGGAAGAGACCTAGTAAACTTGCTGTTTTAGAAACTTCCTGAAGTGGCTAATTACTTTCTGAGCTTGAAGAGCTTTACTCAAGGGTGGAGTATTTACCTACCGTTGGATCTTAAAAATCTCCCCTCCAAAATAGAGGTTTATCCTGAAGAAAATTGCTACACAAAAAAATAGGCATAATGCTAAATATACTAAATGGCATGAGATCTATGATCATCCTAATTACAGTACATTGTACTATGGGGATTTAGCATAAAGACAAAGAAGAGTTCATCAAACTTTCTTAGCAGAAAGTAAACAGGAGCTCCTATGTTATTCTAGGTGTGCATTAAGAAGTAGAAAGAAGAGTTTATGGTTGTAGCCGCAGAAGAAAAATATTGGCTTGTTTGTAGATTACATTAAAAATGGTAAGAAGGACATGTAAAACTTGTACATAAGAGCATGTAAAAATATAATAACTTCAAGTCAGCTTCTAATGACTGGATTGATGGTGATGATGTTTATTAAACAAGAGGCAAAGGAGAACCAGTTTGAGATTTTTGCATCATGGGTGGGAGGGGAATACTTACATCTATTTCTGGTTCTATAGAGCTTAGAAAGGTGTCTAGATAAGTAAGGGATGTACTCACTCATTAGTGGACTTTAAACAAAAACCAAAAAACACCCAAGTTGCAAACCACAACCACTGAACTGCAGGGGATCTGAAGCACCTTGGACTGGCACCTTGGAGCCCATTCCCTCCAGGGAAATATCTAACCCAGTCTTGATAGTAGGATGAGGAAATCGGACTTGCTTGGAGTGGATGCTGAACTAATCCACCTTTAGACCTCTTGCCCTTTCTGGGGACAGGGTGGGAGGATGGGGAGAAAAAAGACTGACTGTGTGCGGTATGGAGGCAGAAGGGAGTTTGATCAAGGGGATACACGGATAAAAAAAATGAGACTTTATTCTATAAAAATAAAAAGTAAAATAAATGTAATATTCAAAAAAATTTTAAATAACTATTTCACCAATGAGAGTTTAGAGCTAGAGATGTGAATTTGGGAGAAATTTACATATCAATAGCAATGTAAGCCATGCATATAAAGATGCATGAGTGCTTAAAGAAAAGAAGAAAGACAAACTACTGAAGCCTTAAGGTTGGTACAATACTTCAGAGTGGGTAGGAAAGAGTTGGCAGCAGAGCAAAGAAATGCTATCAGAGAAGAGGATTATGGGAGCAGTGATGATGAAGGTCATAGGTCAAGCAAGATGAGGATAAAAACTGTCATTTGACTAGACTAGACAAGAATTTGGATACCCTGATGTTCTCCCAGGTTGTTATCCAACCTCTTTAATTACCTAGGTGTCTACGTTAGAGTAAATCATATAGACTCTTGTTTTTCATACCACTAATTTCTCAATTAAAAAACAGGAATAACCATATTACATTTCTCCAACTACTGTTTCTCACACTAATTATCAGCATTCAGTACAGATACATGGGGATTCCGAAGAATCTTGCAGAAGTCACATAAACTCCAAAGTACTTTCTTGATTTTAAAAAAAGCAATACATGATTTGTCTTTTACACTGTGTCAACTTGCTCAAACCAAGCCAGCAAAACTAAACATGTATTATCATCACTACATTCCTCAATCTATTTGTGACTTGAGAAAAGCCAATTTTTTTTAAGAAGGCTAAGAGAAATAATTGAAAAGCAAACACTAGTTTATTATATCTTTTACTTTCATATTATGTAACAAAATTGTTGAATTCAGCCAAGAAATTTACCCTTCAGCTAACTAAAACATTCCCCAAGAGGAGAGCATGGTGCTACAAAATGTATCATTCATAACAATGTGTCTTCCTGTCACAAATACTCAAGCAAATTTAAAAGTAACAGTTTATGAAATATTTATTGACTTGATTTCATATTTCACATTACAAATAACCTAAATGATGATGGAATTTTTTCATATGTTCCATGGAAAACATGACACTGTAACAGACTGATTGAGAAGACAGGAGAGTCTAGCTATCTTTTGCTAAGCTTGACATTAAAAAGATTTCATTATATTTTTAATTAGCACGAATTAGTTAGTACCTTCTTCATTTATATTTGGTTTATGTTAGCCAGTCCCATACTGTCTCCTTTATCTCATCACTTAAAACTTTCATCACATTTGTTTTTATTATTCTCTCATTATATATGTACTTGAGTTCTATGGTCATAGGTTTCCAAATAGCTTTGTGTGGGTCCCTGGAATGCATTGTATGTATAAGCTGGTTAGTTAAAAAGAAATACATTTTAAAAGCATGCATAGGTTTAGAAAAATTACATTATGCCAAGTTCTTGAGTATTTGAAAAGATTGGGCAACAGATGATCATAATAATGTGTGTGCAGTTTTTGTGGGTAATTTTTATATGAAAATGAAAATAAAACATATAATTTTAAAAGAGATTTGAAGCAACAGTAGCCAATGACACTGGATTTTTTCTTTTTTACATTGAATCTGTATTGGAAAATATTTTATTTTTTTCTTTTAAATTTGTTGACATGTAATAGCATATCATACTGCTGCAAATAAGAAAATATATCTTAAATTGTTTAACTTTCTCAAGTGAGTTGATAATAAGATCTCATATAAAAAAACTCTTAAGGATTTTTTGACATCGTAAAGACATTTTCAGAATGTTAATATCTAAGCATAGAAGCACTTAAAATTGCTAATTCATGATAAAATGAATAAATGTTTTGTGTTTATGACTTAATACATTGCACTAGTTAAGAAAATTATCCAGTTGAAGAGAAGGAGGAGGAATGATATGAGCCAAGGTGTCAAGATTATGATGGGGAAACCCACAGACAGCTGACCTGAGCTACTAGATCACTGACTCTGGACTGACCTGCATGATACTGAACTAGGCCTTCGAAATATGGAGACAGTTGTGTGGCTTGAGGAGATGGTGTTGCCTCTGGCAACGGGACAAGCATTTATCTTTTTGGAACTCATTCCCTATAGAGGGATACCTTGTTCAGCCTTGATAAAAAATGGAGGAGGTTGATCCAGCCTCAACTTGATATCCCAGACTTTGTTAACTCCCCACTGGGAGGTGATGAAGAAGAGAAAAGGGAAACTGTGATTAGTATGTAAAAAATAAGACTTTTCCATTTAAAAATGTAAAAAAAAAGAGAAACTACACAATAAAGAGACAAAACATAACCTAGATCAGTAGATTAGATAGATAGTAAATAGATAGGTAGTTAGGCAGATAGAGAGATGATAACTGATTAAATTATCTAGTATTTTAGAACAGCAAGGACAGTAACCAAATTAATATATGTATGTAAAAGATAAAATGTTTTGAACAATAAAAAGTCGCACAAAGAAAATAATTTTCTGTCTTTTCTAAACTTTAGTCCTAAATGAATTATTGATATTACTGTTTCTGTGATGCAAATATCTCCGGATGCCTTTTGTAAAGACAAAAGTGGAGAAAACAAAAACAATGAAAGAAACAAAGGCTTGATAGGACAGTGTCATAGAAACAGAAACGTCAGTGAATATTTTACTAGGTAAGCCCTCCAAGAAGAATATTCACTCTGGAAAAAAAAAAAAAAAAGCTCATACAATTTATTATAAATAAATTATTCAAGTCTCTTTTTCTCTGAAATTGGCTTCTTTTTGTTCCAATATGGTCCTTGAATGTGCTTGCAGTTTGCAGCTATAAAGTAAATCACAGACAAACAGACTCTTTTTCATATGAATGAATGAATGGTTATCTTTTTTCATACAAAAATTTCAGTGGAAGATCCTAATGAAATACTAAACCCTAAGGGGAAAAATAGTAAATCTTGGCATGTGAGTTACCTAAATAGCAAGCACTCTAAGATTGTTGGCCTATGCCTATATACAGCAACCATCTAAACAGACAACAGGGTTATAGATGTCTCTTACTGTTCATATGTTACTTCTCTCACCAATTCTTAGCACACTATCTAGTGTTTCTCTAGTTTAACACTCAAAAATCTCTGAGTCTATGACTTAGAGATGGAGCCTAATAAAGCAATAAAATTGAAGCCATGGAAAGAAACACTTATTTGTAACATTTCCTCACTTCCCAGGACTGGAAATTGAAGTTCAGAACTGTTAAAATCTAGCTCAGAGATATAAAATTAACCAGTTATTTTTCTTCTCACATTCTCATCATCTTTCCCCAATTGTCCTGTAAAATGGAGGTTTATTTTCTCAGTACATGGTAAAGAGCCACATCCACATATGGTTACACTCCTGATCTGGACATGCAAGACCGTTAACATTGATATATTTCTAATGAGAATCAATTTCCATGATTGTGAATTGCCTTTCTTTTTTGAAAGTATGTTCAAAGTAAGCACTTTCAAGCTATCTTGTCACTGTTATCATTCTCTGATATAAATGTACTATATAGTTGGACAAAAGCTTGACACCCACTTCTAGAGAATGGTATAGTATGATGATATGTTTACATGGGTGAGGAAAAGTAAAGAAAGATCAGACAGTCTATGCTGTTGGCTTTACAAAGGACTGAAACATTTTTTAAAAAGGACTATTTCACAATATCAACATAGTTACTTCCAGGAACATGTAGTAAAAACATAGGTTTTTGCCTTATCTCCTCTTTTATCAGCATATATTAACAATTCAAAATAATGAGATTTGCTGTAATAATTTTGTAAAATATGCTTGGATAACATTTTTCTCAAGAATAAAATATAATAACAGAAGAAAGACTTCCCATGTTTGTGTACTAGTATGAATAATAATTTAAAAACAGATATTTAAAAACTATATATTCAATACAACACTATCAAAATGCTGTTATTCATCACAGAAATTGAAAAATAATATCAAAATTTATAAACACAAAAGATTCAAGATAGTCAAAACAATCCTGAACAATAAAAACACTGTTGGGGAAATTACCATACCTAATTTCGGGTTATGCTATTGAGCTATAGTAATTTAAAAAACAGCATGACACTGACGTAAACACAGATACGGTGAAGAATGGAGTAGAGTGTAGGACACAGATAAAATTCTACAATCCAGCGACCACCTAATTTTTGACAAGAATCTAAAAGATGCACATTACAAAAAATAAAGCATCTGCATCAAATGGTGCTTCTCAAGCTGGATTGTTAAATGTAGAAAAATGAAACTAGAACCTTATCACTCACACTGCACAAAATTCAACTCCTGGTTGACTGAGGACGTCGATATATGACTGGGCTCATTGAATCTACTAGAACAGAAAGTAGGAAATATGCTTGAACTTACAGGCACAGGAAAGAGTTTTCTGAACAGTACTGCAGCAACAAAGGCATAAAAACACTGACAGATGATACCTCATGAAACTGAAAATCTTCTACACAGCAAAGAACACCTCAAAATAACACAGAAAAGATGCAGCCTACAAACTATGGGAAAGATCTTCTCCGGCTATATATCCTAATCAGTAATAGCATCTACAATATCCAAAGAATTAACAATAATAACAAAACAAATAAAAAACAAATATTGGCACATGGAAGTCAATGAACTTCTTAAGAAGACATATAAATTCTGAGAAACATTTTCAAATGTTTGAGATCCATAGCCATTAAAGAAATCCAAATTAAAACTACTATAGTTTTGTCTTCCTCAGTCAGAATGGTTAAGGTCAATAAAATGAATGACAGACCAGCATGAGTATCAAGAAAAGAGAAGACATATTCACTACTGGTTTGAGTGCAAACAGGCTTATCCACTATGGAATTCTGTGTGCAGGCTACTTAAACATATAGAGCCCAAATAATGGTGGCGCACACATTTAGTCCCAGTTATGGGAGGAAAAACTGGAGAATCTCTGCGAATTTGATGGGAACCTGGACCACAAAGTGAGTTACAGGACAGCCAGGATTGTTACACAGAGAAATCCTGTCTCAAGCACCACCCCCTCCAAAAAATCTGGAAATAGATTTATTTATGGTATAGTTTACACTCCTAGACATAAAAGAGTCTGTAATCTATTACAAAGAGTCAATTAATCAAAAGAATGTTTTACATACACAATGGAATATTATTATGATATGAAGAAAAATGAATTATTTCTGTGAATTTATAGAACTGGAAATACTGATTCAGAGTGAGGTAACCCAAACCCAAAAAGACAAAGTTTGCATTATGTATTGTGTATTGGGATGCTAGATTTGAATCTTTAGATATTTGTTTAAATAGTAATACTCATATGAGACTATACACTAATTAGAGGCCAGACAGGAATTCCAAAGGAGGGATGATAGGACAAAGTTGTTATAATAGGAATAAGAGAACAGAAAAGTTAAAAGTGATGGTGGTGGGAGGGCATGATAGAGAAGTAAAAAGATGTGTGTGTGTGTGTGTGTGTGTGTGTGTGTGTGTGCATCACAAAGATTTCTGCTTAGCTGTGTTTGTTGTAGCCTATAGCATATGTCAAAAATTCAATTGTACTGAAATAAAACTATATTTTATTTATTTATTGTGTAATGAAGATCGAGACTAGCATTCCACACATAGAAACAACTGCTATACCATTAAGCTATAGCATCATTTTGTCAAGTTTCACCATTCCTTTTAAGCTAGGGCTTTGCTGAGATACCTACACTAGTGTTATACTCTTTCTCTAGCACAGTCTAGATTTGATTTTTAACATCATCCTCTCTCAACCTCCCAAATTGTTGAGATTATAGGTCTTTGTCACCTAACTCAACAGAAGTGATATGGGAAACACTCAGTACATCATATTTTAAAAGATAATATGATTAGATATTATTATTACTTAAGATTATTCACTTTGCTTCTTTGAAAAAAAAAAAAAACTTCTACACACCTTCCTTTCTTTCCATTCAGTTCCTGCATTTCATTCATAGTGCCCTTATTTGTGCTGTTCACCATAAGCACACATGTAGTTTGTGTTGGATAATAGGTATCAGCTCTGAACAAAAGTGTTCAGAACTGTGTCTAGAGACATAGCACTATGGCACAATTCCTGCCTAACATGAACAAAATGTTAGGTTTAATCCACAACACTAGACAAGAAATGTGAGTTGTTTTTTTTTTTTTTTTTTTTTTTGTCTTTTACATTGGAGACACTAGCAGTTCTTTTGAAGACTGATGACACACAAGCATGAGTCTGGAAATGAACATGTAGAAATAAACCAGTAAACTGCCTGTGATGGGCATATGACACAAGAAAGAAATATACTTTGTTGTAGACTAGGTAGATTTTCAAATTATTTCATGTCAGCATAGGCTTGCCTATGCTATTAAATATAATAATGTATTGAAAAACTCATATTAAATGACCTTTAATCTTTGAACCTTTTCTTTGTCATTGAAGAAAATTTAAATATCACATACTCATCATTGTACTTCTAAACTGGGTAATCAAGAAGTCTTAAAATGAATTACACTCCTAAAGAAATGTAAAATAATTCACCCAGGAAGTTACACTGATTTGGCTGAAAGTTTATTGTATGTGTTGATTATTCTTCCAAGTCATTTCTCATAGAACAGATGAAGCAGTGTGGCAGAGATGTAAGTCAAGCTGCTGATCTACCCATTGACCTCAGATTCAGTTATCAAAGTCTAGGTTTACTCTCAATTGATGATCTGATCCCATCCACTAAAGGCAGGGCCATCTTTCGCCATGTACTTCCTGAGCCTCTTTCTAACCGATCCTTCCTACACCTTCCTGGGCCTTCCCTTAGGCTGTGGCAGACTGACTTGAGACTCCCTGACTTCTGGTTGTTCCCCACAGTAATATTCCCAGACTCTTAGAATTCTGTTGTTCTCATCATTAAAAAATATTTTATTGATAGAAAATTTTATATATGAATACTGTGTTTGCATAATTTCTCTCCTCATCCCTCCAGCCCCTCCTGTGTTGTGCTCTTCTACACACTGCTTCCCAAATACATGGCCACTTATTATTAATTCAATTTTTAAGAATAAAATTTTAAGGTGTGAGTCCAGGATGCTTCTGATCCCAAGCTGTTCAGTGGTTGTGGTTTGCAGCTTGGGCATGTTTTGCTTTTTTCTTGTTTGTTTGTTTAGAGTCCACTAATGAGTGACTCCTTGGATCCCACTCCCCCTACAGGAACACCTGACTCAGTCTTGAAGTTGGGAGGAGAAAACTGGATCTGCCAGGAGTGGAGATGGAACTAAGCAATATTGGGACAGTGGGACCATGGGACTGCCTGCTGCCTGCCCAGGGAGGGGATGGGGACTTGTAGAGAAGAGAGACTGAACTGATGTGTTGGGAGTGGGAAGGGACCTTGAATAAGAATATACAAGGATAGAACGTGTGACTTCTCTGTTAATAATAATAATAATAATAATAATAATAATAATAATAAAATATTTAATTATCAAAAAAAAGAATTCCTTTCCTCCAAAAAAAAGAATAAATTTTCTAAATCTTGCCTGATCTGCACTATGAGTTCTATAAAGTGACTTAAAAGGAAAACATAAAAATGAAAATAAAATAAAATGTCAAGTATTCTTAGAGTCACATTGTACCAAAAGTCTAAGAATTATGTAAAGGTCAATAGGGAGATGGGGAGAAGAGAGGGTGACTGGGAGGGGCAGGAAGGGAAGGGAGTTTGAACAAGGGGATACATGGATGAAAAATGAGTTTATTCATAATTAAGAATAGGGAAAAATTCAATAAATGCTAATAAGCCAGGAGGTTTAAATTCAATATCAGACTTTGGGTAGTGATTAAGTCTATTTGGGGAAGAAGAAAAAAATGCAAGCTACTCAAATTATAGATTACTTCTCCACTCTAAATAAAATAAAGTACTAAATAGCATTTAGAACAGAAGAAAATAAAAGTTTCTAATCGATAGGAAACATTTGAAGAGCAGGAGTTAACTGTCTTCATGTAGTTGCATATTTTCGAGGATTTACCTTAGTTTACAAAAAATAAACCAGATAATGAGTAAATTATGAATAGTGTACAGATAAGAGGCAGAGGAAGAAATTATTAAGAACCTACATATAGGAGTTATAAGAAAAAAGGGAATTATCAATGACATATTAAAAAGTAGTCAAAGAGAGGGGCAATTATAAATAATACATAGGAGTCAGAGGAAGAAAGCTTTTTATAACGTACAGATAGCAGTCAGGTAGAGAGATAGTACATTTCTTCCATGACCAATTAGAAGCTACATGACTTTAAGCAAATTCTGTTTTCTTATTTCTAAAATGAAAATAATGGCTACTCATATAGTTGCTGTAAATATTAGGTCAAATATGAAATATAGTTAAGAAAAATGAAAGCAATTCTACATTGACATACTTTACACTGGTTTGTACACATAATTTAAAATGTGCATAGAAGAAAACATTTGTTTAGCATTTTCTCTGCCAAATTCTGTTCACGACACTTGAAACTTGTGCATGACCAAAATGGTCAAAATTCTTTGAGCAGACTCAGTATGCATTATAGAGGAAAAAAAAGTCAGAGTTAACAAAAATTGGAGTGGGGATACAGCTCAGAGGTAGAAACATATACCTAGCATGTAATGAGTCACTATGTTCAATCCATGGTATTACAAAATAACAAACACATGTTCCAGGTGTAAGAAAGGACAATGCAAGTAAAGAAACTTACAGCATTGAAGAATAAAAAGTAGTGTTATTTTACCTATAAATTAAAGAAGACAACTTTCTAGGCCTTGCTAAGACATTGGTCACTGAAGAATGACCTGCAAAGATTCACATGTAGATATAGTAATAAATTATCTTCTAGAACAAGAGCAAAATATAGTATGTTGCTTAGCATTGTTAAAGATGAGCTATTTTCGATGCATGTATGTAGAACATGCATTCAGCCAGCGCCAGACATTCTGCTTCTGAAGCTTGAGCTCTCAGTATCCTGTGCAGGTCAGCAGACTCAGTGCTGGCATCCCGCAGAGGGGAAATGATATGCCTAGTTAATCTTTAGTATATAATTTCCTTACTGCAGAGAGAGAACAGAACATAGTAAAAAGTCCAGAAAAGCAGCCTCTGGAGCATGGGACTCTTTAAGAAGGGTTCATAGTGCCTATTTATCTGAGATAATATATGAAGATATAGCAATTGTGCAAACCATAAAGCATTGAATTGTACATCTCTTAACTGCCACTGTCTAAAAAGTACCCTAAAGAGCATACATGTAATAAACTGAAAGGGCACATGAATCCCTCACATCATCGGCTTCTCCTAGGCAGCATTTATTTCTTTTGTTTTCATCCACTAGTTGTCACATGAAACCACAGTGTGTTTGTGGTACTGTTCACCAGTAGCTGACTTATGGCCAAGGGAAAGACAAAACTCATGAAGCATATCATATCCCACTTTCCTAACACTTTCAGAGCCCCCTATCGCCTCACACCTCTCTTGCTGAAATAGCAACCACTTCCTTCCACCACCTCCATCCCTCCTGTTGCTTGAAAAATAAAATGTCTGAAGGTTTTGGAAGCCTTTGGGTAAGAGAAACCCATTGCCCATACACACATTCTTTCTTTCTGAATATGGGGCTCAAGGTATTCACTGAGCAGTCTGTTGAGGTGGTATTTCAGAGACTGAAGTAATAGCAATGCAAAACACAAAACTGATTTGCCCCTGGGGGATCCAAGTCCTCTGCAATGCTCATTAAAACTTAACTTGGATTTTTAAAGGTATTAGAAAATCTTTTTAAAAAAATATTTTCCAGTGTGACCTCACCCAACTGGATGTCCTGCTTAGTTAAGCTTACCAGAGAGGGAATGGAATTTTCCTGCTAAATTGCAAATGATTGTATAGACAGAGGAAGAAGTTAAAAGCCTTCACTTATGATAAAATTGGTTGAACAAGGGTTGAGGTTCCAAATCTCCCCCAATTAAGCTCTGTAATGGTCTCTGCATTCTTATTTGAAACCAGAGGGAATGCCCTTGAAAGGAACAAATATTTCATATGGTTAAGTAGTCATTAAAATGAGCAATGGGAAAGGAACACAGTATCCAATATCAAGAGGAAAACTATGCAATGGAAATGAGTAGATATGTAAGACATTAATAATCTAGTATACTGGCTGCCTGACCACATTGTCACCTGTTCTTCTTGTTTTGCTAACTTTTCTTGTTGTAATATACTTAGCTGAGCCAATGAGTCTCAAGCAGAAGAGCTAATACAGGAATAAAGCCATTAAGGTAAGGTTAGCTGTGCTCATGTTTCAAAACCACTCGGGCAAAGGAAGATGCATATTTTTATAAGAAATTCCAGAAAGTAAGATTTAGCTATTTTAAAAGCGAAAAAGTACATAAATAACTGTGCAGCAGATATTTACACTATGAAAAGTACCACTTAGTCTTCTCATCTCTTATTAACCCCATCATGGAATTCAGTAAAGGTGCTGAACGGAAGTTTTAAGGATTTATCTGTTGATGCTAATTTATAGTTTCAATATTGATGCTTACTTCTAATTAAAACAAGATTTGTATACAAGAAAAAAATTTATAGACGATTTACACTGAGGACAGTTTTATTTTCCTTCTAATTTACATTAAAACATAAAGTTATTTTATATTATAAAATTTATGTAGATACATGTGATAAATAGCAAGGATAAATGGTACAAGTATTATAAAAGAAATATGAAATTAATGTGTATCCCAAATCACATAGAGAATAGTAGTATATTCTTCGCATCTTTTCATGGTTTACAAGGACCAATTACCCAGAGCTGAATTATAGCATTTGAAGTTTCAAGGTTCTTTTCTCTACATCCTGTACTTCAGAACTTACTGTTAAATCGCCTATCATCAAATTTTCTGTTTCCTACATTCTCAAATCTGTTTCTAGCAATTAATTTAAAAATGAGATTTAACTTAGTCAGGTGTGTCTTCGGGTGTGTCATCTTGAACAAGGTCTCAGGATGCAACTTTTGGATGTTATTCACCACAGAGAGCATTCCATTGGATCACTCACTCATGCTAAAACTCCTATGAGAAGCAAAACTACATCTATTCCCACTTTCACAAGCAGATTGTCTGGCAATGGAGACCACTGTCAACCAGTACTATAGAAAATGGTTTAACTATGAAAAACTATATTTGGGGCAATTTTCTCTTATTTTAAAGACACAAGATGTTACCTATAGGAAAAAGTAATGGTTTAATTCCTTAGATATTTTGAAATGTACTTAATAAGATGTAGTTTAAGGCATCTAATCTTTTCTTTTCTATTGTCTCAAATGTACACAGAACTAGGATAAAGTTCAATTTCAATACATAGAAACTTCGTAACAAAATTTTAAAATGTGAGCATTATCTTACTCAGATACTGATCTTTGTTAAGTCAGGAGATGAATTAGGAAAATACACTGATCATGAAGACTTGACCATTATGCATTCCTAAAACAGTTTACAGAAAACAACTTGTGCAATAAAGAAAGCAGGAATTTTTGGACCAGGTTGCTTTCACAGACAATTTCTGGATCATGGCTATAAACAAACTCAACCAGGCTGAATCAGCAAGAAGAGAGGTAACATCGTTGGTGTCACTTCTTTTTTATTATATTTAAAAAGTTTTTTCATATCTATCACTGCTCCCTTTCCCTTACCTCCACCCAGTTTTCCCTCAGCATCCCTGTACCTCATCTTTTTATCCATTCCCAAAGGAGGACAAAGAGCCTCAAGGTGGTTCAGTTCAGTCTAGCATATCCAGTTGAGATAGGTCCACTACCTTATCCTCTGTAGGGAGTGGGCTCCAAGATGCCAGTTCATGCACTGGGAGCATACTCTGATCCTACTGCAATAAGCCTCCACAAACTGTCCACACTGTCAGACAGTCTTCTACCTTTGGAGGATTTAGTTCCTTTCCATGAAGTTTCTTCAGTGGTTAGGTTGCTTCAGAGCCAGTGAGCTCCCAATAGGTCAGCTGTCTCTGTGGGTCTCCTCCTCATGATCCCGATCCCTTTACTCATATACTTTCTCTTCTCTCTCTCTCTTCTAAGGAAAGATAATGTGTAGAATTTAGAGAATATGTCTGGAAATGAGTAGAGTATTAGAATGTCAATGCATGAAAAAAATGACTTGCAAACATATGAAATAGTTCTAATGACTCCATGCAGGGCAGTGGGAGCTATAAAATAATTCTTCACAGTAATTTACAAGACAACAATTAAAAATAATGAAAAGTTATGCTCCCAAGGGAATCATCTTTGGGTAAATTAAAAGATGTCAACATCCTATTTTAGCGTTCAAAGTGGCTTGAGACAAATCTCATAAGCTGAGTAGGTCCATTGTCAGTTATAGCTATAAAAATGTTCCAAACATCAATGTCCCTAAATTTTAATATATATATATATATATGCTATAAATTATTGGTCATATGTAATTTTTAAGCTTACATATTAGTTTTAATGATGCTCTTATGAAAATTAGAGATTATACTTTTTGCCTCTTTATGAAATGACTCATAATATTAGAAGGTAACATAATGGAAATGCTGCCATACAATTCATCAGAGAAATGTAAATGCATACATGGTATGAACACTCTGTCATGTTTTATCTGGTGCTCAGCTTCTGTACAGAGCAATGTGTTTCCATACACAAGAGATACATCAAAAAAGTCACCATATAAAATACTTGAAATACATTACAATACGTTGATTGCATACATGCATGCAAATATGTGTACCAAAGTCAAACACACATTGCTGTTCCTCTCCTCTTGGCTTTCAGATTTGTGGTTTGATTGCCATTTTGAAGTTCTACTTTGGGAGGAGATCCCACAGTTATAGATCTGCTTTTTCAAGAGTGAAGCTAGAGATAGTGGCAGAAAAAATATAATAAAGTTAAATGTGTTACATGTAATTATATTCAACACAAGAATAAGGAATGTGGACAATGAAGTGATGAATAGTGTAATTTAGACTTGAAAGGGGAAAACAAGTAGCCTAGCTTACCAGAGTAGCCCTGATTCTCCTGCTTGATTGTCTTCATACTTGGAGAAAAGTGGGTAATGAAATATAAGCTATCTGCTAACAGTCCTGAGTATTGTTTCTGTGTAGTTCAGCACTATCATTACCAGACACAATTCCCTCTGGAGACCAAGGGCAGTCTGCTTACTAGCAGTTCTTCAATTACATATCTTAATTGGACATACAAGGGCACTGGAATTTAAGATATGAAAGCAATTGGACAATTGGGAATAAATTCTCAAAATAACATTTTACCTAATTATTATCCATTTTTCATTCTGAAAGTTACATTTGGGATGTTTTTCCATCACCATGCATGGTTTACTAAAATACACTTTAGAATTGCCTGAAAGGCTCTTTTATCCTTGAAAATAACAATTCAGAGAGCATTTTATTTCCCTGGAGATAATTGATGCCAATCCAATATCATACAGAGAACAATTCACTCCTACCACCAGGTCACAGGTGATTCTAAATGTCATAAGCTGATTTCCCCATTGATCAATTAAGTTTCTATACTTAATGCATTTTAAAAATACATAGGCATAATGTTTCATTCCTATGTAATTTACATAATGAAATACATTATAATACTTTAAGTTCTATTTATTCTTGATATTTAATTTCAGTGGTATTTCTTAATAGACTATTTATAGCAAATGTTTTATACAAACATTCGTTACACAAAGTTCCTTCCATTATTATGAAACTCCTAGACCAGTACATGTCTCAGCACATTATTTCTAATGTGTATGTTTTATATTACACAACAACCAAAATGTCCTCCATATTCTAATAAAATGTAATTACCTAATATAATTTTGAATCATAGCTTTAATAAATAGATACATTTAAAGGTTAGGGAATGGTTCACTCAGTGAAGTCTTCACACAGTAACTGTGATGAGTTGAGTTCAGATCACAGAAAACATTTGAAAGATAGCTTAGCTGTACATATAAGTCCACTAGACCCTTGGAGCTTACTGGCCAGCCAATTTTGAGAAACATAAAGTTAGGTGGACCTGGAATAAGAAATACATATGACATTGTTCTCTAGCTTCTGCTCAAATATGCACATACTGCACCCTAACTCAAAAGGTATATGTGTACATGCATAAATGTAAACACATAAGGTGTATGTGCACACACATTTATGTAAACATACAAATACAAACCCGTTTACCATACACAGTCACATTCACAATAGCAGAAACATTTTGTGTAAGACACTTCTCAGTGTGTCTCATTTTACTTTGTAAAATTTATTCATAAAACATTGAAAATAATTAACAAACACTCATCAAAGTTGAATTCAATAATTAACTTTGGTTTTTGTAAAAAAAATGCTGCCTCTAGATACACACCAGTTTCATCACTTGACTATAAAGGTATCAAAATGATCAAAACAAAATAGATATATAACTACTTTGGAATAAACAAGTATTTGTTCGGTTTGTGCAATAACGAGGAAAGGTTTATACTGGAAAGTACATTTAAGGTTGTAAAACATCTAAACTGTGTCAGACCTTTGCCGTTTGGGACATTAGAATAGAGGGCAGGAAAAACCAAATATATAAATGGCACAGACAATAATACTATGGCTTGCATATTTATTTACAATATAGTCTCATTTTGAGTCTATTCTTAATTAGAGATCTTCATATAACTGATTCTTCATTTTTAATAATTTTTGAGGTGAAGCTGAAAGTTAACTAAATTGAATAACAAATATTGAATAAACTGAGCCACTTCTCTGGGTAACAAAAATATTTTTGTGGAAACAATATCTTTTACAGCTTAAGTATATTTATTTTCAATTTAAGACCAACTTTTTATTGAGAAAATTAATCAAAATTAAGAGAAAATTACGTTAGCACATGAGCACATGCTGAGAGGAATAAAATTAAGTCATTGCTTTAAAGATTATTTTTAAAAATCCTCATATATAAACCACATCAATCATATGTTAGAAATCATAGAACTTAGTGTGCATTTTGGTTTTTTTTTTAAGAATTTGAAAGAGATTTTTCACTTTTGCATCTTTGTAAATTTTCAAACCATTAGTTGAATATTTAAAATATAACAGGTAATTATAGCTCTTCAGTGTTTCTCTAGAAACGGAGACCATTCAGATCTTGTCTCTTGTTGTCTAACAATAAAACTAGCCATGAAATCTACAGTCATAATTGGTGTGAGGTGACCCAGCAGTGTGTCCTTGTCACTTTCCCTGCTATCACTGGTGGCAGGATGGCAAACCTTTCCTCACAGCAGACTTTTGTCCAGACACATGCTTCTGCCTGACCCTTACTCCTCTACCCTGCGGGTTACTGAACGAAAAAAAGTGCAAGTGGATAATTTCTCTCACAGAGATCTGCAGGGTGAAGATTACACACCTCTCAAGTCCTGCTCTGTTGTGAGCGCTGGTGACTTTTAGTGGTACACCTGAAATAGAATGAGGTCAAAAGTACGCTGCCTACCGCCTAACTATTCTTAAGCATAGATAATAAATGGGATTTAAATCTAAGAAGTGAAGTGAATCCCATAAGATCTCTCTCTCTCTCCCCTCTCTGTGTGTTTTTGTGTATGTGAGAGAGATTTATATATATATGGCTGTCCCCATAAATTCAAAATGATTTCTCTTTGTGTATGGAAATGGAAAAGGTAATTTTGAGAGAATACATATTAGACAAATTTTAGCTTTGTGTATGTGTGCTTTTAGTATTTGTGTGTGGTGTATGCATACGTATGTGCGCATACATGCACGTCACCATACACCAAACAAGGCATTAGCTCTCTCTCTCTACCACACTATCCTATGTAGAAGACAGCTTTTTTCACTACTAGAAGTCAGAATTTTGCCTAGGCTGGCTCTGAAATGTGTTCTCAAGATCAAACTGTTCCCACAGTTTAATTTTGCAAATACTGGTGCTAAAGGGATGTGCAGCTACATGGGTTTTACAAGCATTCTTGGCAAAAAGAAAAAAAATCAAGTTCTAAAGTTGTAGAGCAAGCACTCTCAAACCCTGAGCCATCTCCTTATCCCTGCAAATTTGTATGTTTGATAATTAATTTTAAGAGCAACTATTGCTGTTCTTTGTAAAGAAACATGCATCTATTATTTACTAAAATATGACTTTCCCAGAACTTATAGTTCTGCCTGCTTTAAGAAGCTCAGCCATTTATCACTAAGAAAAGTCAACATTTCTATTGTAGCTGATGATCTTTACTTTCAGGATATTTACTATTATTTATGTTCATAGCACATTTAAAATTTTTATAAGTCAAAAAATACTTTTAATAGAAAACTTGTTTTGTAATATCTATAAAAAATTATACTATACTTGTGCTTTTTTGAGTGTAATCAATTTTTTTCAAGAAACATATGGTCTCGCAAAAAGTTTACTTGTCTAAGAATCAATGGAATGAATGTACACTGAGAACACAGGAAGTGGGTGTCTCTAGGATAAAAACAGAGATAGCTAGTGTTATATATCCTAAACATATTCCAAGCTGACTCCCTATGGTTCTTGAGGGTAGATACTGACTATAATTTAGTCACTTTTGCTAAATGAGTGCTATTAACTGTAAACTTGGTCATACTCATATCTGAAGCATTTCAGAAGCCTCTTTCTTGTCTGTAAGAATGTTCTGAAAATATATTTACCAACTATAGACAAATCTTCACAGTCACAATGATGCTCTGACATTCTTACTGTGAAATAAAATTGAGAAAGTTCAAATATAGGAAGAGTTTTTTTTTTTTAACAGCACGAATCTTTAATATTTGAGATATTTTCTATGGAGTAACCAATTTTAATCATTTTAATAACAATATAAGTTACATATTCAGAAAATGACAGAATTTACTACTAACTATTTTTTCTCTGTCTTGTTTTACTTTACTTTCAATCTTAGAAAATATGCACAATAAAATATAAAACAAACGTAGAGTTGAGTAGAATCTATTGAGAGATGTAATTTATTCTTTTGTTTGTTTGTTTTCTGGGGTTTTTTTGTTTTGGTCTTTTTGGGGGTTTTGAAATGGTTATTTTTATTTTATTATGTTACTAGAAAATGCACAGAACAAAAAAAAAATACCAATCTAGGTTCTTTAAGTGCACAGTTAAGTGGACATTGCAGTGGATTTCCAGAACCTTTTTTAAAAATCATCCCCTATAGCATGAATTCTATGATATTATAAATAAAAACCCAGGGCTAGATATTGGGGGAAAGCTGAAATATCGAGGAGATAGAGAAACAAACCACAGCCACTTCTTACCTGCCAGCTCCTCCAGCCTGTCTGGACGAAATCCTCAGATTCCAAACCTCTCTCCTCAGCCCACCAAGGAATTGTCAGGGAAAATGCAAAACCTTCCTCTCTCCCTTCATCCAGCTATTTTAACTTCCTCTTTCAACCCTTCTAAAGCCAGGTAGGATTAAAGGTGTGGGTCACCACTTCCTGACCTTCATGGCCTGACTCTGTGGTTGATTCTCTTCTGATATTCCAGACTAATTTTATTTTATTTATTATTATTATTATGAACAAAGAAGTCACACTTTCTATCCTTGTATATCCTTATTCAAGGTCCCTTCCTCCTCCCACCACATCAGGTCATTCTTTCTTCTCCACAACTCCCCATCCCCTCCCTGGGCAGGCAGCAGCATGCCCAAGCTGCAAACCACAACCACTGAACAGCTTGGGATCAGAAACACCCTGGACTGACTCCTTGGATCCCACTCCCCCTAGAGGAACACCTGACTCAGTCTTGAGGGAGTGGGGAGAAAACTAGATCTGCCAGGAGTGGAGACTGAACTAAGCAATACTGGGACAGTGGGAACATGGGTTGTAATTTATTCTTAAATTATGACTTTTTCAAATCTCTTATACCCACAACTATATGTGCTTTTCTACACTATCCTGAAGAAAACATTGGACATATTGTTATTATTTTAAATATAAATAGTGAATGATATAAAACCTTTATTAAAAATTGCCATAACTATGTTTAAAATGTTTTCTTAGTAGAAGCAAACCTGTGGAAAAATTTCAATAATTCTATTATGCCATACATGCTGAAATTCAAAATAATTTCTTAAATAAAGACCTATTTATGCTCCACTTTTTGTTACTGACTGATATGTACATCTTATTGTCATCCAGCCTTTCATTCCTCCCACATGGAAAATCCTTGCTCTTCAGTTATTTGTTGAATGTCCCCTGACTTAACAACCAATTTCTCAAAATTTCGATTTTGCTAACAACAGTGTGTGTGTGTGTGTGTGTGTGTGTGTGTGTGTGTGTGTGTGTGTGTGTGAAATGTTTCTCTCTATTTCCTGTGCTTAGAAATTGGGTCTAGACGCTTGAGCAAACTTAGTTTTGTCAAATATATTGTCAAGTATTTTTCAATTGTAAAATTCCTCAAATTTGAACATAACTGATTTTTAGTAAAAGAGCATTATTTTGGAAACCAAATACATGGAAATCTAATCCTGACATTGCTTCCATCTGCAAATAAGCCTTAGGCAAACAGATCAGAAAGTATCTTGCTTTCTTTACCTGTAGAATATGAACAATAAACATGATAGCTAAATATTGCTGTGAAGACTAAATGCAAACACAGTACTTTATATAGTACTAGGAGCATAATGAGCACTCTTGGTAGATATCGACTGTTATAATATTACCAGATAGCTGAAAGAGATTATGATGAAGAAAGTTGTTTTCTTTTGTTTTTTTGGGGGGGGTTGTAATTATTAGTTTTATTTATATACCTGAGATTTTGTTTTGTGATACATGCTTACACATTTAAAAAAAACCTGAAAATTCAATATAAAATTATTATACTTACTAAACTTTTAAAAGAGCCTTATTTTAATTATTTAATTACGGAAATATAAATTTGCTCAATCCCATGAGCTGAATACCCAGCATATGCAGGAAAAAAAACTTCAGAGAACATAATTAAATTAAATAAACAGTACAGATTAATTAATAATATTCAAATTTATTTTAATCTGCTAGGTGTAGGGGGATTGTATTTTGTTTTGTTGCAAGTAACTGTCCTGTCTACTAGTTTAATAAAAATGCTGATTAGCCAAAGGCACATGGGAAGTATTGGTGGGGCTACCAAACTAAGCAAACTCTAGGAACATCTCAGAGCAGAGCACAGATACCCCAGGAGACAAAAGAAGGTAAATTTTGCTGCTCTAAGAAAAGTTACCCAGCTGCATGGCCAAACAGGATATTAATGATGGGTTAGTTTAAGGGTAAAGGGTTAGCAATCTATATGCCTGGGCCCAAGGCCAATCAGCATCAAAATAATATGTGTCTGTGATTATTTGGGCCTAAGCGGCAATGGGGCTGAGAGTGGGTCTAAATCTCTGATCTAGACTGGAAAGTCCAGACCAGAAACCTATTACAACTGCTAGGGATTGTTAAAATATGTTTATAATACTTTACCAAACTGAAACCAAATATTTTAGATGAATTATTAATATTTAACATAAAACACTTAAATAAAAGTCAAATATATAAATATTTTATCTCTAGTGTTACTTTAACAAGTGAGGTAAAAATTATATATGTATATGTGTAGTCTGGATTTACTTTATATTTATTGTCATATATTTTATGTAAAACACACAAGTTATATATTTCTTTTTTTTTTTTTTTCATCCTAGATGCCTCTCAACTGAAGAATGGATTAACAATCTGTGGTACATCTACACAATGGAGTATTACTCAGCCATAAAAAAACAACAACAAAAAAAATGATATCCTAAAATTCACAGGCAAATAGATGGATTTGGAGAGTATTCTCCTGAATGAGGTCTCACAAACCCAGAAGGATAAGCAGGGGTTGTATTCACTCATTAGTGGATTAAAAAAAAAAAAAAAAAGAAAAGAAAAAAAGAAAACATTTTCTTAGATAATTTTGCTTTTGTTGCTCTAGCTTTTTATCACAGGAATAGTAAAATAATTAAGACAAATATTATAAATGGCCACTGTCATTGATATTGATCTACTTAATGTATGTGCCTTTTCGTGTAATATCTATATTAGAATCACCCCCATTTATTTTTTTCTTATTAGAGGAAGTATTTTGTTTCATTACCTACACTGTTCATTCCTATTTTCAGGTTATGTTTATTGTCATGTTCTATGTCTTTTCCTCCCTTAGAATACCACATTTTTTAGCTTTCATAATATCAATTATACTAGACTTCTTTGTATATTTAATATCAATATCAATCTTGTTGGTTGCTTAGTCCAAGATTTTTATTAATGTGTGCATTAGCTATTGTAACAAATGAGATTATTGTTCATTAAAAATTTCAATAAAAAAGAGAAATAAAGAGAGTTGTATAGAAAAATTAAATGCAACAATTTTTATCCATAAGGAAGCACACTGACATGTCTGGTAAAGATAGAGTTACAATACCTAATGTAAGAGTTGAAATGTGAGTGCACTAAAAGGTTCAAATATATCAGGGACCTGGTAATGAAAGCCACAGCACTTTTGTTTGTAGGTCAGTGATTGAACCCCCACAGGTTAGCAGAGCTCAAAAGAAAGCATCCCTCTCTAGCTCTGTGAAATATATTGTGTCTTTCTATATGCCATTCTTGCTTACACTTTAGAGTATTGCCACAAAGCTACTCACTTTACATTTCATTCATTTCTAGATATCTTTTAACAGCATCAAATTAAACAGAATGGATCTCTCAGTTCGACAGCAGAACCCAAACAACAAATGGGCTCATTTGTTGCCCTCACAAACAATAATTTCTAAAATATTTTCCTTCTGTATTTTGTATCATTTCTACGAATTTGAATTGATGATTATGCTTTTAAAATTATCTTGAAAATGTCTACTAATTAAGAGTTTAGCATGTTAAATTGGAAAATGGTGACAATTTGTTGTCAGATGAGTAATGGAAATATTAGTATAGGTACCTAAAAAACTGCTCATTATCAAGGACTCTTAGATAATGGAATGATATACTTCTTAGGCCTCATAAGTGTTAAAGGTAAATTGGGAAAATGTTCCATTCACTAAGGGGATATTTAAAATGTCCTTTTCTTCTTCTTTTTCTACAACATGGTGAGCATATTTGGTATTTAAAATTCACGCACCCTAACTATGAGCAGGAGGTGTCAAATACTAATATACTAAATACTAATATACTAAAGTCAGCTCTAGTTTCACTAGGAAAAGTTCCACCTCCAGATCCCTGACCAAGAACTAAATATTACCAATATGGAAATTTGGAAAAAAGTCAATTGTTAAAGTCAGATTATGAGATTTTAGCTGCCATTTTAAAACTACTTACCCAGCCAGTCAATGCCATTTCTACTTGCCAAATCAACACCCTAGAGTCATTTTGACATTTTAAAAAAAAATCTCAATTACACATCCAACTGCTGATTTACAAAGCAAAATCCAACCTGTGATTCTTGCTTTAAAAACCCATTGCCTTAGGGATAGATGGATGAAAGAATGTCTAGCTTTCTGGTAATGGCTAATATTTCTGCATTTCCATATCCCATTCATGGCAGGCCGTCTTTAGCACTTCAGTTTAAGCAGTCTCAGTTTCTAGAAAGCGCTTGAGTGCAGGAGCTATCGGGCTAGAATGGGATAATAAATGACAGAGACAACAGTCATGGGATTTTTTGTCTTCCATGAGCAATTTAATGATAAAATAGTAAATTGTCTTTCCTCTCGTTTACGTGTACTAGGATATCTTTGTTGTCCTTTTCATGGAGAAGGTTAACAGCTCAACCTAATTTTTGCTCCAAGGAACTTTACAGGCTGCCATTTGGTTAAGGTCTAATGGGCCTGCCGGGATTTGAAAACTGGATGCTGTGCTCACTGAAGCACGCTGCTCCACAGAGGACCTGGAAAAGAATGTTTGACTTGGAGAGAAAGGCCTGCCACTCCAACTGCTTTTCCACCTGCAGAAACAGAGCCTTTGGGACAGTAGCAGCGCCGTTAGCAGGAGGCCAGACTCAGTCACATGGGATCCTAGGAATGAGAAAGGTGTTAAAGTAGCCAGCTCTTCTGTTTTGCCAAGGATTTTCAGTCCTTGCTGATTTTGGCAATGTATTGAAATATCCCACTTCTCTCACTCTAAGAGTTTCCCTTTCCATTTCTTAAGGATAGCTTTGGGGATTGGGATGCCTAGTCCAAACAGAAAGACAGAGTTTTAAGGGGTTGTGAGATTCACACCCTATGGTTCCCCACAGGCCTTCAGCCAGAACTTGGCTGCTATGGGGAGGTGAGGAACCCAGCAGAACTAAGAGGATCAAGTTGCCTACCACCACAATCACAATATTAGAAGAAGAGGCTTCTAAAGGCACCAGATGTTTAAAGCATGTGAAAAACTAACACACATAGACACAAACACACACAACCAACAGGGAACACTGCAGCTTTCACTACAAAGATACTGAAAGCCCCGTTTGTATTTAAACAAGGAGAGAGAGACAACAGTCATGGGATTTTTTTGTCTTCCATGAGCAATTTAATGATAAAATAGTAAATTGTTTATCATCATAAACTCCTGATGAAGGCACCTCATATGCTTCTTTTCTAAACTTGTCATGTAAAATCCTGAATTATCTGCACCAGACTGTTGTACAACAGTGACAAGGTCTTTATCTCAAAGCAATTTCAAATTGTAAGTCGTGATAGTACACATCCACTAAATGTGAATTTGTATACTTGTGTCTGTTTAAAAAATACGACTCTACATTTAATGACACTAATTACATATACAAATGGACTGTAACTGCTGCTGCCATTTCCTGGTGATTTTTATCATCCACAAACAAACTGAAAGGACAGTTTCAGAACACAGCATTTTGCAATCATGATCCACACTTTGGGTTGTAATGGAAAGTTCTGATTAGCTCTCAGAAAGGAAGAGTTTCATTTAGAATTATTATTGATTATATATAAAATCACCACCAACTGAACACTAAATCTTTGCTCTCTACAGCAGTAGGTTTGATCAACCTCATTTAATTAACCAAGCATTTCTGTGTGCTGTACTTTCCCTGGTAAAGTAAAATATGTGTCTTACATTATCATCCTAATATTTGGACTAAACCTAAAATTATGTAAAATAAAATGTGGTTGAGAGAATAAAGTACAGAGTTGAGTTTTTAAAGAAAGAGCAATCAATATTAAAAATCCAGAATTCTAGAATATTGTTTTGACAAACATTTCTAAATTAATACTAAGAAGCCAATATAAATACAATTTTAAAATGGTCTTAAGCATACATAATATAAAGGGGAGAATTTATGTATGAAGTTAACAACTTATCAAAACTGTCCCCACTTTCAAAGAACCAAATATGAAATATAGATTTGTCAGTTTTTGACACAGCTAGCTTCTCACTACAATCAATTGTTGTTCATTGATTAGTAAATCCAATCAATGGCAATGACAATTTGAGAAGTAAATCCCTCCATCAAATCTGAAATCTTGAGCTTCGAATTCTTTGAAGTTCCCCCTTCCCTTTCACCAGTACACATTTCAGTGCTGTGTGGGGTAAATGCATCATTTATTTTAATCCCGCTGAAATGGATGGATGAGCCTAAATGACAATGCAAGCCCTTTCTCACAGAATGCTGTGATTCACTTTGAAGTGATATCACTTTTAGGATTAAGAAGTATACACTTTGGTTCTTTGACTAGTTGTCCTGTCTCTGTGTATTAAATTAATACGAATTTAAGACAAGATGAAGTCACAAATGCCTTCTAATATAAGTCCTTAAGAGTCTTAAGCAAAATTCCACTAGAGCAGCCAACCAAGATGAATAACTATTTTGAAGGGAATAAAACTATCATTTATTGACTACAGGCTCCAGTGTTCTCTTTAATCACTTGAGTTAGAGTGACTATCAATAAAAATCAGTCTTGAAAATATTTTCATTTATCATCACTTTGCCAGCATTCAAATGAAAGAAATGTGAAGTACTACTGGAAAATAAATGAATAAACATTAAATTCTAAACATGATGCTTACTATGTTAAGCAATTAATTCATCTAACAGTTCATTATTTTTCATGATGTATATTTAAAAATAGATATTGTCAAAAAGACATGTAAATTTCACTTGTTTAGAACTTATGTATTGTATGAATGCAATACATTATTCTGAGGAGACACAAGCATAAAACTGTGTAGTATAATCTTTAGATATGAATTGTGGACTTATTTTACATAAAGATTAGCCTGTAATTATTTGTTTTATAGAACATTTTCTAAACAAGATATTGAGACAAAGAAATTCTTCTATCAAATGAGTATCTAAAATAATCCAACAACTTTGGAGCATTTATTGCCTTGTTTTATCTATTCATTTATTATTTTCTATTTAGAGATAAAATACATCAAGAATTACAGATCAATCAGTAACTTAAAAAGTAAAATAAAAATGCTGTGTAAATATATTCAAATTTAAAGCATACATATTTCAACCATATACTTTGAGTTTATTTGCAGCATTTTGTTGATATCACATTTATGAATAGTTTTAAAATTAATAGGTTTTGATATTTCTCTATTTGAAATTTATCTAAATGCATTCTTTAGAAAATATGTACAGTTCAATACAAAAAGTTTGTAAAAATAACCAAACTCAATCACAAAAAAAAATGTTTGGTAACATTGTACATATACCATGAACATACCTGGAATGTTATGTTCCCATTTTCTGTAAAAAGAATGAAACTATTTTAATTATGATTTGGAATATTTCAAAGCCATATGTGAGGCTCCACTTAAAACAGAGAAGTAAGAATTGGTGACTAGCATGTCTTAGGTAATTCATGGAAACTGGTGTTTCACATTTCCCTTTGAAGGTTCTCATTGTACTACACTAATGATTTTTTTCCAACTCCCTCATTAACCACCTTAGCAAGACAAATCCCACTTCACTCGCTTCTATTTAACTGGTCCTATTCGTATTCTCCACATTTTAAAAGATTGTTTCTTGCTTCCACTTTGTCATTGTTGTTTGTTATTATTTTTTGTATGGCTATTGTGTGTGTGCAAATTTCTACGTATATGTATATGTGTATTTTTGTGTGCATACATTTATGAAAGCAAGAATAATCTTTCCTATAAGCTTTAATCAATTATTTCTCTAAGGGATATTTCCTTCTTATAGCTCTGAGTTCATATTTAATGACAGATAATTGAAGTCTAGTCCCAAGCATAGCATGTAGACTAAAAGGTAATACTTTAGGTTATTTATTACAAGAAACAGTTGTCTATTGTCATATTAAACTACCTGCACTTCACTGTGAAATCAGAAAAGGCTTTGTGGTGCTTTCATCTTTCAGGGAGACTAACCTTCTATTTCCAAGCTTTGCCTGGAAACAGAATCAGTTTGTAACCAACCATGAATTGCCCAGATGATTCCAGGTACAGAAGAAGAATCCAGGCCAGAAAGTGTCACTCTGATTGATTTCACTTAGGAAATTAGTATGTTAATTATGAGCAGGTCTCCAGGTTTGGTAAGCATTGTTTTTTTATCAAAATTGTGCAGCTTTCTAATCTAGAGAGAATCAAAGTCATAAGTACAAGAATTAAGTATTGAAATGATAACTGTTATATAATGAGTTAAGATATGAAAGGTAAATATTGAAGACTTGGATATGACAGAACATATTTTGTGCATGTTTAGATAGTAATTTTGAGGATATGAGCATCCTCTATGGTGGCAGCCCACATCACTTTCTTCTTTGAATAGAGATTTGTTCATATTTAGGTTATCAAGATGAAACTTCATTAATACCATGGAAATCTAATTCTAGTTTTGATTGTAGTACTTGTGGTAACATGATCCAAGTTTTAGATCAGTTTAATGGACAAGTAGTCTTTTTTAATTTCCTGAGATTGGCTGTTGGAGTTCATTCTGTGCTACTGTCACAAAGCAAATGAGACCTGGACATCATAATGCAAAAGTATTATCTGCTGAGTTCTGGACGGTGGGAAGTCCAAGATAATGATCTATATTCTAGTGATAGGGTTCCTGCTCCATCATCCTTTGGCAAAGGTAAAAAGAGAAGGCAAGAGAAAATAAGACTTCAGAACCAAAGGAGGCGGTGTCAGCATTTCACTATTGAGACAAAATACCCAAAGGAAATAATTCAAATGGAAGAAAAAAAAATGGTTTGGGCTCAAGATTTCAAATGTTTCACCCAATGGTCTCATGGTTCCATTGTTTTGGGTATTTAATGAGATAGAACACAATGGGTGCAAGAGATTTTGGCACAGAAGTGAGGCTCTTTACATCACAAAAGCCCAAGTGAAGGTAAAGAGACAAAGTGAAAGGAAGAAAGCTACTATGGATAAGAGAGACAGGATCTTGTCTAGTGACCCAATTCTTCCAAATAATCTTTATTTTTCTAGATTTTCCAGGCCCCAACAGTCATTCAATTATGAATCCATACACAAATGCCACATGTTCTAATCACTCTTCAACAGTCTTTCAGACGACAAATAAGTCTTCAGTGGATGGCCTTTTAGGAGTGTTTTAGTACCAAGCCTTCAGGAAGACTAAACATGTATTGAACAGAAACTGATTTTTATAGTGATACTACTCCTTTAATAAGATCAGAATCCTCCTGGCCTGCTAACCTCATTTAAGTCCTACCCCTCAACACAGCTGCTTTAAAGGTTAGGTTTCCAACACAGATTGTGGGACACACACAACTTATGGTATTCACAAAATGTAATTCTCATTAACTGCTATGAAAGCATAAATCAATACATAACAGGAAGAACTGCAATGGCTCAGTACATGATGGAGACTAAATTGAGTCTTAGAGAAAGGGGAAATTTCTTTTGAAAATTGGAGAAATTGAATATTCCCTTCCATTTAAATAGGGAGATATGTAGCATCAAATGCTAGAGTGGACACCCACATCCTCAGAAAGCTTTGGGCAGTTAATTGCTGCTGGGAGAGGGTGGGCAGTGTTCGTCCTGCATGTTACACTATCTACTAGTTATAGCACTTCTTAGAATGCTAAAGTGATTCTTGTTCATCCTAAGTCCAGTCTTGTTCTTCTCATGTCAGTTAAGAAACTACATCCAGTGGACATTCAAACCTGATTGAATTGTTTGTTCCAAATCCTGTGGACAAAACTCATATAAACTGGTCTCTCATCATCACAGCTTATTCTATAAATTCCCCATATACTGTTTAAGATATTTTTTTTTATCTGAACTGAATATTGGATCATATGATTTCAACTCTTGGGTTAGTCCTTCTTCCCTCTGGAATGCCTTAGCTGATGTTTGAAAATAGACCTAGTTATGTTCTCTGGGAAGCCTCAGAGCACACTATCACCCTTTGCAAACAATATTGTGATTTGCTACTATAGATTTGAATCCTCCAATAGCCTGGAGTTGATGCTGAACTAAGCCACCTTGGGACCTTGGGACCTCCTGCCCTTGCTGGGGAGGAGATAAGGAGAAGAGAGAGTGACTGGGAGTGGCAGGAGAGGAAGGAAGTTTGAACAAGTGGATACAGGGATAAAAAATGAGACTTTATTCATAATAATGAAAAAAAGAAAGTGCCTTGGGGGCAAAGACTATTTCTCCTTTTCTTTCAGGCTATGCAAGAAGCACAGCTGCTGCCAAAGCCTCACTGAACACAAAATCAGAATGAGGGTGGTGGTCTTCTCTGGGGAAGGAACAACTATTGACAGCCAAGGGGAACAAGAAAAGCATCTGGCAGCTGAGAAATCTATATTTCGACCTGAATGGAAGTTACACAAGTGTATACATGTGTAAAAATACATCAGTTGAACTCTTAAGTGTGTTGTACTTTCTTAGCTGCACTGAAATATGTTAGAGCTCAATAACTTAAAATAAAAACTTAGTATAGAGGAAGTAAAACTGTGTTATTAGAGAATAACATCACAGGTCTAAATGCAGTGAGCTTATCCTTGCAATCGAATTACAGAAAACACAAGAGATTGTTTTATTATCTTTATTTCATGTAAGTCTTGCAAAACTTTATCAAGTTTCATGCACGGTAAACACAAATTTGTATTCATATGATAATTGTAACCACTGATATACGTGTAGACTTCCTGCCTTCCTGTTTATGGTAAGAAAAAATTCTGAAAGCATGTCCCTATTCTCACATCAGAATTAGCTAAAATCCACCCATTGTGTGATCTACCCATTGGAATATATGTTTATAAGTAAAACTATGTTCAATAAACATGGACTCTGGTAAAAAATTTGTTAGTAACTTTTATAAAAGATGAAGTACAAATTGCTACAACCTAACTGTTGAGTAGTTACTTTAACACATATCTTTCAAGAACAATTAGCTGCAATTATTTTTGATGCAAGGTATTCGTCCTCAGTTTCACAGATTTTCTTTTTTTTTTCTTTTTTTATTTATCAAGAAAAACTTTCACAGATTTTCTTAGTCACATAAGTCTTTATATGTCCTTCTTGCCCAGATAAACAACCTCTTACAAGAAGAATTTGAAGAGAAAAGAAACCTACAGCCTCCTAATGAAGGTGCTCAGAAACCATTCCTGATTCTTTTCTAAGGGCAATTTCATAAACTTTATCCAATATCACTTGGAACATTTATAAACAGTTTTGGCTTTATTTGGTTTACCTACTCATAATAAGAATTCAGAATGTACATGAATGTAGCATCCAGGAAGAGAAAGAGCCCTGAGTTCCCTATTTCTACCTGATGTGTGGCTCTGCTTCAGTTCACCAACTGCAATCTTGTGTGAGATGCAAAGAAAACCTATGCTTGTGACCATAAAGCAGAAACAAAAAGTGCAGAACTCAGCAACCAATGCTACTTCATATTATTCATATAAACAACCTCAGCTACATTTTAATGGAATAATATTTATAACTAGTTTTAATTCTATTAATGACACCCAAGTACCAAAAAAACACACATTCAAATACAATTTAAGAGGTTTTTTTTTAATTCTTTTTTCTAAGAATGAAAAGATTTATTTTTCCAAAGACATGCTTTAACAACTTAGAAGGTATTACATTTGGAGAGGAATTTAAGGGCATACTTCCTCCACCAGCAGTTTAGATCTAGAAACACATCACTCACTAGTGTCAATTTGAGACAGTTCAAATTGCCAAAGGTACTTGGTAAACTTTAATCTCTGTCAGAACTGTAAAGGTTACTGGCCAGGTTCAAAACAAATCAGTTACAACAGTGTTAAAAACTACAAGAGCAAATGTGCAAGAAAATATGTGTCAAGGTGTGTCTGTACTTAACAACCAACTCCTCAGATATACCAGTAATAAGTTCAGCTATTCACACTGGTAACAATAATAGTAAAAACAACACACAAATATACAGGCGGAAGATTGACTTAATCTCAATAACAGACTTCCAGATGTTCTAGCTTCCTGGTATGTTTTTTAATGTTACTAGAAATTTAGAGGAATCCTTTCATAGAATCAGGAATATTGGTATCCCCATATCGATTTTTAAATCTCATTATAAAATAAATGATAATGGACTCAAACCAAAGCAAGAGAGCACTTTTATAAGCATTAAAGAAATCCCTCAGGTCAGGTGCCCCGAGAAAGAGAAAAGGGAAAAGAGCTTCAACATTTGAGTTAAGCCAACCTGGAAGTCTGCCTCCTGGTGGATGGAGGACTTCAGAAAAATACAAAGAATCTCAAAGTGCACTCAACCAGGCCAAATGTTTCTTAGTTACTTTACTTAATTTCTTTCCAAAAGTGACAACAAGGGAAATGAAATAGTAATATCTCACTAAGGTGCAAAGACCCTGAGAAAACCTCATTGTGACTTTTATGGAAGGCACAGTTCTGGGAATGGAGAGCTGTTTCATTGCATTAAAGTAGTGATTATTCCTTCTTGCTCGTGCACTTGGCCTAACATGAACCCATCTTCCTGAGCAGTGGTATCTTGTCCAGATGACTGACCTGCTCAATTAAACAAACCCCTAGGAGAGGGAACAACGGTATGTCTCCATTTAGAGACAGATTCCACTGTTTGTTAACACTTCCAGCCCAAATGCTGTGCCGCTTTTCATGGGTGCGTCTAGCAAGCTAGCCACTTTAACCACACCCACCAAAAGAAACAGGATAATAACCTAAACCCTGTTGACTTTGAGGGTCTCTCCTGAAAACTGAACATAGTATTTCATTCTCATTGATCTAATACAATTGTACACCATAACAGAAAGTTATAGAATCTGGAATCTGGCAACATGGTAGTCAGCTAAAACTGGAGCCTCCTCATAATAGGAAAAGAAGGAGAATTTATATTTGAGTAGAAAGATTGTGCTTTACTTTGGGAAACAATGAAATATTCTTCTAGCTACTTAGAAAATAAAACTAAGAAGTAATTCAATTAAATAATTAAAATGAAAACCCCATCGTGTAGGCTCTACTAAATTTCACTCTTTAACAGAGTATTTTATTGATTTTTTTAAATATAAATCAAGGAATATTTGGATATATCAAAGAACATCCAGAAACTTAACATTTTCTTTATAAAATGTAATGAAACAATGGCAATTATATTTTATGGGAGGAGTGGGAGAGAAAAGGGCTGATAAATGTTTTAAGAGAAAAAAAGTTAACTATAATACAAATAATTTCAGCCCACTCCTGAATCAGAACTCACTCTCTCCATTGGGAGTTCTAATGTCAGATTTGAGAACCACTGATTTGTACATTCTATTTCTGGAAATGATTTCTTTTTAGTAATTACTAACAGTTTATGAAAAGATCTGCAATTTTATTTTTCCAAGTGTTCAAGTAATCTTAACTCATCAAAATGCTAAAAATCTTTTATACCACAGTAGTCTGAGACTTACTCATGTAAATGGCCTGCCAGTTCCCTAACAGCTGGAAACTCTCAGCCAGTGCAGCTCTGAGCTGCAGCCCTACTCCAAGCCACTAAGAGAGAATCATTGCTCTTTGTCTAACTGTAAACCAAACTCAGACAAGGCAGTTCTTTTGTGCTGGGCCTGATGCCAGAGTTCGTCAGATGAGTCCCAGGAGGAAGGTGTTTGTAGCATCCTAAAGAGAGTGTGACAAGACTTTATGAGACCTTACAAAAATAGGGACCCATTCCCTTATCCAGTAGATTTTTACATATTTGTTTGGACATCCCTGCATGTATTTACAAAATATCTGGTCAATAATAAACTCAAGTGAGACATTCTATCAAGCAGAAGTCACACATACTTCAAAAGGGAAGACTTCCTGTATCTCTAGCAAAAGAGACTGCATATTAAAGTGTACTCTATGAAAATGGAAGATTGATCTCCCAGGAATGTCTAACAATTGTTCATAAGTTCGAACTCCCCAGGTTTCTGTAATTACTTCCATTTAGATTTCCATAGGTCTACCCCCAAATTCATAGATCATTTGAATAATGTTGCACTTTATCTAGCATCCCCATATTTCACAGTGCTATGTTCTGCTAGTCATCTTCCTTAAGTGTCAGGGACACACTGTTTTCTTCTCCAAGCTTGAAAACACAACAAAAACAAGAAACAACAAAAACACCAATCTCTGTTACTTTGCTTTTCAGTTTATTTACTATGTTTGGGGGTTAATTTTAATTTAGAAATTACCCTTTTAAAATATAGTACTATAAAATGAATGCTTCAGTGTCTACTAAGAAAACAATCCTAATGTGCCATATACCTACTTATTGCTACTCTCGTTGTAACATGGGGTAAAAAGTTACAAATATTGGCAAATAGCCAACAAAAACAATCCCATTCAAAAAAAAATGTTGCAATTGATTGAAGGACTATGTAAGGGTATGAATGAATGCATAGTGATGATTTCAAGTTCTGGGTTTGAAACTCCTAGCCACACTGTTGTCTTTTAAGCTCTACTGTTAAGAACAAAATTGTCTGGTATAGATGTAAAAACTGGCTATGTTTACTACTCCTCTTCATAGTCAAAATTGATAACATGACTTTAATATTCTAAATTATATTTGTTTTATGGTAAAATAATAAAAATAATGGTTAATCCTTAGTGTCTGTAAAGGTGTGATACCCTAATAAATATGGATCACAGAATAAGGATTTGTGACAGAAGAAAGACTACAATAAGTGATTTTTTATTTTTATAGAATAAAGTCTCATTTTTAATGCATGTATACCCTTGTTTCAACTCCCTTCCTCCTTTCCACCACTCCTGGTCACTCTCCCTTTTTAGTTATAAGTCCATCTTATGCAGATTTGGAATCATTCATTGAAATTAGATTTTAACATAGATATTGGTTGTTTACACCTGTAATTCTCACCCTTAGGAATAGCCTTTATGGTAGTTTGAATGTAACTGTCCCCATAAGCTCATAGGAAGTGGCACAATTAGTATGTGTAGATTTGTTGGAGTAGATATGTCTTTGTTGAAGAAAGTGTGCCACTGTAAGAAACAGCTTTGGGGGTCTCATATTTGCTAAAGCTATGTCCAGTGTCTCAGTCCACTTCCTGTTCAAGATGTAAGACTCCCAGCCTCTCCTCCAGGACCATGGTTGCACATCATCCTGTTACACCATGACTATAATGGACTAAACCTCTAAAAATGTCAACCACCCCAATAAATGTTTTTTTTTTCTTTAGGAGAATTTATAATATGGTATCTCTTCATAGAAATTAAAACACTGAATATATCAGCCTTAATCCTGGGACAGTCTGGAATATGTAGTAGAACTGTTTAATGATAAGAAAGAGAAGAATTGAATTTGGGTTATTTAAAGATATCTAGCATTGCCCTGTCAGTCAATAAAATTTGGTAACAAATTTCAGGACTTATAAAGTGCTGGAAATACAAAAGGAACCTGAGTATTTAGAAGTCAAGAAGTCAGAGATCCAGTTAAAAATCTTCCATATTTAAATATTTGCTCCACGATGGCACAGTGTTCTACATGGTGATGCACTTATCCTCACATCATTCATATTCTGTTCTCAAATACACTGTTTCTCAAAGGCTCCTCATGCTCTTGAATGAACAGCCAATAAGTTATAAGATGAATGAATGTGCAATCCATAATAAAAATCATTTAGGCAAATATTAAGTCAGCATTAATCACACAGAATTTTTACCTTTGAATTTTATTAATTGATTTCCTTTAGTTTTGGAATAGATACCTCTATATAAATTTAGTATTTCTTCTTGAAGTTAATAGGATGGAGAAAAGGGGGTAACAACATCTCAAAAGTTACCTAAAATGAGGTCACATAAATATGTATTTGTGTAATATCAAATCAATTTTTAAAGTTAGAAAGTTGCAAATTGATTTCTAAAAGAACCTGCGGCAAATATCAAAAGGTTTCTACATGTATAGACAATAGAAGGTTATGGTAATGATTCTTACTGAATGTACACTTTAGAAGAATGCTGGGTGAGACTTAAGAAAGCAAATAAAAATAGTGAGCTATGAAAGTCCAGGTATACGAACACTCAGACATGAAAAGGCAGCACAGGACACTTCAGTGTCTGGTGCCTGAACTCATGAGCCAGAAATTGAGATCAATAAATGTTTTTACAAAGACTGCTAATTACTTTAAGTAGATATGGTGGCGCATACCTATGATCTCAGTACTTGGGAAGAAGAGGTAGACCATCTGGAGTTTGAGACCAGCCTTGGCTACATAGCAAGTCTAAAGAAAGGCTTTGCAACATGACATTCTTTCCCAAAAAAAAAATTGTAAAAAAAGAAAAAACAAATTTAAAGCAGTTTTATGTTGGGCAACTGTGATCTATATTTTTATTATCAAGAATGTCTAATCACTTGGTTAATGAAATGATTAAAGCATTTATCCAAGACTTATATAACATAATGGAAATAATTCTTCTGTCTTCTTTCAAAGTATAATTTATCCTCATCCATATCAGGAAAAAATTAATCTATAAGCATTCAGACTTCATATATAAGCAAAACAATATATTTTCTAAAACCAAGCCTCAGTTTTTAAAATAAAGACACAATTAAATAACTAAATTAACTTCTTTATTTCCAGTGATGTCTTAAATTATTTGTTCTAAAATAGAATAATGTGATAAAGAGAAAAGAAGTGATGATTGCTGGGACATTTTAATTAAATGCACTATCTTATTTTCCATATATATGTATATAATTTTCATCAATATTTATAAATCAATAGTTTATTTATACAATCCTACCTTTGTATAGAATAAACATCTTGTACACATTTTATACACCTCTTTTGTCAACTCTCTATGAGTTTGTTTTCTATATCTTACTTATATGGATATCCCTGTAGACCAAAGGGAAATTATTTTTAAAACTGTTTTTATGCCAGTACCAGGCTGTTTTTATTACTGTAGCTCTTTAGTATAATTTGAAGTTGGGAATACCTCCTGAGGTTCTTTAGTTAGGCAACATTGTTTTGGCAATCATGGCTTTCCTGTTATTCCAAGTGAAAATGAATATGGTTCTTTCAAGGACTGTAAAAAATATGTTGGAACATTTTAATATATTTTTTAAATTTTTAATAAAGACTCATTTTTTTTAATCTATGTAACCCCTTGTTGAAACTCCCTTGCCCTTCTCGCTTCTCCCAGTCACTCTTTCTTCTCCCCACATCCTCATCTCCTACCCAGAAAGTGCAGGAGGTCCCAAGGTGGCTTAGTTCAGCATCCACTCCAGGAAGTCTGACTTCCTCATTCCAGCATCAAGAAAGACTGGGTCAGATGTTCTGGAGGGAGTGGGCTCCAAGGTGCCAGTCCAAGGTGTTTCAGATCCCAACCTGTTCAGTGGTTGTGGTTTGCATTTTGGATGTGCTTTGTTTTTGTTTAAAGTCCACTAATGAGTGAGTACATCCCCTGCATATCCTTCTGGACTTGTGATACCTCACTCAGGAGGATATTCTCCAAATACATCCACTTGCCTGCAAATTTTAGGATATCATTTTTTCTTATTGCTGAGTGTAGATTTTTTTTTTTCTTATTGCTCCATTGTGTAGATAAACCACAGTTAATCCATTCTTGACTTGAGGGGCATCTAGGTCGTTTCCAGGTTCTTGCTATTATGAATAATGCTGCTAGTATATAGCTGAGCTAATGCCTTTGGAGTGTGAATGTGCATCTTTAGGATATATGCCCAATAGTGGTATTGCTGGGTCCTTTGGGAGATTGATTCCCTGTTTTCTGAGAAACCGCCATACTGCATTCCAGAGTGGCTGAACAAGCTCACACTTCCACCAGCAGTGGAGGAGTGTTCCCCTTGCTCTGCAACCTCTCCAGCATAGGCTGTCATTTGTGTCTTTAATCTTAGCCATTGTGACAGATGTAAGATGGTTTCTCAAAGTTGTTTTGATTTGCATTTCTCTGATGGCTAAAGATGTTGAGCACTTTTTCAAGTGCCTTTCAGCCATTTGTAATTCTTCTGCTGAGAATGTTGGGATTTTGATGACAATTGCATTGAATCTGTAGATTGCTTTTGGTAAGATTGCCATTTTTACTATGCTGATCCTACCTATCGAGGAGCATAGGAGATCTTTCCATTTTCTGATATCCTCTTCAATTTCTTTCTTCAGTGATTTAAAGTTTTGTCAAACAGATGTGTTACTTCTTTGGTTATAGTTACCCTGAGATATTTAATGCTATTTGCAGCTATTATAAAGGGTGATGTTTCCCTTATTTCTTTTAAAGCCAATTTATCTTTAGTTTATAGGAGGGCTACTGATTTCTTTGAGTTAATCTTGTATCCTGCATATAGCTGAAGGTGTTTATCAGCTGTAGAAGTTCCCTGGTAGAACTTTGTGGGTCATTTATGTATACAATTATATCATCCACAAATAGAAATAGTTTCATATAGTTTCACAAATAAGACTCAGAGCCAATTATTGGGGAAAAGCTAAAATATCAGAAAGAGGAAGCACCACAGTCAATTCTCACTCAGTTGTCTTGGAACTTCCTCAGCCTCGCTCCTGGTTGCTTCTTCCAGAGGCTGTTGCCAGTTGCTTCTCCCAGTTGCTTCTGTCCTCTATGGTTTTCTAAGAGCCATTATATATCCTGTCTCATCTAGGTTAGGAGTAAAAGCATATAGCCTTGAACTCACAGAAACAGAAGAATCTCTAGAGGATTAAGGGTGGAGGTCACCACTCCAGCTTTCACTGTGCTGGAATTAAAGGTTTGTGACTGACTAAGCTTTTTATCTTTATATTCAAGGTCTAAGAACTTCCTGAGCTGTCTGTCAAGGATTTGACTGGGTGCTCTCTCCCCAATATTCAGGTTAGTTAAATGTGTAATATATAGCCACAGTTTCACTTCTTCTTTTCCTATTTGTATCCCCTTAATCTCTTCTCATTCTGTTATTGCTTTAGCTAACACTTTGAGAACAATACTGAATATATAAGGGAGAGGACAGCCTTGTTTAGTTCCTTATTTTAGTGGGATTGTTTTGAGTTTCTCTCCATTTGGTTTAATGTTGGCCATCAAAGACCCCGACATTAACCCACACAACTATGAACACCTGATTTTTGACAAAGAGGTAAAAAATATTCAAGGGATATTAGCATTATTATTTCATTGAAAGATTATGGGTGAATAAGGTAATTTAAAACACACACAGAAAAAAAAAAAAAAAACAAGGGCTGCTTAGCAGAAATTAGTTGTGGCCATAGTGTATCTGTGGGCATTAGCTGTGACCTACGGTGCTTTCTTCATCTGTAGCTGAGCCTAACCTGGCTTGAGGTGTCTTAGATTTTAATTTTTGTGTTCCATGTATTTTAGAGAAAAGAGACACAGAGAACAGTTATTTTCATTATTTAATATGCCTACATAGGAACAAACTAACTACAACTATTGTTAAATTTGAAGCCTGTTTATCAAGTTTCTCCCTTTAAGATATTCTTAATGCTGTATCTTTTTAAAGGAATTTCAATACACATGTGTCTTTTCTATAGTAATAGATGAAGATTAATAAAGATAATTTAAAGACTGTTATCATAAAAATACAATTATCACAATCATTCTTCCAAGCTTTGATAATATTTTTATGGTCTTAATCAACATTTACTTTATTCATGTCAAATAATGTTAATTTTATAATACTAGAACTGTGAAAATCTTACACCCAATGCTTAGTCTGCCATTTGAGTCACAAGGACTGGCTGTAGAACCATATGTTTGCCTACATTAAGAGAAACTAATGTAACACAAATGGAAAAAATTATTTATAATATTAGTTAAAACTAAGGAGAGAAATTTTAACTCTACCTTGATCATCATAATTCACAGAAAAATGTAAAAGCCAGAAATATATGTATGTGAGTTTAGCTATAGGTTCTGTGGTAGGTCCTGGGAGATGGCTTTCTGAGTAAGAGAGAAAAGCTTCTGGGGCAGGCTGTTTTCACTTTGAACACATTTTTTTTTTTTAGGGGAGAGCAGTTGAAAATAAATTTTTAAAAGCAGATGCTAGCTCCTAGAGCAAGACCAAAATGCAAATAGCTGCTAATACCTTAGTCTTCTCTTCATCCCCAAACTTTCATATTTGATTAAACTATAGTGGGTTTGTTCTTGTTGTTGTTTCTGTTTTCTGTGCTTCATGGAATGGGTCTCATCTTTCTGAATATTCATTCATCCTAACACTGTAAAGTCCTACTACAAAGACTTTCCACTTAGATTTGTTAAGTTGTAGTATTCTTTTAATAATCAAATAGTTAATCCTTCTAAATAATGTTGTATTCAATCTGATTTCATATGTTGGTTTTATTCTTCCTAAAGTAGAAAGCTTTCAAGTTGATTAGTGGAGTGCTGAATGCTTTATATTGACAGAGCCCCGCTGTTCAGCAATCTATATTGCAGGCTGCCAGAATGAAAGCCAGGGCTGGATCGTCTTTGTTGTCCACAGTATTTTAAATTACAAATGATGTTGATTTTAATCATCTTTGGACTATTTGCTTCGAAGCTCAATGCTGGAGGAGTCAGCTCTCTGATTGCATATACAATATGTTTCATTGGGCTTAGCCTTCCACAACACTTTTCACCTTTAAAATACTTTGTAAACAGTCAATCCTTACTAAGACAGAAAAAAAAAATCCAGATGTACTAAGAGGTATGTGTAAAGCAAGTCTTCAGAAGGAGTTTCCTATAGATTACATTTCAAGACTAGGTATTTACTTGCTATTTACTTTCAAATCAAAAGAGAACATTTCAGAAAATCATATTTTCTTGGAAAATAGTACAATTTAATCACACAAAAGAAGTACTGTGAATAGGCTAAAGTTTTGTTAAATAGTATATATAGCTTTTGACATTAGCTGTGAATTTTAAAGAATATGTTCAGATACAAAAGAAAGAATTTGTAATTATTGCCATTTGCAGGCTTAAACATTGAAATCAGAAAGACAAGAGTCATATAAGAAAACCTCAATAAAGCAGAGGTCAAGGAGAAAAACCATCTGTATTTGATGCACATTGAGCTGTGACCATAAATTAGAACCTGGCAGTTAGCTGTGGTTTATTTTACACGAAGTCTTATTTTTAGCAATTAAATAACAAATGCAGTAATAATGCACTTAAATAAAATAAAATACTTAAGTGTTAAATATAAGAAAGTTTTCATCATTTGGCTTGGTTTTTGTTTTTCTTGTTATTATTTTGTTGTTGTTGTTGTTGGGGGGAGTCAAAAAATCATTCAGAAATCAGACAGTACTCTGAAGAAGTTTAGAGAGGTCTACCAGCAATGTGGCAAGCAGTATTTATAATTATAAGAAAAGAAATGGCTTACAGAACTAGTTTAATTGGTTACAGCTGGACATTTGCCTAATTTGGAAGTGACATGATGAGGCATTGTCCTTATATGGACATGTGCTAATCAGTTGGGAGCCTATGGCTGAGTAAAGCTCAGCTGCTGAGACTGACTGAGCCTTAGTGTACATATTTCATTGTACAACTTACTTATGTACTATGATAAAGAGACAATTTTAAATCAAAATTATTTTCATGATAGGTAAAATTAGTATTTACATGCCCAGAGTTTAGATATTAATTAGGAAAATCTTTAAATTTACTGATTTACTGATAATCAAGCTTGTAAACACTTTTGAGAACACAGATAAAGATAAAAATCTCTGAATGTTACAATGCAAAAATTCTAGATAAATGGAAGTCATGTCCAATCTCACACTCCCCTTTTTTTTCTGGAAATTTATCAAAAGATTTACTTCTCATAAACTGATAAGTATATTAGGTATATCCATCAGAGATCACTGACATATTCCAGGGCAAACTTTGAAACTGAGGAATAGGTCCCTTAACCATGTGATTACATAGTAGTTTTTGTGATGGAGTTGTTTACATTTTACTAATACTCTTAATGCCATCATCAGAAACTTAATCATACTCAGATCTCATTTGAAAGATTATGTGACCTTTCAGTTTGGCTATTTGCTCCTTTACCTGTCCAAGAGAATGTAACTACATTTAGAGTAAAAATAGATTAAAATGTTTAATACTTAAGCTCAAGAGTTCGATATAGTATTCTGTAAACCCTATGTGTTTCTATGGACTCATTGTATGGACTGTACCTATTTTTTTATTTGAACTGATAATGTGCACACATTTGAATCTGAAACCTCTATTTTAATCTTTCTCTACAGAAATTTTTTTTTTTCAGATGCCAGCTTCTTTTCAAGAAAGACTCTAAATATCGGTTAAATCTGGGAGTAAGATGAAAACAAGTAGCCACTTAGGATGTGGCTCCTGCAACATGAAGAACTTTTGACTGAAAGAAAACAAATCGAAGTGTCCTTTCCTTGCAGTCAAGAGATCGGCTTTTCTACAATGTAAAGCTTTCAGCCTGGCTACTTTATTAAGTAGGAAATGGTCTTAGGAAGAACAATACTTTATGCTATTGAACACTAGGGCTGCCAAATGACATTATTTACTTCACAAATTTAACATAGAATGAGTGCAATAATTATTTACAACACAAATTAAATTTTGAACACTATTAAAGGCTGTTTGCTTTAAAGCATGACCATATCTTGTAAAACTAGTAACTGTATTGCAGTTCCCATTTTACAACTTCCACATATGGAAGATTGATGAATGATTGGCACTGATATAATAAAATGTCGAACAGCAGGAAAATATTATGAAGCCAGAAAGGGAGCCTATTTTAACAGCTCACTGTCAGGATAATTTTCTTCACATCAAACCTAAAACTCTTCATCAGCTGCTTAGTACATTTAAGGCCATTCTCAGTTGTCCAGATTTGGGCTGATTTCTCCTTTCTTATCATGGTTAGGACTTCATATTCTCAGATTGCTCTTCAACCACATTTATTGGTCTTTCCTTGCAAATATAGCACTATTTTAATACTTTTTCCATTCTTTTACAGTTCCTAATATTGAAGTGTAGAAATATTAAGAAGCATATTCAATGTTACACAGCAAATTAATAATCAGTGGAGAATGGGCAATATAGCACCTGAGTTTCCAGACAGTCATGAAGCTAACAGGGCCAGAGAGATTCTCATGCTTCAACTAAGCAAGAGAAATAAGCCAAAACAATAAAATAAAATTTTAAATATAAAATAAAGTATTAAAAACAGCAGTCTTTTTCCACAGACAGAAACCTCATGAGATCTGAACCTTACAGTCCCATTTGTTTTTGTCTTCCTGTCTTCAGACTTTCTCTCCCATATTACACCATGACCTGGAAGCCATTAGAAATCATATCCTACATCTAATGAGCAAGGGAGGCATGTTGTACCAAATAATGCCTGGGAGTCCATAAACACAGAAGGTTCCAAGTTATTTAGAAATCCTTCTTTTCAGTGTTTCCTTCCTAGGTCTATTTTCAGTCATCTCTTATGATGAAAATCAGAAAGAATAAAAACATAAAGGACTTGGGATTTAATGCTTGGGGTTAGATAAATAAATATGAGGATTAAGCACTTATAAAATTACTAGATGAAGTTACAAAATTTACAATAGACGTGTACAGTGATACAGGTGAAACTTTTGATGAGGTGATGAAACATGAGAGACCTCAGGAAATCCTACAGAAGATGCTTTAATACTTACTATAATGTGAAAGTCTTCAGTTTTCTGAGAATCTTTCAACCAAGCTTCATTTTTGAATTAGGTTTAGATCTGAGGTATGTGGTAGGAAAATACCATAAAAAATTTTTCCAATAAAACAGTAATCTAATTCGATAGCAGTGTGAAAAGATTTTTCACAAAGAAATGTTATTTTAATCTGAGCTTTTGAAAGATGCTAAGAGTTAGCTAGGCTGAAGAGATGAGAGAGGTGCCTTTTAAAGAACTGGAAAACAATGCATATGGAACCACTAAGAATTTGGAGACAGAGGGCTATTGAAGAAAAATGCTTAAAACATGAGAGAAGACAAAGGTATCAGATAAATCTTAAGGCTGTAATTAAAGACAAGTCATATCTGGCCTTTATAAAATGGTGAGTAATTTTTCTCATTTTATTCTATGGTCACACAAAAACATGTTTGCAAATGAAGTAATGTAATGTGACACTATTCCCACTTTGAAAAGATAATCAGCTAGAGAGAGGAAGAGAGAGAGAGGAGAGAGAATGTGTGTGTCTGTGTACATGTATGTGTTTGTGTCTATGGAAGTTGTACCTATCAGAAGAGTTAAATGATTGAATGATAAGAACTTCCTTGAGTTTCCATAAGTTCTGTAAATTTAGCTTCCAGTTGAAATGAGCCAAATGGTACTTCTAAAACTCAAAATTGTGCTATCATCAGCGAAGCTGAATGAAAAGAAATTAGTTATGGATGTAACAGGCAGCCCACTTAAAGGACATCTTATATAGAAACATCATTATGGCTTAACTAAAAGAAGAAAATTATTTGAATGTGAATTTTAAAAAACACAGTTCAACAAAAACATAATTCTAGCAAAAATACAAAAAAATTCTGAAACAGTTGGATGACTATACTCAGAATGTAACATTAAAAGCTGTGTAAAAGGAGGACAAATTCTGAAATATAAAACACAACATAATATTTGGCTGAAATTCAAAACTACACTAAATTCACTAAGTTAAAAGTTTACCAAAATTCTTCATTATTTTATACAACTTCTTTATAGTTACCTCTTTGCATAATTTAAAATATGGATAAATGTATAACATGTATAAATGAATATCAGATGTTTACTAATAACTGATCATTCCTTTATCTCTGTTCATATGATAGCCTTTTAATTTTTAATGGTTTACTTACCAACATTTGAAGTTAATGGAAAATATGTCAAAATTCTTAATTCATTTAATGTACTATATTTTGACATTTCCTATATTTATATTAAATGTCTCTGCTTTGTGAAAGATATATTAAGACAAAAATGGAAAATTCACAATTTCCTGTGATAATGTGATTTGTTTTTATAAATTTGAAATTGTTTTCCACAGAAATACAAACTCAAGCACAACCCTGTGTTAAGGTCATTAAATTTTTTTTGATAGCATCTAGATTTAGTCAATTTTTCATTGTTATACTGATTTATACATAAGTCAAACTGGGAATAGCAATTAATTAAAAAATGATGACTAATATTTAGATTAAGACCATCAAAATAGTTTTAGCAATTTTCAGTTATGGCAACTCTCGTCAGACACTTAAAATGGTTAATTTCAGTAGAATGACAGTTGAAGACACCATTTGAATCCTAGTATAAATAAATTTACTGGTTTGTATTGCTTTCCCTTTGTACTCTAAGAAAAAGACTGTCTAATACAACTGAGATACTAAGGAAATAAAACATATAAATACCATTGCGCAAAATAGATTGAGAGATATACTATTAATTTTATATTTATAAAATTTCAAAAGATACTGCTTTTGATGTCTTGGTCTAGACATCTCAATTTTACTCCTGCACTCTCTCCTTCATGTGTGTGAGATGTATTTATTTAATGATGTTATCATTGAAAGTTTGGGGTTAGGGTTAGATGTATTTACAGCTAAGGAAAATGAAAGTATCTTATAGTAAAGATGCATTTTTCACTATCATTAGATTTCTACAGGATATCTACTAAGGCTTCTGTGTTCCTATCTATCTTCATTCATGCAGATTATTCTATGTCATGTCATTCTTAAATGGTGAGAATTGGTTAACACAAAACTTTAATTAATGAATGAATCTGGATTCTTGACTGGTGAATTTAGGAAATTCACAGGCCACAGAGAGATAATTTTCAGAAGAAAGTTTAAACATGTATAAAGACTCTCAGCTTCAAAAGAGTGTGGACTAGATCATCAAATTGTTTCTAGAAGCACCTATGGGAGAAAGGGTCACTTGTATACATGTGTATAAATATAACATGTGTATAAATGGGTCAATAAAACAATAAATGTTACTGCAAATGAGAACCTCAAATGCAAGAATAGCAAAAAATATAAGTAAAGGTAAATTCTCAATCATGAGAGCAATGCAAATATATATGCGCATGATATGCATAATAATTCTCAAGTAAAAATCAAGTATATGAAACTAATCTCAGTATTATTGGTCATTCTGATGGTCAAACCTAGGGCATGATACATGCTAGCCAAGCACTCTACCAAACAAACTACACTCTATAAGGTATATTTTAAGTAAAAAAATAAAATAAAGGTAGCTCTAAATGCATAATTCTTATTGTTTTCTTAGGCAGAGGAACAGCAGATGTTTAGAAAACTATGTGTACTTTGTATTTAATTGTGTATACTTCTTGATTTTTGAATAATACATAGAATATTTCTGAATTTATAAACAAATGTGATTCTTTTATTAATCTTCTTTTGCATTTCTAGTTAAATTAAAAATTCTGAAAGATGATATTATACACTATTTTGAGAAAAACAGATTTAAATCATTGAATTTTGTTCTTACTCTATATAAACTCTTTTTAAGTTTCCCTTGAAATCTAAAAAACTAAGGTCTATAACAAAACCCCCATATGTCTGGCATGATTTGTCTTTTCCATAATCATTTCTATCTGACTCAACTTCTGAAGTTACTTTCAATTCAAAGAAAACTGTAAGAACCACATCACAAATAGCCCTGCAATCCTATGTAGCTGTAGATGTGTAGTTACTCTGGGGTGACTGAGAAAAGAGGGAAATCCATTTATCATTTTGTTTCTTCACTAAAATTCTCTGAGAGGCTTCACTACAATCTAAAAAGGCTCAGTTGTTTCAGATAAGCTTTTGAGGTCAAAAAAGGCCCCTGAGCCTGAAAGCCAAAGCCTTCATTTTATTCATGAAAGAATGATCCATTGCCATACTTCCCTGAATGGCTATGTCCATCTTATCTGATCTCACAAGTTAAGCAGGGTCAGGTCTTGTTAGCATTTGGGTGGGAGAAAATGAAGATTGGGCTGCAGCTTGTCATAAGTATTATATGTTTGCTTAGGATGATTATAATAAACAGAAAATGAAGTTGTAGATTATTTCAGAAAAAATAAAGCCTAGTTTATCATTCAACAAATTGTTTTAGACTTAAAAATGATTATGTTAAATTTGTTAAGTAATTGTGTTATAGAAGCAAATGACATAGGATAAATGATAGTCAGATAGTTAGACAGATGAATACACACAGAGAGAGAGAGAGAGGGAGAGAGAGAGAGAGAGAGAGAGAGAGAGAGAGAGAGAGAGAGAGAGAGAGAGGTTCAAGTTTATAAATTATGCAATTATGCTCCACAACAATAAATCACTTTTATTTTTGTTTATCTAACATTGGCCCTGCACATAGAAAACAACCTGGCTAATAAGTATTCCACACTGGTTGTGTTAGAATAACTTGATGGTGGAATATGAATATTCACTTTACTAAGTGACAGCACATCAGAGAGAATAAAATAAGAGAAGGAAAAGAGAAAGGGAAGACAGTGAAAAATTGGATTTGATAGAAGTTTAGAGCAGCTTTGCAAATAAAGAAAATAGTGCAATCAACGGTTCACATACTTCTGGGTGGATAAGAGAAAGGATGTCATGTAAACAGTTGTGTTTTTTAAGCTCTTACAGAAAAGAATAAGGGGAAAAAATGCCAGCAAGGAGCTGCAAAGTGTGAAGGCTCTTCAGTCACTTTTCATCCAGGAAATAAAGACCAAGGAATCATGGATTAATACACTAAAAATAACTCAGGGATTAATGATCCTTTGCTTTGCTTTTCTCATGACAAAAAACGACAGCCTTTCATGTAAAACTGAGTTAAAGCTCTTTTTTAGGTAAACACTTTTTATTCATTTTACATACCAACCACATCCTCCTCTCATCTCTCCACTTACCTCCAAGGCTCTCCCCCACTCCCATTCCTTCCTCCAAAAGGGTAAGGCCTCCCATAGGGAGTTATCAAAACCTGGTCCATTCAGTTGAGGCAGTACCAAGAACCTCCTCTTTTCATCAGCCTCCCACCACAGGTAATGAGTTCCAAAAAGGCAGATCATATACCCGGGATAAATCCTGTTCCCACAGACAAGGGCCCCTCAAACAGCCAAACCTACACAATTGTGCCTTTTATGCAGAGGCCTAATCTGGTCCCACATAAGCTCGACAACTGTCAGCCCAAAGTTCATGAGTTTTCATAAGCTTGGTTCAGTTGTCTCTGTATATTTCTCCATTATGATCTTGACCCCCATGCTAGCATAATCCATCTTCCCTCTTGTCAACTGGACTTTCAGAGCTTGATCTACTGCTTGGCAGTGAATCTCTGCATCTACCTTCATCAGTTACTGAATGAAAGCTGTAGGATGATAGTTACCAATCTGATTACCAGGGTAGGCCAGTTCAGGCACCTTCACCACTATTGCTAGTAGTAGTGAGTAAAAGTTTTTAAGAATGCCATGCCCTATTGAATAATGAGTATCTAAAAGATGAGTAGTATAGTACACACTTATCAAAGCTGTCTTGGATTAAGATTTGAGGTTATATATGGGGAGAGGGATCCTTCAGCTCCTGGAGGATACCAATGCAAAAGGGAGAAAAGGAGAGAAGAGAGGGAGGAGGTTGGGAGGAGATTGAAAATTAAATGATAACCATGAGCTAGGAATGGAATAGAAAGAAGCAATGAACAAATCTTCAAATTAAAGAGTCATTTATTAATTCCTTGAGGAACATGCTTGACATATGCATAGAGCTCTGAAGAACTCTCTTCCAAGTAAACCTCTAACTTTGAATGATAAATACAAATAAAAACTTGTTCAGCGGTAGACTTCAAGACTGCACATCAGAAGACTTGAATATTGAAAAGTATCTCAGGAGATTTTCTTGCAGCTGGCATACACTAGCTTATGTGTGAAGCACAGCTTTGCACTCTGGTTTTATATTTTTTAAATGTATGTTAATTTTCCCTAAATAAGAATTAAGTAATTCTAATTTCTTGGATATTAAGAAAAGAACTTAGCTTAAATTTCTAATATTATAATAATTGTTGTATAGCTCACTAAAAATATCAAGTCATAATAAATAATTGTCTAGCATAAAAATGTAAAAATAAATATAAAGTTAATCTGCTTGATGGAATGCCTGAAACTCAAAATTTGTAACTTGCTCTTTTGCAGAGGTCTTGTGTTTGATTCCTAGCACCCATGTCAGGTGACTCACAAATGTCTGTAACTCCAGATCTATGGCCACATGACCTCCTAAGATACTCACATGTAGCATACATGTGCACACACAAACAGAATCAAACACATAAATGAAATTTTAAAAATAATAATAAAAGAGATTTTAAGGTAGTAGTGTTAGAAGAGAAAATATTTTTAAATGTAAAAATATAAAAGGCACACTGTCTCTTTGCTAATAGTTATGAAGAGATAAAGAAAGTAGAGAATAGATGTCTGAAAAATTGTTGCAATAATGAAGAGAATGTTTCCAGTAAGAGGAGAGCAAAAGCAGACGACCTGGGCCCTCTTCTTTGTAATTTTGTCATTAGAAGAATTAAATCTATTTTTATAAGAAACATCAGCCTTTGCAATAATGGCCACAATTATAGATTGATTGGGGTTCTCATATTTGATGGGATCTATTATATTGGTTTAACAGATTTACTTCATGCTAAATATGAAAGCATAACATAAAATGTTATAAGATAAAAGATCAAAAAGTGTAAAGTATCTAATATATATGTGTGTATTTAATTTCTTTTTTATTATTATGAATAATGTCATATTTTTTATCCACATACACTCTTGTTCAAACTCCATTTCTACTCCTGCCCCTTCCAGTCATTCTCTCTTCTCCCCCCAGCAAGGGCAGCAGGTCCCAAGGTCCAACACAGTATATTTAGGTATAAAGAATAGAAAATTGCCATCAGCCTTCAAAAGCGTTTGTGTTGTTTGGGTGTTTGTGGGAGTCCTGATAGTGAGAGTGTAGAGTATGAGAACATATCTGATATTTTTGCCTGCTCTTGGGACCCTTTTTCTCCTACTGAGTTTCTGTGCCCAGCCTTGATATGAAGTTTGTGCCAAGCCTTATTGCATTTTGTTATGCCCAGTTCAGTTGTTATCACTGGGAGACTTGTTCTACTCTAGAAGGAAAAAGAGGAGCACTGGACCTGAGGAGAGGGGAGGTTGGGAGCTAGGAGGAGAGGAGGGAAGAAAATCTGGGTCAGGATATACGGTATGAGAGAAGAATAAACAAAAGGTAAAAAGAAAAAATAACTAATTGCCATCATCCTTCGAAAGTATTATCCGCTTTGCCCAGAAAGAGTAAATCTACATTCATAGGCTAGGGTACCAAGTCTCTACTAAGATAGCATTTTAAAGGATATTGGTAAATTTAATTACCAGTTTGTAAGAAACTAGCATTTACATATGTGCAGATTTCCACAAAGGTCAGAAAATGGCTTCTGATTACCTGCAGCTGGAGTTCCAAGACGTTGTGAACCAGCTGTTCTGGGTTCTGGGACTTGAATTTTGGCCTCTTGTGAGAACAGAATGTCCTCTTAATGGCTAAGCCATCTTTCCTGCTTCAGCATTGTCATTTCAAATGAATTTAGATTTAACATTCATGGGACACACAAAGAAAATTGCAAATAGAGACAGTATTAACATTTTCCCATATTGTAATATAGTGATTTGGAAAACAAATGCTTAGTTGGATCATGATACATCTGAGGTGTGATCATTTTGAAAAACTGACAAACTGGAATTTTTATCTCATAATTGATTTGACACTTCAACCTATCTTTTTTTTTTTTTTTTGCTATTTCCATTGTATATAAAAATCACACACATAAACTAAATATATGATACCATTATTATTGGGTTACATTAAGAAATATTGAATAAAGACAATTACCTGTAATTCAAAGCCAAGCCAGAAAGCCAGCAAAATCTCATTTGAGAAGGAGGAAAGGCAAAGAAGAATAAAACAAAAAAGACATGAAAATAGAGAATGTGAATGGAAAAAGGCATCGACGTAAATGAAGACTAATATTAACAAAATTCCTCACAAACACACACATTAAGTCACCATAATGAAACATTCATTTTTGTACAAATGATTCTACTAATAGAGATAAATATTTCATGAATTTAATGGGATGCTTCCATTTTCTCTGTGAAATTCATATATTAGTTGTACTTTAATTGGAGACTTACTATGATTTTATGCAAAAACACAGTATTTATATAGAAATGCATGTAAAAACACACAAGTATATACATTGTACATTTATATCTGTTATCAATATCAAGTTCTAATTCCCTTAACTAATAAAATATGCTACTGAAATCTTTGTCTTCCACTCTCTTTCGAACTCTTGAAATCTGAGGCATATAGATAGCATTATAAGGCATTAATTTAAAGCCCATACATTCAATATGTAGAGAAGTTGATGAAATAGATAAACCTTGGTGTCCACATACTGTGTGGAGACCCTTGGCTGGGACTTGCTAAATACACAAGGATGTCTAAGCATAATTTTCATTTGATTTTAAGTGAGGAAAAAATATTGGGAAAATAATTTTAATTTGCTTCTCATAATGCAAAATTTTATGAGAATCTGCTCACACAAAATACATGAATTCTTCAATATAATCTAAATATCTAAAATTAATTTTGGAAAAATTTTCCACATAGACACATCTAATAATTTGCCTTCAGTAGGATGAATAAATAGGAGCTAAAATTCATCACATATTTATATAGTTTATTTTTAGATGAAATCTTGTTAAAATATTAAAATTCCTAAGGTTTATTAATTTTTCAGTCTTTTTGTTCTTGTCAACTACAGATTTGACCCAGAAAATATTCTTTATCAATGTAATACTTGTGATTGACAATGGATTACTGTGCAAAAGAACAGATGCCAAGCTTGCACAATATGATTACTAGATGTGTATCATGTATTTGGACCAAGATTTTTAGACTTCAATCGATTATATGATTCACAGCACATAAGAGATAATATAACCACTGACAGAATGTTCCTTCTCATCCACACTTGATTTCTCATCTAGGCTCAAAGTGTCTGAACTCATCACTGACATCCCCTACCTGAGGTCCCATATTTAATAATCAACTCTTGTAGTTTCTGTGCCATTTACTGCTCATGTCAATTTCTTCCTTCTAGTTTCATTGCACCTACCATATTTCAAATATGCTTTGCCACAGTCTGCTCTGTCACAATGCAGGCTTCATGCTGATCAATCCTGAAAATGCCATCACGTTAATCTTCATAAAATACATTTCTGGACTTGTCGCTCACCTGCTAAAACATTTCAACAGCTCTCTACTACCTAGCTAACAAAGTCAATAATTCTTAGTGTACAAATCAGTGTACCTATGGTTTGGTTATGTGTGATACTTCAGCTTATGTTAGGTGGTGGATCATTTTTTACCCTTGTATATATATTAAAAAAGGACATAGAGATTTATACCTAAAAATGTGCATTACTTACTATAAATCTATCTGTGACCCAGTCGCCCTTTCTCAACTGTATCCTATATTCAATAATCAAACTAGCATCTTCTTTTTTCTTCCTTCTTTATTTATTTTGTATTTATCAAGAAAAACAGTAAAATGAATTTAAAATGCTGATAAGTTAACAATAACTATGAAGAAGATAAAAATCACAAGTATGATTTATCAAAGGTGACAATGCAAATAAGATTACTACACATATATTTACTTTGTGTTCAGCTTTCCCTCTGAATTTTTTCCTTTTCATCCCTGTATATCTTTATTCAAGGTCCCTTCCCCTTCCTGTAACATCAGGTCATTTTTTCTTCTCCACAACTCCCCATCCTCTCCCTGGGCAGGGAGCAGACAGTCCTATGGTCCCACTGACCCAATAATGCTTAGATCAGTCTCCACTCCTGGCAAACAAACTAGCATCTTCTTATTTAGAATCTCCTTTTTACTATAACAGTTACCTCAAAAATCTATTGTGGCATGCCATAAATAGCCATCTGTGGTGATATGTCACATAGTTAATAAAACCTGAAATATTTGTGAGATTAACACATAGTCAAAAACTCGGTAGACATAAGTCAGGATGTTATTCAGTTTCATACATACCTCAGGAAGTTCTTCAACTTTCAGTACAAGGCCAAACAGCTGGGAATCAATCACATACACTTTTAATCCCAGCACAGGGAAAGTCAAGAGTGGTGACCTACACCCTTAATCCCATAACTCCAGAGGCAGAACGTTCTCTGTTCCTGTGAGTTCAAGACTAGCTACAAAATAGAGTAGTTCCTGCCTTTAATCCTTAACTGGATTGGATACAGCTGGCGAGAAGAGTTTTAAGGCCTCCTAGAAAATCAACAGAGGCAGAAGGACCAGGAGCAAGGCTGAGGAAGTTGGAAGACAGCTGGGTGAGTATTGACTGTGGTGTTTCCTCTCTCTGATATTTCAGCCTTTCCCTGATAGTTGGCTCTGAGTTCTTAAAATCCAAATTTGTGCAACAAGTATCAGAATGACTCTCAAATGTAACATTCTTTTTCTATATGATCAAAGGTAGAGAATAGTATATCAGCTATTTATAACACATCTGAGGTCAAAAATTAAATCTAATTCACAGTTTTCCTCAATCTGCTTTTATGTCCAACTATAATTCTACTGGGATCAGAAGGAGAGGAGACCAGCAAGTATGTTTTGGAAAAGTTAAGATTAAAACACAGTGGAAAAATACATGTTAGAAACAAAGAATATCTATTGATGCTTGCAAAGGCCACATTTGCCTTAACTGATTCTTTTGTTTGGTTGTGAGTTTATTCTCCTGCATTAAAAGGCTCTTTGCTCTGGGGTTGTTTGTCAGTGCTGTCTGTGTGCAGAGAGTGATTAGAGACGAGTCTCCACATGGGTAATTTAGACAGAAGATCACTTATCAGAGCACTTGTGTTCAACTCAAAACTAAAAATACTATTGGGGCCCTATAAATGTTAACCAGCATGAGGAATCATGATAATGAACACTTCTCGGCACATGTGCCTTTGAGTACATACACTTGAAGTTTTTCCAATTATGGTTCAAGAACATTTCAGCCCCCTTTATTCAGGACTATTATTCAGACTCCTCTGGAAATGTTTTATTCAGGTTGCACATCTCTCCTCTACAATCCTTGATTTAGAATTCAGCTCTCTAGTAATGAGTGGAAATTGGGCTCTGAAAGAAATACAAATACAGACACACACACACCATTTTCTTAAGTGATGAATGCTATAAGTATGCATTGTCTTAATCTCAGGAAAAAAACACAAAGCAAAACAACAACAAAAAAAAACCCCTGAAACAGTCTCCTAAACTGTTCAAATGCTTTAGCTTTGAAAACAATGAGAAAAAAAGCAAATTACAGGACAATTCAACTCCTTTTTGAAATATCCATTATTTTATTTGTAATGTTATGGTTTAAAGATGTGAATAACATTTATAAAAGGGCCCCAAGCAATCTGCTAGTTTCTCTCAGCCAATGCACAGTCTAACTAGACATGGATTGTGTATTGCTTTGTGTGGTGGGCTTATTTTGATGAAAAAAGATAAAGGTATTAGCTCTGTAGGCTAACTGTGTTCAGTCTCTCTCTTTGGGCTGTTGTTTATTCTCCTATTTATAACTGAGGACAGGTCAGACAGCCTTTGAAACATTGTCATGAATTCTGAGCAAGAAAGTCTGCTCTGTGTGTGTGTGTGTGTGTGTGTGTGTGTGTGTGTGTGTGTGTGTGTGTGTGTAGTGGCTATGACGGGGCATGGGGGAAGTGAATGTATATGTGTTTTAGGATGTGGAAGCCAGAGGTCCACCTCTGTTGTTGTCCCTCCCAAGGCCATCTACCCTATGTTTTGAGGTAGTCTCTCACCTGGGCCTGGTTTTGATGATTAGGATTGGCCTGCTGGCCAGGGAGCTCTGAGCATCCTCCTTTCTCCACAACTTCAATATGAGAATTTCTAATCTACAACACTGCACAAAGTTTTTTAAATGGATCGAATTCAAGTACTTCTGCTTGCTCAGTCCTTGCTTACTCAGTTTATCCACTAAACTTTGTCCTTAGTCATGCCCCACCCCACCCCAGAATCTTAAAAACCATTTCAAAACAAAGAAAACACCTCTCCTCGTATTTCAAAGAGTGCTGTCAACTCATTGTGAAACTTCCCTGTTTCTAACTATTAATCAGGCAATTTCACTTTTAACCTTTTCTATCAACCGAAGACTAGCATAGGGCTATTGGGTTTTGCTTAGAAAAATTAAAATTAAAATAGCCATCCCTGGTGTGCCTGAATAGTCTGAAGTCTCTGTTGAGGCTTGAAAGAAGTCACAGGTGAATGAGTGCTTGCTAAGACAGAACTGAAGGTATCCAGCAACTGTGGAAGAGAATGTCAGATAACCATCTCACTGGGGAAATCAGCCCTTCTGAAAATGATTTCCAAGAAAATGGGTATGCATTGAAAATACCCTGCTTTTAAATGATCATGATGACAAGAATTGCTTTAGTGTCAAACTGTTCTGAGAAACCCATGCTTACATTTCCTAACAGTGATGGCAGTAGAACTAATGACTGGGGCAGATACTTCCTACATGAATTAAAATTCTGTAAGCAAGGCAAAATTAAGTGATGCACACCGGCCACATCTGAGCAGAGTCTAATTCTGAAGATGCTTATCTAAACTTCTTGGTCTTAAATCACACATGAATAAGCTCAGAAACTTGTAGGTTAAAGAAAACACACCTAACATCCATGTCCATATATTTATTCTAAATGTCTTACCCATGTATGTCTCAAAATTGCATTTACTCTGACACCTGCATGAGTGATCAGATAAAATCAATTACACATATTAATTATTGTGAAATTAAACAAAACAATAAATTATTTTAAAAACATTCGCTTTAAAATTATTCCTGATCCCATATCCTAATTTTTTTTGCCTAAAATTTAATAATATTTACATAAATTCTGGCAAGTGAGATAAAAACTTAACTGGAAGAATGCTATAAAATTTCCACACATATATTTAAACATGCTTATAAACAATATCTTTTTTATTTTTGCTTCTTTGTAAGCAGACTAAAATTGTCTTTATTAAAAAATATATTTTAAATCACTAATTTAAAAATGATCTGTTCTTTTCAAGGTAGTGTTATACATTAAGCAGTGAAAATAATATGACTCATCCATGTCACCAAAAAGTTATTCTATACATATAAACAATGCATCCAGGAAAACAAAAATTAAATGTATAAACAAATATCAGAGACACTAAAAATATATGCAGTGAAAATATTTTATATTAAAAATTTTGCTTTAACAAGTACAGGGATCAAAAAGATTTATCTAGAAAAAAAAATGAAAGTATTTCAACACAAAGAAAACAAAATTATTTCCAAAAAGACAGAATTGTTTAGTTAATAGTAAAATAGACACATGGCTGATGCTGTAGCCAGTAATCCAGGCTATACAGGCTATATCTCACATCTGAAAATCTCTAGCTAAAGTATCCCAAACTACTAACACAGAGAGAGAGAGAAAGAGGGAGAGAGAGAGGTAACACAATACCCCACTTTCTGAATTAAAATTTGTGTTAGGAGGAAAACATTAATTACCTATTTTTCATGTTATTCTGTACTCTATACTTTGCATAAAATAAAATAAAACATTCTTTTCTCCCATTGTTAATTCATTTTGGAGTTAATCTCCTCATGCCATTAACAATGGGAGAAAAGTATATCTGAATCATTAGAATTCACCAAAGACTCCAACAGTCCTAAGCACATGTGCAAGAGTATATTCTCTACATTTGATGCATAACAGCTGTAACAATAAAACCAAACCTTTTTGTTTTATTAAAAAGGATAAAATTATGCATCATTTTTAAGATACATACTTTTATATAAAAATTATGATGGCTACCAGTGATATTTTATTTGTTCACCAATGCAAAAATGTGCATTTTGCTTATTTTTCTCTAGTACTATAAAGTACATTTTATATTATAATCATAAAGTGATTGGTGTGTAACAGAAAGAGACAAACATAGTTTTTAATAGGTCATTCTCCTCCTTTCATATGACTAATCAATGAATCTGTCTTCTTTTTTTTCAAGGATTAATTTGAAAATAGCAAATCATCTTTTCACTAGAATTTTGCTTCTATGTTTTAAAAGAAATCAAAGTATACATGTCCTTCCATATAATATTGGAAGTGGATCAAATTTCTGTCATATTGAGAGTCTCATGTTACCTACTCAAACATTATAAGTATATCTAATTTAATGTCCAAATGCTTTTTGACATTTACCCGCTTAGCCTAAATGCATATGATAAACACTAGGAATGATATATAAGCTTACACAAACTAGTTTGCCAAACTCAGAAGCAGCTATAGGGTGTACAAGCCAGAATAAGAGGGGCTGGGGAGATAGAACTTCCATCAGCTATAGGCACATAATAGAAAAATATCTAAGAGTGCTGATGCTGAAATAAAAAAAATATACGAGTTAGGCAAAACTCAAGAGAATAAAAGTTTCTAATGAAGTTCATAACTTATGTAAGTAGCCCAAAGTGAGAAACTATATTGTGTTTGAAAAAATAAAAATTCACTAAGAATGGCCAGAAAAAAAGATTCAAGTGGAAAGAAAGGAACAGATATCAAGAACTACAGAAATAGTGATGCTACCACAGTAAGCTGAGATGAGGTAGCAAAGACTGTTTAGATTCTACCCAGAGTGTACAAAAGATCATCTGCAGTTACTAAGCTGGAAATGTATGTTGGAACACAATCCTTTGGAACACTGTGAAGAATGCATAAGAAAAATGCAAGATCAGACTCACTGAACCTACTTTATGCTACAATTGCTATGCCTTGGCTTTGGAATGAACATTCAAGTATTACACAACTTTCCTCTTACTAATCATTGATTACCTCATGACTTGTCCAAAACAGTGTCTTAATTGCTATACTTAATAATTATGCTGGGTAATCTAACTTGTTTACTATCAGAAGTTTAACAGGCCAAGAATTGATTAAATTGGATAACTTCTCTCTTGGATAGAAGCAATATCCTTCAACAGAATGCTAACTACCTCTGAGAATTACATTTAACTCAGACTTTCATTGCCATAGGCAGAAGTAATTGATTTTAGGCTGGGTGAACTGGTTCTTAATACTCATGTCCACAGGGAGAATGTCATTTTAATAAGAAGCTTCTGGGAACCACATTCCACTTTATAAAGGTTTTTCCTTTGTCTTCATAAGCAAAATCTGAGAGTCCCTGCTTGCCCTTAAGTTCACAGTGAACGAAGCAGTAATATAATACTGAGTTAGCAATCTGCAAAGAGTCTCTTTATCAGTTCAGCTACCTACTTACAAACAAAGAAACAAAAATTTATAATTTCTTAACCTATGCTTAACAACCCAAACCCTTCAGCAGCTTTCCTTTGTTTTTATAAAACCTACTTGTGTTATTGATACCCAAAATCAAAATAAATGAATGAAAATTAGTAAAAATTGTTGGAGAGAGAGACTAAAACAAATAGTATCACTTCAAATACTATTACTTTTTGATAAAGACAAAACTGAAATCAATTTTTGAAACATGAATTTCTACCCACCTATGAATCCACATTTTGGTGATTCACCAGTCTAACTGCCGCTGGTCAAGATGGTCATCTGAGTTGAAGAAAAAATTATATAAATACATATTTATGCCTATTTATGTTTGAATTACTTTTTATAGAAAGCATTAGCATAGATTTTTATCATTATCAAATAGTAAAGCATATTGTGCCTAAGTGTTTATATATTGAGACTTAAAATTCATACATAATTTTTGTCAACACTCTTTACTATCTAGTTTTCTCACAGTGTGCAATCTAGCTCACAAAACCCCAAAATATTTAATTTTCATTACAAAAATATTTGCTTGAGGACTGGAAAGATGCTCACCAGAAATCAAACATATTTGCTATCAACCTTGTTTGCTCGAGTTTTATTCCTGAAACCCCATATTGAAAAGAAGATCATATGAATACAACATGAAAGTCATAACAAACCTATACATACATAAAGGCACAACATAATTGCATGAAGGAATGAATTATGTAATTAGACTGATTTTTAAAAATATTTGTTTGATACTTTCCAACTCTTCTTTAAAAATAATTTTCACTACTTTAACTTTTATAAGCCACTTGCAGCAACCTGGTATATTTTACATGGTACTTAGAAAAATTCTTAATTTTAAAACTCTTATTTATTATTATTTTCTTTACTATTGATAGGAAAATAGTCTTGTGCATGCATTTCATAATTTGAAAATATATTACAACTGAGGATGTAGAAAAGGATCAACTACTAAGAGCACTGGCTGTTATGCAGAGAACCTGAACTTGGTGCTGAGAACCTATTCTATTTCTCAACCATCCATAATTCCAATTTCCATGCTATCCAACCTTTGAATGCAATAAGTGAACATACATACTATATTCAGACATGCACAAGAAAAAAAACACAGATACATTTAAAGTTACATTTAAAATACACTTTACTATTCTAACATCCTATTGAACAAATGTAAATGTACATAAGACAATGACAGGAAGAATGAGTCTGAAATGTGTGTCTGTGTATACAGACAAAAGCAAAGACTTAAAGAAAAAATCATAAGGTGTGTGTATGCATAGCTGGGCCATGGCAGGTTTCATAGAATATCCTAAGGTCCTACTTTGTCATATGAAAAGAATTTATGACTAGTAGTTACCCTGACTTTAATGAGGATTACTTATAGAGGGATCACATTATCACAAGAAGGTTTAGTTTTCTACCAAATAAATAAATGATTTCCTCCTCTATCACATGTTTACATAATGTGCTAAAGGATAATGTTGGGAAATGCTCTTTAACCACGGTCTTGATAAAATATTTATAAGTAGAATCAAAATAAGAAATCAGTTCAGGTGTTTCAAATCATGTTGTCTGAATTTCAGGTAATAATTAATTATTTAATTAAATAATTAAATTTATTAAATTTTTATTTAATTAAATATTTATTTAATTAATTAAATAATTAAATCCACCAGCACACAACAGGGAAAGGTAATCATTTTATGTGTCAACATGTCTAGACTAAAGGGAGTCTGAAAAAATTATTTAAACTTGATTCTAGTTGTTTCTGTTAGGAGGGATATTATAGATGCTGTTAATATTTAAATTGATAGACTTAGTGAAATATATCGTCCTCTATAATATAAATGAGCCCTATACAATTAATTGAAATTCTGAATAAAACAAGTGAAAATATTGTCCTGGACCCAAGTAAAAGAATTCTCCCTGCTTGTTCGTCTTAGAATGAGGGCATTAGCATTTGGTTGTCTTCATATTTGTCTCAATCAGCCACTCTTTGGGGGGTCTCAAATCAACAAGCTTTCAGACTGGAACTTAGACAATGACTCTCTTATTTATCAGATAGAGAAACAAATCATTAGTACCTATGGCTGTGGGGAGCTGCGTGTAGCCCTGCCCTAAAGATGGCGCTGGCTTCTGCCCTCCACCTTCCACATGGTGAGTGCTCTCAGTAACAAACAATTCCTTATGTGGCTAGGCTGATGATCTGGCTTGCTTCCCTGTACCTGGACCTATAGGTAATGCCCAAGTGACATACTAGAGTTGGCTGCCTAGAGGTTTTCCCCGGAAGGAGAGTTGAATGAGAGAGAACATGTAGCAAGTCAGTCAGTCCCCGTCATAAGTAAGTCAGAAGTCAGAAATCAAGATTCCTAAATAAAACTGCTGAAAGAAGAGCCTGGGTGTTGAGTCTTCCTTGCTGGCGAGGTTGCGCACAACAAATGGCTACCTCCAGGTTGACCCACCTTCCAGATCACAACACTTAACAGCCTCAATATCCATGAAGCCAGTTCTTTATAGCAGTTGTCTATCTGTCTGTTTGTCTATCTAACACAGACGTATATATTATAATTAATTTTGTTTCTCTGAAAAACTCTGAACTGCACTCTGTTATACAAGGAAACTAAAGTCACCTGCATTCTAAAATGAGGAATAGGCCAACTCAAGCTTCATGGGTTATAAAAAGATAGAAACAACATAAAACAGCAATTATCTCTCAGCACAGCATGATGGCTTTGATAACACCTGCACATTTTTTTTATAAACTACTCAGTTTAAAAGATAATTATTATGTAGGCAGCCAAAAGTTAAGTCAATCTCATACATAATTGTATTTTCAATTTTCTCTTCACTAAATGATTTACTTTCATGTGCTTCTAATCTTGAAAGTGCACTTTAATAGACCAGTGGAGTGCAGTGCTAAAGAGGGAGCATACCCACAATTGTGCCACAACACAAAATCAATGGCTGCTCCTCACACAGGCTTTTTCAATTTCCATCACACACGGTATACAGCCCTTGGTGCAGTGGATAATCCAATTGTAAACACTGACTCACTGTTAACAACTTTAGGAAATAGGATTAGCAATTTCTAATTTCAAAGTAAACCTATTTCATTTTTGTCCTCTAAATCAAAACAATGTGTTCAGAGAGTTAGCTTTTCAGCTCTCTGAGCTTCCCAGAAACACAAAAAAATTGTTGAAAAGAAATTCTTTGCTATGTTGATGCCGCTGCTGGGAAGTATCTAATACATGTTCCTAATAGCTTTTCACTACACTAATTTAAAAAAATGAAATAATAAGTGATTGATATTCAATTGAATACATTTTAAACTGAAAATTTAACTGAACATTCAAATATAAAAACGTTGGAAGAAGTAACTTCTATTACATAGAATCTGTTTATTGATATTAGTGTTCTGATCCACTTCCTTGAGTCCTGGCCAATGAACAATAACCTGGACAGCACAGGGTCCTGACATCAAGCTCCATTTAAGAAAAGACTCCTCCCTCTTCTTCCTCCTCTCTCTCCCCTCCTGCCAGAGGTTGAGCTCATTTCTAAGCCCCTCTCTCTATTTCTCTTTTTCTCTCTCTCTTTCCCCTTCACTCTAATAAAGTCTCCATGTGAGTACAGGTGTTAGTGTTGTGTCTTTTGGCAGCTCCCACCTACCCTAAGACCACAGACACCACCTGCATGGCCTGTCTGCCTGTACCCTCCAGTGAGTGCATAACAAACGTTAGTGCTGTGACTTACAGGGACCCTCCTGGCCTTTTGTCCTGCCCGCTGTTAGTCTAACACTGGGACGCCCTGACACATTTATTCCATAAATTTACCCTGCTCATTTTCCAGTAAGGAGGATTTGTATATTGGCCTTTCTGGTCCATCATAATCTCCAGCTTTCATCCTTTAGCCTTTCTAGCCCTGGCCCCGTCCTCTCCTGGTGGACAGATCACTGGACACACTGTCCCATTTCATACTCACTACATGGCCCCTGAATATTTTGTATGAAGATACACTGTCCAGACTGCACCTTTGTCCTTTACCTCACCTGTGGAAAATAACCTACCTAAAAGCTTCCCTGCCACACCCAACTGCTCACCAGCTGCTGCCAGTGCCACACATGAAAGTTCTGGGACCTGCTCGCCTTTGGCTGAAGCTCCTGCCACTGCCAGGAGACCTAGGGCTAGAGATCTTGCTAAGTAATTAGCCTAGCTTCTCTGCTTGTTGCTGGCTTTCACCCACTTACCTGTCTCTTGGTTATTTGCTAATTTTAAATGCTTGAGATTATATGTTCCTTTGTCTAAAAACAAAAACAAAATAAAAACAGAAACAAAAAAATAGTGTAACCATGTGTGCAGGCGCCATCTTGACTGAGGGCAAAGATAGATCATTTGACTTTGTCGCCATCTCTGTTGTGGTCAGTGCTCAATCTTTTAACTCTTTCATTCTCCAGCTCCCAAACTTATGGCATTAACTCTATTGCATATGATGTGGTTTGTTTCTTTAGTCCAGCTTTGGTTGCTCATTTTATACCAGACATTCCAGGATCTCACTCACATGCAGCAGATCTGCTCCCTCCTGCCCATACTCGGTCTGCTTTCTGATTGGCCTTTTCCCATGGCTCTGCCTGTATGCATATGCAACGGTCTGTACATGGTTTAGGTAACATTCTTTACCTTAAGGTTTATAAATTTATTTAATTAAATGATTAAAAATATATTCATGGGTAAATTTAATAAGATATTAAAGTTGCACCTCAATGAATATACAAGAATACACCTTGTTCTGACAGCTAAACTTTGTAATTTAAGAGTCACCCCAATGATAATGATTTGATTTTGATATTTTTGATATTGCAGAAAGACATCTGAGAGATTTTAAACCTTTTTAAGCACAGTTTTTAAGATATTTAAATTTATAAGGCTATGACTAGTTTGCCACCTCATTTTATGGTATAAGACCCATGCAAGCTTTGAAGCTGACTGGCAATCAGAACCTTCCATCCAGTATTGTTGGGAGTGTGCTTGCCACACTATTCATAACAGTTCATTCTTTGACCATTAGTCAATCTATATGCATTGATAATCTATCCCTTGCTGTTTCTCATGCTGACTGGGAGATCTGAGAATCAGGACTGTGATGTGCTACAAATCTTCCATTTGAAATTGCATCTGCTACATCCATCCTACCAGTATTAAAAGGTTCTACTCCAGTCTTGGCAATGAAAGACACTTCTCTTATTTCTGCCAAATACCTCACCAGATTGATACAACTCTATGGGCCTAAAAGTTCTGAATGAATTCATATTTTTTTTCCTTTTTTGATTTTTTTATTTTGAATAAAGTCATATTTTTTATCCATGTATCCCCTTGTTCAGGGGGAAGGGAGTACAAATTCATAAATTGCAACTTCTCTTTTTAATTTGAACTTTTTTTCGAAAGCTGTCCACTCAGCTGACAGACACATCTGAGTGAACTGGTCCAGTCAAAATAAGTATTCCTCATCTCTGCAGTGAGGTCAGACACCTACATGTCCTCTGATAAGTGTTCCATTGCCTAAATTCCTTCCTTGCATTTGACTAGCCTTTCAGCCTTTTTGAGCACTGGTAAAGATGGTCTATTTGTGCTTAAAGAAGCTATAGAAAATAACACATCACCCTGCTCCTCAGACAGGATGAAAGATTAAGCCAAAGAAAACTCCCTAGGCCTAAAGTTGCCAGTTGGTAGATTTATTAACTAAAATTGTTTTGCAGTAAAGTAGGACACTTGACCTTCTTTATACAGGACCAAAGAGGGATTATATGGCCTTAGATAACTGTTACATTAAGTCATTCAAGATTACATTCTTGCTGCACTCAAAGATCAGATCAGAACTACAAGGCCTTAAAAATGGCATATATGCAGATATTGTTGTCAATGGCTTAAAAACTGTTTCTTCTTACTCAAGGTTTAGTCAGGCTTAAGAATGTATGTTTAGCTTTCTTGTCTAACTTTGATAAGCTGTAGATAATATACTCTATGTGGTAATAGAAATTTCAAAGATTTTTTTGAAAAATTTCTATGCACAGTAATAACAACCATATTGGAGTTTTACATCCATGTCTTTGCCAAAAATTCAGCTCCAAGCTTCTAGAAAATTTAAATATAAAAGCTGCTAACATATTAAAGATTGTCAGGGAACACAATAATTAAGTTATTCATACCTAATAGACAGACAGTTCTTAAATGCTCAGAGATCTGCAGAATATGGCATATAAAAAGTTTAGTTAACAAAGGTTTTCATGAAACAGAGGCATGCTAACTCCTGACAACATCCTGTATCTCCTCAAAGATCAATGGGTACAGAAGAACATCCAATAGGAATTTGCTCTGGAGTGGGAACACCAGCCATTGTACAAAAATGACTTTTACCTTGGCTGCTGCCAAGGCTTTCTTCAGATGGTGAACATCAGGACTGTGGGGAATCCATTGACTGATTCTTGCTAGACATGTTCCTACCCTAAAGTTGTCTGATCTTCTGAGGCCGGCAGCCAAAGAATGATGTTGTTGCCCTGAGACTTCTACTCTTAAGGACCATGGAGGTAGGTCCTTGGCTGTCTAGGAAGCCAAGAAATAAATCTCTGTCACTTTCAAGGACTAACTCAGGTATAATTTATTCTTCTCAGATCTCTGACCACTAAGCTTTTTTTTTGGCTGCCTTCTCAGATCTCTATATAAAATTCATAGATATCATTCTCTTATAGCTCATGCTAAGTCTAGACAGCATTAGAGAAGGTATAGTAGTCTTCCTCCTACTCCTTTTTCCGTTCAACCACTTCCATTCAGTAATTTTTTTTTTCTGGTTATAGATTTAAGGATGTATTTCACTGGATTGAAACCAGGCCCTGGAAAAATGTTCATAACTTTTAGCTCAAAGCCATAGCTTTTTCTATAACACACCAAAATGCAAATATGTTCCAGCTATTTTACAGATATACTCATGTTCCTGCACAGGCACAACTCTCCTGCCAGACAAGAGAGAAAGAGCAAATCTGATGGCTCCAGTATTTCTAGAACACACCACCCCTCAATTCAGTGTGACATCTCTCCAAGCTCCTGGGACTTTACTGCTGGTACTATTTCTCCAGACTCAAGGAGGCACCCACCACACAATTCGAACCTGGTTTTCCAAGATGTCCCAATGAAGGGCATATCTGCTCCCATGTCTCTTTTATCCACCCTTGCCTCATCTGTACAATCAGGGCACTTTTCCATGCCATTCTATCTGGCAGTTATCACTCCTACTTTCATGGCTAGCCCCATTCATAGAGATGATGTTAATAATCTATTTTTTTTTTCTCCTACCAACTTGCCTTCTCAGCTCTGTCAAGGACTCTGCGGTCCCCAAGATGACAGCTAACTGAATGTCTCTTCATTCACACCTCCCGCTGTGCGTGAACCTTATTCCTCTATTATTTCCAAGTCCTCAGGAAGCTGTCTAGAGAATGAAGAATCCTGAGACCTCTTGCCCTCCACTATCAACAACTCACATTTTTATAAAATCAAAAAGTAAGGAGTTAGTGTTCTGACCTATTTCCTAGAGTATGGGCCAATAAGCCATAACCTAGCCTGCCCAGTGTCCTGACATCAAGCTCCATTTAAGAAAGGTTCCCTCCCTCTTTTCCCTCTTTCTCCCCTTCTGTGAGGTCAAACCCATCTCTTATCCCCCCCTCTCTCTCATTCTTTCTTTACCTCCTTTTCCCTTTCATTCTAATACTTGAGCTCAGCCTGTCAGGGTTATCTTTTTTGGAGTCTCCCATCAACCCCCTTGACAACTGCCACCTGCACATGGCATGCCTATGTGCATGGAGCCCCATCTTTCAGGTACCTTCCCTCAAGTACATAAGCATAATAAATAATTTCTAGAATGCTCTGTGTCCAAAACAAAAGTTTTAGGTAATTTTTTTTTTTTTTTTTTAGAAAAAATGATGGACCTGGAACATCATTATACTGAATCAATGATTTATATTATTTTGAGTTATTTATTTTCCTTAAATCTAATTTCCTTTGCTTTTCTGATTTTTTTATTTGTTTGATTTTTTTGTTGTTGTTTTTGTTTTGTTGAGACAAGGCTTCCTTGTGTATCTTGGGAGCCTATACTGGAAGTTACTCTGTAGACCAGCTTGGTGTCGAACTGTCTCTGCCCCATGAGTGCTGGGAGTAAAGGCATATGCCACCACTGTTCAGGATGCCTTTTCTGATTTCTACTACCAGACCAATGACTAGATCAAAATGTTTGGCTTTACAGATAACTGTAGTTGCTCCCAGCTCTCTTTCCTAGAAAATAAATATTGGGCTATCTTTCTCTGTCAGTTATCGTCATCTCAGGGTCTTTATAAATATCATGCTGGGATTCCACCAATAGGGGAATACATGGGGAACAAAAGACTTTTTTAATGAAGAAGAAGAAAAAGAAAATATGCACAAGGTGGGACTGTCAACATTCTGCCAGGAAGAGAAAGGGACATCAGGAGACCATACTTCCCTGAAGATGTGTAAGTAGCTAATAGTAACCAGGGCAGGGAGAGATTTTTTTTTTCAGTGGTGTAGTTGCTGGTGAATTGTCCATGCTTCTATAAAAAACCGCCCATCCATTCATTAATATCTCAGTAACCAGTCCTAGTAAAACTCATTGGAACACAGACAGGGGAAGGACACAGAGGAAGGGAGAGAGGGAGGGAGGAAGGGAGGGAACATAAAAGTGCTGGGAAAAGGGATGATGTCGATCTGAGTGAAAATGAGGTACAAAGGAGTCATGAGGGAGGTAAAAATATATTACATATATTATTAAAATGTCATAATGAAGGGTGAAGAGGAGCCTCAGTGGTTAAGAGCATGTACCCAACTTGCAGAGGACTAGGGTAACCCCATGAGATGACTCATTCACAATCACCTATAACTCTGGCTCCAGAAGTTCTGACACTTTGGCTTCTGCAAGTGCTATACTCATATGTATACAAACCCATACCCATATTTATATACATAAATTAAAAATAAAGTGTCTTTTTAAAAATTAAACATCATAATAAAATAAGATTATTTAATTGGTTCAATTTAGAATCTGCTAATGTGTATTTTAAGTCATTTGTATATTTAGTTATTGTAAATATAGTTGTGAAACATTGGAATACAAAAACAAATAGATATTTATTTTTAAATAATTCTTAACTTATGCAACTGGAATAATAAACCAAACTGTTTATTGCCCAAGTTTGTAGCAATAAAACTGTGTTTAATTGAAATAATACATCAGATCAACCTAAAGTTAGATAAAATTAGTAGTCAAGAAACTAACAGTACAGAATTTAAAAAGTTCTATGAAAAAGGTTCCATGATTTATAATAATTAACAGGAAGTAGACTAAGAATGGAATTCCAATGATCTCGTCAAGATAGAGTAAACTATGTATATTTTCTTATCTCCTAAAAATAAGAAAGCTAGTTTTTTTTTTCCTGAAATAAGTTTGACTGTGTCCAAGTGATGAAGTTACATCAAGTATATTGCACCGAGACTGAATACCTTTTCAGTACACTGCTGATCATCAACAAATGTACCAAATCATTTTGACATGAGTATGTACCAATACTAGAATAAATAATATTTAGTATTCTTAATTTTTGCTAAAAAACAGTTAAATATCAAACATTGATGTCAAAAGACAAATTAAAATGCTTAACCCTATAAATTTATAAAATGTTATAATTAATCTTTAGTTACATTTTAGATAGCCATTAGAATTAATTTATATTTTAATCATTAATTCTATTAGCTATACCTAGTAGCTAATAGGTATTATGTAGAGTTATATCCACAGAAAAAACTCAGTTCTTGTGCAAAAAATAAATCCCCATATAATAATTATATCTAATATATAATTCTAATGCATATAACTATATATAATGCTGCATAGTGTTAGTGTATAATAAAAATGTGTTAATGAGTCACAAAAATTAAACAATTATTAATTGTCTAGAGTGGCCTTTTAAAGTTAAAAATCCTTATTAAAGATTAAGTAAAATTCTTGATGCAAAGATGAGTTATAAGGAGAGAGAACATTATATATAAAGTCACAAGTAACTCAGAAATATATTTTTGTATATGACACTAATAGAAACTAGACATAAGAATGATATAGAAAAGATGGAACAGAATATACATGGAGGCTATTTAGTGTCAATTAATCTAGATTTTATCTTGAAAGTAATGAGGAACAATTTAAACATTTTAAAAATATTTTTTTATTATGAATAAAGTCTCTTTTATCCATGTATCCCCTTTGATTCAAAGGAATCAAAGGAAGCAAAACACAAGACAGGATCATTAATTAAACAAAAAGGCAATTGCAATGGGATAGTAGATAGGACAAAAGAACGAGGTAGGGCTATGTGAATATAGAGAAAAGTGTATTCACTGATGACACATTTAGGATAAAGGATGCACTAAACAATATGAATAGAGATAGATGGAGGAACATAGTCTGACTTCCAACTTGAGGCTTTTAAAACATGGAAAAAAGAAAGTGGCTTTGACTAAGAATAAAATGCAGCAATTAGGTAAAGGCATGAGTTCAGTTTTATGTAAGTGAAATTCCAGGCTCACTGGAAAGCCAATGATGAAGGGGAGAGACATTTTAGCACATGTCTGAATCTTAGTACAAAGGAAGATGGGGCTTTCTGCAAGTTCAAACACAGTGAAAACTATGTAGAAAGACTGATTCAAAATGATGATAGTTCTGCTAATAATGTTAATGGATGATAGGAGCTGTCTTACAACTAGGGGGCACAACCTACAATGTATTGAGTGATCTTTATGCTTGACCTATGTGATGTTCTAACTACATGTCCCCCAGACATGTGGCTATCAGACTGTACTCTAATACAGAGAGCACCATAGCACAATAATAGTGTGGTGTCAAGATATAGGGAAGATTTGACACATTTTACAAATTAAATACAGGTAATGGAAGTTTCACTATAACATTTCATACACTATAAAACTTACCATAGTCATTGTTTCCCAATAGGATAGTTTTTTTTTCTCACTTTTCCACCAGTCCTAGACAAGTTCCCAAATAGGTCCTCTATTTTCATGATTATTTTTAGGTACAAATGACTCATAAAAGAAAAAAAGCAATATTTGTTTTCTTGCTCTTGCTTATATCCATTATGTGATAGTTTGAATGAAATTGACCCCATAAGTTCAAATATTAGAATTTTGGTTTCCATTTGGTGGACAGTTTAAGGACAAATAGTTTTTTGCTACTTTGTGCATAAATATATATGTATATAGTTTATATATATTTATATATTTATTCTTTTAGGATATAATCAGAAAATACATAAATATAGGATGTAGAGAAGTATATAAACATATATTCTACATGAAGTCTAAGAAAGCTCAAAAAAATAGTTTGCATAGCATGTCTGAAACCAGAGGCTCATTACCAGACTCCTCCTAACAAAAAATAAAAAAGGAAAGAAGAAACTGCAACTTAATGATAAAATAAATACAGCCATTATGAATTATAGGTAAGAAACTATTATCTATTAAATGCAAAAGCATATTGATTTATTTTGCAAGGTATGAGATATAGTAGATTTCTAGTTATACATAACTTTAGTCTTAATATAGTTAATAAGTATAATTTGTTAAAGAAATGTGTATAAATATTTGTGTGTGTACAATGAAATCCTATTTTAGTACCTCTGTCTTCAACAACACTGTCTCCATGTTTTCACCTAAACCTGAAATATAAGAACGTATAAGGCCCAATTTTCAACCTGGATTATATATTTACTATTAGTGGCATGAACACAGCAAAGAAAAGATTGGAAGAGCACAGATATGTACATAAATGAATACAACAATGTCATTGGCTATAACATTCTTTATATGTATGTGTGTCTGTGTATATATATATATATATATATATATATATATATACGTGTGTGTATATGTATGCTTATACATTTGTGTATGTATGTATATATATGTGTATACATATAAATAATTATTCCACATACATATGTAAGATTATATTATAATTATAACTGTAAGACTGTACTATATATGATTTTTTCATATACATACACATATGTATAATACTGAAACAGTTTCAAGTGTCACGTTTTAGAGGATACAGGTATTGAATATTGTTGAAAGGAGTCTAAGAATTATTGAATAAAATCTACCACTATAATACAATGAAGCATCTAAATAGATGGGGATGGTCAAGTCACCAAGTCAATGGAGGTAAGAAAGTCATAAGAAATTGGCAGTTATGTTTTAAAAAAAAAAACCTAAAAATATTGCCTTTTATCTAAAACAAGGAAAACAACGAACATAAATACAAATGATCTTGAAAATGCAAGGTTAAGAAATCAAGTTGCTATAGATGTATCTGAGAGGTACAGTACTTCCTGTCACAAATAGGATCTAATGTTAAGATACTAAGAACTGCCAGAAAGAAAAGGAGCACAGCAAGAACTGGAAGGATGAAGATAAGGAAGAAGAGAGGAAAGGACAAAGAGAGAAATAAAAAGAAAGAATGAAAAGAGATAGAGCAAGGGTGTAAGAAGGAATAAAGGAAAGGAAGGTAAGGAGAAAGACAAAAATGAGAGAAAGAGAAAATGTACCAAAGAAGAAATGAGAGAGGTAGGGGGGGAGTTAGGGAGGGAGGAAAAGAGGAGGGAGGGAGGAGAGCGCCTGAGGGATGAAGGGAAAGAAAATCTAAAGTCAAAATCAGGAACATAAACATTAGGGCAGGTGAAATATTTTGAGCATGTTGTGGTAGCCTAAAGTAACACCATGTGGAAAAGTTCATATTGATTACATGCTGTAAAGACATCCAAGCAGCTTCAAGTACCCAACTGGAACTGGAACTTATGCCTTCCTTCTGAAAGAGGTATGGATTCTCACAACAGTGATCAGGGCTCTGGATGTGGGGAAAACAGATAACAATTGATCCAGAAATTAAATAACTTAAAGACACAGGATAAATATTTATGGGATATTAGAGAAAGGAACTATAATTATGTTTCATAGCATTAAAATAAGATGCAGAAGATGAAGAAGACAAGATAAAGAAATAGCATACCAAGATATCAAATAACAAAAGATTACTGAATTTGGTGCGTAGACAGAGCTCTGACAATTAAGTTGAGGACAGGCATTGTCATATTTAACTACTAGGTCACGGCAGATACTATATAAAAGGAATAATTATGTTTTTGGCATTCTCATAGCTAATGCCATGACAAGCAAGTGTTCAATAAATTTGTGTTTAATTAAAGTTATGTTCAGATTCATATTTCTTGCATTTTGTTTTACTTATAATAATAATGAAACAATATTAAAAGACACTTCAAAGTGATAAAATTTGTTCCATGCTTAATTATTGCAAGTAATTTTAATTTCAAAGTTTTTATAAATGAGCTTTTTAATATTTATTTTGTATTAATTTGCAAAATAATTGGCTTGGATGTGACCTTTTTATGCATATATCTTATGTATTTGGTATGCTCACCCATCCAATAGTATTTCCTTTCCCCATCTCTCTGCCTTTTATTCTCTTTCACATTCAAATCACTGCTACACATTTTTGCTTTAAGTTTTTTTTTTCTATAGGTGGTTTTTATTTTATTTTCAATACTGCCTATTTTTGGTCAATATAATAAAAGAATGAATGCTTATATTTTCTGTGTTATCTACTGTGCTGCTTTAAAAACATTTTTTATTGTTTTGAGATTATAATTACATCATTTCTCCCTCCCCGTCCACCATCTAAATGACTGGTTCTCAACCTTCCTAATACTGGGATCTTTTAATATGGTTCCTCATGTTGTGGTGACCCCCAACCATAAAATTATTTAGTTGCTAATTCATAACTGTAATTTTGCTACTGTTAATAATTAAAATATAAATATCTGATATGCAGAATATCTAATAAGTGATTTCCCAAGAGAGTCACAACCTAAAGGTTATAAACCACTGATCTAAACCCATCCATTTAACTCTTCTTGTACTCTTTAAAACTCATGACCTCTTTTCTCATTAATTATATTTCTAAATACATAAATCCAACCACTTGGCCTGTATAAAGTTATTCATATATACATTCTTCAAGGCCAATCTGTTGCAAGAATCCTAATTGATCTTATAATTAAAAACCCAGAGCCAGATACTGGAGAAAAGCTGAAAAATCAGAGATAGTGGAACAAACCACAGCCAGTTCTCACCACTACTAAATCCTCAGGCCAAAAGAGGTAGATGTTGTCTCCATGAATCCTCATACTGAACAGTAAAAGTGAAGAGAAGCTAATATCGAAATGGGAAGCACAAGGGCTGAGCTCCTGTCTCCTCTAGTCTTATACTCCTTTCTCTGCCCAGACATATCACTTGCTGTTTCAACCTTCCTAGTGCTGGGATTAAAAGTATGTGTTCCCAAGTGCTAGGAATAAAGGTGTGTGCCACTACTGTCTGAATATATTTGGCCTTCAACTCACAGAGATCTAATCAGACCTTTGACTCCTTCTACTGGGTGCTAGGATTAAAGGCATATGCCACTACTACCTGACCTCTATGGCTAATTCTGTCGTTGATTCTGTCCTCTGATCTTTAGACAGCCTTTATATGAGACAATATAGCATCCCAATAATCCATTGTTACTGGATAAGCAATAGATTTGCTTTTCCCTGTCCAAAACAATTTCTCTTTCTCTTAGCCCTTCTTCTTTGCTGTAGACCTTTGTGTAAGATAGGGACTATGTGATCTCCCCCACACACATCAACATGAATATTGTTATTATCCTTGTTCATATTGCTATCCTTGTCAGCAGTCATATTGGTTACACTTTACTGGTGTAATTTCTGACATTGCTAGGAGATAACAATCTCACAGCATACGCCCCATTCCTTTGGCTCTTACAGTCTTTCTGTCCCCTCTTCTGTAATGATCCATGAACCTTAAATGCAGGAGTTGAATCATAGACACAATGCTTTTAGAACAGAGCTCAACAAAACTGCATTTTGCTTGGTAGTGGTTTTCTGTAATGCTTTCTGTTGGTTGCAAACAGAATTTCTGGTAATGAAGAATAGGAATTACACTTACTTGTAGATATAAGGACAATTATTTAGAATGTAATTAGGGGTTATATTGTTTAGTAACATAGCAGTTATAGGTTCTCTTCCAAGATGCATGATATCGCCAAGCCTGAGTAGTTGTCTAGGTTTCCAGTACAAAATGAAAACATTCTACTATGTGAGGCACATGGTGGGAGGTTGGGGTAAATACTGAAAAGAGAGAATAGTAAAATAACAGTAAAGGTGTTTGATAAAGTTATAAGGAAATATACTAATAACTACTTACATAAAATACCTATAACACACATACGTTGGTAGACAAATATATATGTATTTCTATTGCTCTTGGTTTCTTCTCAGTGATAGGAGGTAATTCCAAATTGTTGAAACATGATTATACTTCATGGACAGGGCCAAGAGGCCCCTGAGATAGAACTGACTGGAATCCCTAAGAGCTATCTTTCATGGTACCAGAAGAACCCATGCAAACTTCCAAAGGAGAGAGGCAACCAACAATCCTACCAAGCTATGACCCATATGACCATAATCATGACCAGAATGGCATGCTAATGCTAAAGGTGCAGAAATCGTAAGCATACTTTAGCCTTAACCAACATCTTTCTAATTAACCTTAAGGACTTCTCAAAAGGAATTAACTCATGTGTGGTACTGTCATACATTTTAATATAGTATTTTATTAATCCTTTGAGAGTTTTATTGAATACATTTCAATCATATGTACACAATCTCCTAACTTCTCTCAGATTTACACCCATATTCTCTCCCTTCAAATATCATGTCCTTTCTTTTTTCTCTTTGTAAATAACCTACAGAATCCAACATAAGACCTACTCCACAGGAAGTAACGCATGCCTGACACTATTAATCTGACCAAGAGTCAAACAATAGCCACTCACAAGCTCTAGGCATAAACCTCCTGCTGTTATTCTGGTAAGTGAACAAAGTATCAAAACTGTACACCAAAATTAAATGTTTACACACATAGATTAGTACAGATTGCCTGTCTCACCAGAGAAGCTCCTTAGTGAAGAGGACGATAGCTAACAGTCCAAGAGCAGAGCAAGCATGTCTGTGGTATGTTCAGCCACGAATAGAACACCAAGGTCATCCTCCACCTAGGGTTCAAGGACCATTGAACAGAGTGGGTAGGAACAGTACAAAAAGACAGAGGAGAGGAGAGGGTGAGTATCGAAATGAAATAGCATTTTTTGAACATGAAGAAAACCACTGAACTCATAAATTAACAGCAACTATAGTTGTATGCACAATACCTAAACAATATCAAGTTAGCCCAAAATAGTCAAGCATAGAATGAAAAGGGGTTTATGAACAGCCCCATTCCTAAACGAAGAAATATTAACAGCTTATTTTCCAGGAAAGCAAAAAGCAGTTGTCATTAAGAACATGGCCCCACAAGGTAAACAATATGTCAATGGGTGTCCCCCAGAGTAAACCTTTTAAGTATTTTTATAATTTAAAAAATAAACATACCGTGGTTTGTGTTGTAATATAGTGCTTTCCTCATATACACAGAGCATAAAATCCAAACCCCAAACAGCAAATGACTCAAAAGTAAAGGTGAGCTTTTAAACCTTCAATTTCAAGCTGAAACTCAAAGGCTAAGATTCAAATACCATGTCTGGGCCACAGAGATTTAAAAAGTAGATGAGGCATTGTGTTGATGCTTACTGCATGCAAATGCTTGCTGTTACAGCTGCAACTGTACTGCATATTGTACACAATCTAATCAGAGGTCCTTTTGTATATTAGTTGGCTGGGTTTTCACAGGAAAATGGATTGCTTACTAGCATTTGACTAGCACCTACTAAAGAAACTGACATTAGAGGTCAAACATTTCCAAAAATGTTCATTGTTCTCATTTTAGGATTTTAACAAAAAGACATCAAGATCCCTTAAGCAATGTAAATCTACGAATAGCACAAAATATTAGAGTCCTGAAAATAGTTGTGAATATTTGTTCAGGATCATATACGCACAGCACTATAAACTGGTCCTCTGTCTGGTGATCAAAATCACTCTTCTGTTACAATGAAAAACATCACTGGGATATTAATATTAAAGGAACCCCCCTGGCTCATTTATCTATTCACACCAAAGACATTGAGTGAAATGTGCAATGGAATTTCCTTTAATTGGAATAAATTATTTTCATCTACTTTTTACAGTTGTACTGTGAGCTATAAATTCTTCTCATGCTTTCTTTCTTTTGTTCTGGCCTCTCTTAGGGAAACACATATTCACAATCCAAAATAAACAATAAAATACCTTTAAAATAATTCTCAGTCTCTCTCTCTCTCTCTCTCTCTCTCTCTCTCTCTCTCTCTCTCTCTCTCTCTCCAAATGAGTAACAGAAATTTTGAAATAGACACACATATTTACCCACCTACTTCACAAATACAGAAAGAGACTTAGAAGAGCATCAAAGAAAGAAAAAAGATGTGTAAGTTCTATAATTCAAAACAGAAGTTTTATTTTTCCTCTTGAATAATTAGAAACAGAATCTATTTGCCCACCGTGTTTTTCAATACCTGATGTGTTCTACTAAAATGGTAATTAGCTGTGTTTCCATTCGGTTTGAGACACACTGTATATCATGTGTAGTGCAGCCACAGTCTCAGGGGGAAAATGAATAATCAGGAGAATATTTTTCAATGTCTCTTCTCTGTAAAGATTTACTGAGTTGTCTGTAATGTGTACTGACAGCGTCTGCATTAAAATTAGAAGAAAGTAGACATTGATATTGTCAAACTAAAGAAAAATCATTTTCCTTTCCTTTTCATTCTACAAAAATAAATCAAGTCTATATCTTTTAATATTTTATTAGGATTGCTTATTTCTGAAGGTCAAGAATAAGAGGACTTCTCAAAGTTTAAAAGATTCCCAAAAGGTGGCAACTAATTGATAGTCTCTAGATGCCAACGGGGTTCAGACTTGAAGCTAAGCAGCCATACTAATTGACTTGGTCAAATTGCTGGCATTACCTAATATTTGTATGGAATACCAATGAATCCTGAATGAGCTGTGTATTTGCAAACAGCCCAAGCCTATTCTAGATACTCAAATAAAAATAAAATTCATTTGAAGGATATTAAGGAGTAGTCAGTGGAAGATGTTAGTTATGAGGAACCAAAACTGGAAACACCAAGAGTCCTGGTTAGGAACATACACGTAAGCAGGAAAACATACCGAAATAAGTTAATTTCAGCTAATGTCATATTATGTTCTCTTTCATTGGAGACAATTGTAAAGGAAGCATCTGTTGGGATAATCCTAGGTTTCACAGGCACTGTCTTGAGTATTGGGATGTGGGTATCTTTTCTAGTACCTTAATTAAAATACAATATGGTGAGATTCTATCCACCTCCTAGGAATTATGCTCAAGAGGCAATCAGTCAGTGTGCACTAGAAAATCAGACTCTTCATATGAAATACATATGGAATGGGCAAAATAGAAGAAAAGTCATGACTCTTTATTTGGAGAAGAAAACAAAATACAGCCATTCTTAGTGCAAGGCTTTCAAATAAATATAAATATTACATATAAGAATGTTTTCTTAATTTAAATGTCCTAAAATCTGGATAACATATGGTATCCTGAAATTCCACAGCAAAAACTTGCTTCAAAGGACAATGTTTATTAATTTATATTTACTTTCTGGAGAATTTAATACCTTGTTGTGCACAAGTATATGTTTTTCTTTCTAGAATCATTGGTTAGGCCTCACTTTTAGATCTAGTTAATTTCCACAAGGTGATGGTAAAATCAGTGTTGTCTCAAAAAAGGAAAAAGAAAAACCAATTTTAGAAATGATACAACACAGCCTCTTTAGTAAGCATATCTTGCAAATCATTCTCATCTCTATGAATACCAGAGAGAAATTTGCACTTGATATTTCCAATCTCACAAACAAAAACTTTGAATACTAACACCATACAATGGGTAGAAGTCTTACATCTACAAGTTTATAAAACATTAATTTTAACAAAAATAACCAGATTTAGATTCATATGGCTCCAACTTTATATGATAATAAACAATATTGAGAATTGTGCAATACTATAAATTCCACCTTCCCCAAATCAAGCTAACAGAAATTCCACTATTATGGAGAAATGTGCTCAGAAATTGCACCTGTTAGCTGAAGAAGTATTGGCAATTAATGCTGATGGGGGCAGAAGTCAGTTTCTTCAAGAACTTCACCCCTGAAAGCTACCCTTGCTACAGGAGATTGTTCCAAACCATGCACACACAGGCAAAGCCAAACTGACTCAGTAGCTTACAAATAAAACAAAACAACAACAAAAACGATACAGAGTTTATGAATTTTGGGAAGCTAGGAAAGTTAACTGAAGGTATGAGGCTAGAGGTGGATCTGATAGAAGCTTACTGCTTTTTTACAATTCAACAACATTTTAATGAGTCTTAACTAAAAGAATAAAAAGATGTTTTTCATGACAAGAATATGTCAGATAAACCCATGATGTTGTGTGATGAATACACACTAATGTAGTAGAGGAACCAAGTTGGAGAAAATCAGCAAAAATGGGAAAGAAACCTAGAGCACACACTTCTTACAAGGATAGCACAAATTTTTATAAGGTGGGTTTACAATGAGGGGGTAAGGGTTTTAATAAATTATTATAATCAATTATTTTTATGTAGAAAATCATTTATTTTATGTTTTAGAAATGTATACATACACACATAAATATACATATACATGTATTATATCTTTTACAATTATAAAAATGCTTTATAGATCAACTTAACTATTAAATGCAGCAATATGATTTTGGATAAGAGAATATATTCTTAGGTTTTTCAAGCATGGTTTTCTGTGTAGCAGTCCTGGCTGTCCTGGAACTCTCTCTGTATACCAGGTTGGCCTTGAACTCACAGATATCTGCCTGCCTTTGCCTCCCAAGTGTTGGAATTAAAGATATGTGCCACCACCACATTCTTACAATGATGTTGTCATATATATTGTACTTCTAATCCCTCCTTTCTGTAAACTACAGCTCTATTTTACATATACTTATAACTTATAAATGCTGTCTACATTTTTATTATTATTATTATAAAAAAGTCATTTTTAATCCATGTAGCCCCTTGTTCAGGCTTCCTTCCCCCTCCTGCCCCTCCCAGTCACTTTCTCTTCTCCACATTTCTTTCAAGGTCCCAAGGTACCTTAGTTCAACATCCACTCCAGGCAGATCTGCTTTCCTCAACCCCCACATCAAGATTGAGTAGGTGTTCCTCTGGAGGGAGTGGGTTCCAAGGTGCCAGTCCAAGGTGTTTCAGATCCCAAGCTGTTCAGTGGTTGTGGTTTGCAGCTTGGACATGCTTTTTATTTAAAGTCCACTAATTAGTGAATACATCCCCTGTTTATTCTTAAATGAATATTTATCTACACATCAGATATGGTAAAACTTGAACAGGAAACTTTTAGTTTCCCAGATACTTTTATTAAGAAGATAATTTGGTTAATGCTGTTGTTTGATTTCAGTTTGATTGTGGTATTTCAGTTTGTCTTATGTTCCCAAATGTTCTAGGATATTTAACTGTTTTTGAATGTAGGTGAAAGTCATAGACATATTCATTGTATGATCCTGGAATTTCTCTCTGAATTTGAATATAATATTATCATTTCATGCTTCTGTGTCCTTTGAATTTGGTGTCCTTTAATATCTGTTTTGCTCCTTCATTTCTAATCATTCTGTAAGATAAAGATCACTCCCTTACCTAAATGAGTCACCTACGAAGAAGCAGCCACTCTTCCAAGTATAACTGCAATGTATGCTGTACCAGTAGAGTGATATTTGTTCTAGTTCATTATAATCACTTGTTTTAATATAACTTCTCCAATGCATATTCCACAAATCACATGGAAATAAATTTCAACACTGTGTTGTATTTCTTCCCTTGGTCTTTTCTAATTATTTGAGTCTTTAATATGGCATATGATGAATCACATTCCAACTGCTTTGGATATTGTCCCACATGTTCACCTCCCAACTACATTATTATTTATCCTCCCCTTCCTCCTTCTTTTTCTTCTCATTCTGCTCTTCTTCCCCCCTCCTCCTTCTCCTCCTTCTCTTCCTCCTCTTCCTATTCCTCCTTCCTCACTATATCCTGATAGTGTTGCCCATATGTACATAGATGTGGGACTATCCACTTCAGCATGTACAACCTAACAGTGACAACACTCCAAAGGATGATTCTTTATCCTTAGCAGTTATTTCCTGCTAATACCTCATCAGTTAAAAGTAGAACCTCATGATTTTCTCCCCATCCATTCTGAGAGCTTCACTGAGTTGGTTTTATCAGTTAGCTACATCTGCTATAAATTTATGAATGTCACAGACATATTTCATCTAAAAGAGAGCATTCCACATCCTTCCTACCCATTCTTTTATACCTACAGTCTTTCTGGCTATTTAGTTATGTCCCCTGAGACTTGGAAGTTTATGTAAGTATCCCATTTAGGCCTAAACTTTCACTGTCACTTTTTTTTAGCATTTTGAACAGTTATGTGCTTCTGCATTGACTATTCCCCACTATAGTAAGAAATATTTCTAGCCAAATTTGAGAGCATCCCAGGCCCATGACATAAACATATTTTTTTAAAAAAAAAGTTTTAGAGCATAATCATTTAGCAAAGAGACAATAACTTCTATCCTAGAACCAGAGACCAGGTTTATAGTAACAGATACAAGCTTCCTCCTATGGAACAGGACTCAACTCTACTCAAAATGTGGGTTCCTCCATAAAAAATATACCACTATTGCACTAGTGGAGACATTTTGCTTGCCTCATTGGTTTTGTAGCATGCAGCCTTCAATACAAGGTGAGGCCACCAATTTTGTTTCTCCCACACAAAACTACATAGGAACTTTATTCACCATGAAAACTAATCAGCAAGAAGGATGTGTGCTGCTAGGTTTAAAATTGATCTCAGTATGTCCTGCTTCCAATGACACTTTGGTAATATGTTGTCACCATGTAGCTATAGTTGGCAAAACAGCACAAAGCAAAGAATCTGTGTTGTTTTGGAGACCTCTAGGGCTTGCTTGACCAGTAACTTGGAGGGAGCTACTCCATGCCTGGCCCTATAATTTTCATTTGAGAACATATGCCTTCCTGAAGTAACATTGTACACACACACACACACACACACACACACACACACACACACACACAGTACCTACATCATTGTGGTCATTATTGTTAATTTTATTTTGAAATTCACAAACTAGGTTATGGTTACAGAAGTATTTTCTACATATACATAGCTTTAGTTAATTCACTCACTAACTGCTTTTCTTCATCCCTATTTAAATGCCACTATTTCCTGTCCTCTTCTTATATGTCACATATTCTCTATTACCTCTAATTATATTGGTTTTTTTTCATTCTTTAATCTTTGTATTTCCAAACTAGCCTTTAAATTTATCAATTACAACCTTGCAAACAAGTATTACTACTCATTTTGAACTTTGTGATACATTGAATCTGATATGAATATGACAAGGGTCTATTGGATGAACTGACACCTTAACAACATCAAGTTCCAAAATAGTAGGCTAGTAGACCTCTATAGAGCTTTTTCAAACACCTATCATTTTGCTTTACTCTCTTTTATACCTCAAGGTTTACCTCATCCTCCCCTATGCCTTCCCTAATAAACCCTTCCACCCAATGTTCAAGAGTCAAAATGCTTTGCTTTTGAAAAGAGATCTCAGAATGTTCTTCAGTCTGGAAACTTATAGGCTTAGGGAATCCTCCAGTCATCCTTACTTTCTAGTTCCACTTTTAGGGCTACATGGATGTAAAAGCACACAATTAAGAATTCCTGTTTCAAACATCCCCTGCTAAGTCTAATGTTCATATCCAGTTTAGAGTAACTATACCAAGGGGCTGAGAAAATGTCTCAGTTGATGAAGGTCTTATTACTTAAATAAGAAGACCTACATTAAGAGGACCCAGGATAATTCTGAGTGCAGCATCCCACATCTATTATCACAGTTCAGAGCTGACAGAAACAGAAGGATCATGGGGACTTGAAGGCCAGCCAGTCTAGCCAAAAGGTGAGCTCCAGGCTCAATGAGAAAAATGTGTCTCAAAAACAAAGAAAAAAAAAAGATAGCACAGAAAGCTCTCACCTTTGACGTCTGATCACAGATTTACTCACAAGCTAGTGAAACAACACACCTGCACACCTGCTCTCACACACACATATATTTTGAAATAAATAATTATCTAAATTTTGAACTACTGAATGTCAAAGAGGGTTTTCTTTGATTATTTATCACTTGTTATCAGTCCAAACACAACCCATAATAGGCACATAGAGAATCTGTCTGTGAGGTGGAGGCAAGGTACAAGCTGCCATTACCTCACCCTGGAAGTAGGTTTGGTTGCAGGGATAAGAGGCCATCATGATCCGACTTCTGGAAGCAAGCTTCTCCCTGCAATCATGCATAAATCTAATAATAAAGGGGGAACACTTCCTGCTTTGAGGATCTGAGCTCATGGATAAATCATTCTAACAGCACAAGCTTCTGATGCCACAAATTAAATTTTCTGCTATGAAAAAGGGGCACTGAATTTAAGTGTGGAATGATGGATATTAGTATATTGCTGTATTTTCTTTTTTAATGTAGAACTATCTTATCTTTTTGTTATTGCTATTTATATTAACCACCATGTCTCTTTCCTTTTAAAAAATGACATTAATTCCCTCTTCCTTAATATAATTTCTTCAAATGAAGTGATCTTATTACTATAAAGAACTACTGTAATCCATGTAATTCAGATAAGTATGGGAGACAGGCAGGAAACATTTGGCTTACTAAGAAGGAATCACTGAAAGAAAAGAAAAAAAAATCATTGCTTCTAAAACAGGCTAGTCATGATGAGCAAAACCTAAGAAGATGCCTCAGAGACACATTTTTCTATGGAGCTGAACTATCATCTCCTGACTTTTCTGGCAACTATTATTCTTATATGAATCCATTTCTACACTCTTAACTTTCCTTTATTTTCAGGTAATAAAAAATAATCTCTTTTAGTAACAGAAAAATCACATTCAGAGTCAATTTTAATACATAACACTAAAAAAAAAAAACCCTATTCTTTGAGAAAGAAGAAAGTACTATAGATACATCAGCACTGTTGCAGGCACTGAAACAATGACTTGGGAATAATAGAAAGATGACAAGATGCTGAGCATCTCAGTGATTTGAATCTCAGTGATTTGAAAGTATGAGATCAAGCCCTCTGGGCTGTAAGCTGGGAAGGCAGATGCAGGCAGGCCCTCCAATACAAATAGCATTGCCTCTTTCTCACAAAAACTTAAAACCCAAAGCAGCATCTCTGGTTTCAGAATGTGACTTTCAAACACAGCCTCAAACCTTGGCAGTGACACTCTGTGTTCTTCTACCTTTTTAAAGAGGCTACATATAGAAGTGGTGTTTCCATCAAGGTAGTCAATGATGGTGCAGAAACATCACAAGACCATCCATTAATAGAAGAGTTTGTTTCAGCATGTACAAAATTTGGTTGATGTCCTGTATTGTTTTTAATAAAATATACTGTTAAATTTCCTCTTATAAAAGTCCCAATAATCTAAAAATGCATTCCCCAAGTTTTTTTATGTCTTAGAAAAAAAAATGTCATGGCAGGAATCCTAGAATCCCTGATCTTGTGTCATTTTATATTTTTTCCTAGACATAAGACCACTTATTGAGAAATACACCTTGGCTAGCATGTCATACCAAGGTTTCAGTGCCTTCAATACTGCTATTAATATCTTAGAAAATCCTCAGCCTCCTACTTATTCTCTCTCATTGTTTGCACCTGATGTCAACTCAGTCAGAATGATTTGTATAAAACATGTAATTTAGTAGGCTCCTCAAGAAGTAATGCAGAATGTATAAACCCGGCCTGCCTAATTTCAAGTGAAATACAAGAGAGAAACGCATATTAATGTAAAGTAACTGTAAATCAAAAGCGATTTCAATTTCTAAGGTAGTGTAAAAGCTAACCGTGTTAGAAACCATAATTCCACTGTCATAATCTCTTAGATATATTGCTGACCTTCCTGGGAAGTTCCTGCCACATGGAAGTGAATGGATCAAGAGGAATAACATTAAATGACAAGACACACTTGTGAGCCAGATACTTGAAGGTGATTTAGTTCTCTGGAGCAAGTGCTTAACCACAAGACGCACTTTCCTAGTACAAATTCCCCTGGCTATCTACATGCACACATTGACATAAAGGGTGTTCTCTATGCAGAATGTACAAAGAAACTCATTGTGCATTCTATGTCATGTTTATACATTTTCCCAATCAATATTGAACTTGATGCTCCAGAGTTTTCAAGGAACAGTTGAAAGATTTTTGTGTTGTAATTCATAATGCCACATTGTCTGATTAACTTAAGAATGTATATTTTCTCTTGGTGTTTTACATTTATTATTAATAAATAGTAGTAGCTAACATGATTGCTTGGCTGCCTACTTCTCCAAAATGAATTATTCTATTAAAGTTGTGACTTTCAATGTTAAGCCTGAGGTAAGAAATGGGCTTGAATCTGAAATTAAGTTTTCACTGTGCTTTCAGATCAATTCCCTTTGGAAAGAGGGTTGGTGAATAAGCTGCTTTCACATGTGGGAGTTTCCAAAGCAATAGTAAATGAATAGTATTTTAAACTCTATTGCAGTAGATTACTATATTTTCAATAAAGAGCTGATATTTCTATAGATAATGATTATTTTATTATAAGAAGTAAAATAAGTATTTCATCATTACTACATAATATATGTATATATTATTTGTAGGCATATGTGTGCGCACACATACACACACATACACACAACTGAACTACTACTTTAAAAGCTTTGCAGAAAGGATTACTTCTTTAAACTTTTAAATATTTATTTTACTGTTTTATGTGTATGAGTGTTTGGCCTGCATGTATGTATGTATACTATATGTAAATTGATAACTGTGGAGGTCAGAAGAAGGCATCAGATACCCTATGACTAGAGTTAGAGATAGTTGTTAGACACTATGCTAGTGTTATGATTGAACTGAGGTCTTAGGTAAGAGCAACAAGGACTCTAAATCAAGTCTTTGGATTTGCATTTTGCTAAGGTATTCAGAAGGTACATGAAGGCAGAGTACTTAAATTTCCATGAGCTTCACACAATTATTCCATTCCATCATGAGAAAGGGTGACTTAGTGTTCCACTCCCAGGGGATTCTATCCATTACTGTTTACTGATGGCTGTGTTCTCAGAGTGAGGAAGAAAAATGTTCATTTCAAAATTGATGCTGTATGCCTATTTGTGTGTGAGTGTGTGTGTAGAGATCAGTAGACAACTTGCAAGAATCAGTTTTCCTCCTCCATCTCATACAATCTAGTGAAGAAACTCATCATCAGTTTTGGAGACCGAACCCTTTATTCACTGAACCATCTCACCAACTTAGGAAAAGCATTTTATGAATTATTTTCATACCCATTCAGTCCACTGCAAAGGCTGAAAATACAAACTTTATGGATTCTTTTACAGCTCCACTCACATTTTTTGCTGAATTAATCAGTATCTCGATTTATTTATGACTTTTTTGTTGTTTTCTATTATAAAATCATATTTAATCCATGTATCCTATTATTCAGACTCCCTTCCCACTCCCGCCCCTCCCTGTCACCTACTAATCTCATCATTACTTTATCTCCTCCCCAACAAGGGCAGGAGGACCCAAGGTCCCAAGGTGGCTTAGTTCAGCATCCACTTCAAGCAAATCTGCTTTCCTCATCCCAACATCCCAACTGAGTCAGGTGTTTCTCTGGACAAGGTTTTTCAGATCCCAAGCTGTTCTGGGGTTGTGGTTTGCAGTTTGGACAGGACATGCTAAGCTTTATGTTTAAAGTCCACTAATGAGTGAGTACATCCCCTGCTTATATTTCTGGGTTTGTGATACCTCGCTCAGGAGGATATTCTCCAAATCCATCCATTTGCCTGTAAATTTTAGGATATCATTTTTTGTTACTGCTCAGTAGTACTCCAATGTATAGATGTACCACAGTTTGTTAATCCATTCTTCTGTTGAGGGGCATCTAGGTTGTTTCCAGATTCCTGCTATTATGAATAATGCTGCCATGAACATAGTTGAGCTAATGCCTTTGGAGTGCAACTGTACATCTTTAGGGTATACACCCAGAAGTGGTATTGCTGGATCCGTGGGGAGATTGATTCCCAGTTTTCTGAGAAACTGTCATACTTTATTCCAGAGTGGCTGAACAAGCTTACACTCCCACCAACAATGAAAGAATGTTCCCCTTGCTCCGCAGCCTCGCAACCTCTCCAGCATAGGCTGTCACCTGTGTCTTTTAACTTAGCCAATCTGACAGATGTAAGGTGGTATCTCAAAGTTGTTTTGATTTGTGTTTCTCTGATGGCTAAAGATGTGCCTTTTCACTTCTTTCAAGTGTCTTTCAGCCATTTGTATTTCTTCTGCTGAGAATTCCCTTTTTAGTTCTCAACCCCATTTTTTGATACATAGCTCAGTCATAAAGCATTCTTCTTGTATGCAGGAAGTCCTGCATAGAGTGCAACGCAGTGAAGTATATATTGCCATATTTGAAAATAAACCCATGAATAAATAGTAAGGGGGTATAGGGAGATAGTTCAGTGGATAAAGAATGAACCACGTACACGTGGGGAAGAATGGTTTCTCTGTAGTCACACTGATCTGGATACAGATACAGGGGATCTTGGGGAAAGCTGCCTAACTACTAAACTAACTAAATCAGAGAGCCCTGAGCTTAGCAAGATTGTAAGTAAAATGAACAGTGATAGCAGAAAAAAAATACCACTTACAGTTTCTAACTTCATATGCATGAGCCCACATTTGTATATATGATTGGGCACATGTGTAAAGAAAAACACTGGCAAAAATAAAGTATTTCATAAATTCACACAGGAGTAAGACATCCATCATGAATGAGAAGAAGTAACTGGATTGAAAGCAACAAAAATATGCCTACTTTTAAAATAAAACAATAAATAATTAGAGAAGTAGAATAATTTCTCTTTTTTAAAAAACATGAATTTCTTTTCTTTAGTGTCCTTTGAGTATACAAATGACATGCATATAAACATACCTGCTTCCACATTCAGTGTTTGTTTGGTGATCTCACTTCACAGTAAGAGTCTTATACTGGGTACTTGTTAAAAAAAAATATGTGATAAAGACAAATAACATTTTAGTATTTCATAAAGTAATTTTTATAAGTAATTTAGCCTCATGAAACCTATAAAATGTTCCTGGAGAGTATTCACAATCCTTACCCATGATTTTCAGAACATTGCCTACAGACTGTTATGGTAACTGGTCAGTGGCACTGCCAACTGAACAGAGGTAAACTTTTACCACTTAATGCCACTTTCTGCATGGTTTTACTATTGTTCTGACTTATTTTATTAAGTGAAATTTTTGTTCATTGATTAAATTATTTTTTGGAAAAGAATTAGAGTCTTTGTTTTTTTAGGTTGAAGCAGTTCCTTTATTTACCAATGACATCCTTAGAATACAGAAATATATCCCACATCACTTCCCCTTTTCTGTCTAATCAAAATGAAAGTTTCAATTTCAACATAGCAAAATTACATATAACAAAACATCTATCACTGAAAATAGTATTAAATACCTTGGAATAACTATAACCAAAGAAGTAACAGACCTATTTGACAAAAATTTTAAATCACTGAAGAAAGAAATTAAAGAGGATATCAGAAAATGGAAAGCTCTCCCATGTTCCTGGATAGGTAGGATCAACATAGTAAAAATGGCAATTCTACCAAAGGCAATCTACAGATTCAATGCACTGCCCATCAAGATTCCAATCCTAGTCTATTCTTATTTTAGCAAAATTAAAGAAAATATTCTATCACTTACCTTAATCTTGTGAGTCTAAAGTTTCATGTCTAATTTACCTTTTATAATAACTAAGAAAAACTATACTTATAACTATCTATTCTTAAACTAAATCAAGTTATTTAATTAATCAGTTAAGGATAAACTTACTTGCCTTTGATTTTTTTTAAAAATAATCCAGGAAAAATATCTCCATCTCAAATAAAACTGTTTTCTTTTCAATATTTTGTGCCTACTCAACATTCTTCCAGAGTCTACATGTCACTTTCTGATGAGCAGCTGGATAGACACATCATATCCACACCATCTTTATTCTGCTTTATTCATCAAGACCTTAAAGCTCATAGCTGGAGGACCTTTAATCCAAGAGCTCTGAACTACTATTGAGTTCTTTATATTACCTGCAGCATCATGTGTGTGGTATGCATGACAGTCAGAGAAAGAGAAATAGACAAGAATATGAGAAATGAGAGAGAAAGAGAGAGATTTCCTTTGTTTATTTAATATAGCCAGTTATTAGATGTATATTTTAAAACAAAAGCTAGAAAATATTCTCAAGACTTTTCAGTTTTCATCCTTTATTTCTGTAATTTCTAGTAAGGTTCCTATTGGAAACTATTATCAGTTACATAGCAAGTGAATTATCTCTGCAGTTCTTCCCCCTGTGGAAGAGAATGTTCATAGAATGTCAAGGTTTAATTCCTTTGTTCCCAGGGAGTAGCAAGGTATTCAGCCAGCCAAAACTTGATTGTAGATTTGCAATGGACTCACTAGACTTCAGATTTTGAATCTGCTCTTCTCACCATTGTCTATCCAGCAGATAATTCTCTGTACTGCAGGAAATGGGAGCTTGGGAAGGAGGATAATTAATCCTGGGAAGAAAATGAGGAGGAAGGCAGAAATGATAACAGAAATGAACACAAGCAACATCCAAAAGCATGATGATCAATCTACCTATCATTTGCTAATTTTGGCCAACTGCCCCAAGTAATCCTTTACAGCTGCTCAGTTGTTTACTGGCATTATCAGTATCCTTAGCATGTTATTCACACCCTTCTACCTTATTTGAGGCATCATGAGCTACATCCTAATAATATATATGACATCAGCCAATAAGAAAGAAGCAGGCTGACTCATCACAGAGTACTAATTGCTCAAGTATAGTGAAAAGCATTAGAGGGATTTCTTAAAAGCTCAGAAATAAGGTCTGTAATGCCATTTATGAGGACTCTACCTTTGTGACTTAAACACTAAAGGACACATCTTTCAAAACTACCACCTTGATTATCTAGTTTCAACATGTGACACTGTCACACCGCAGCTCTCTTCTTACATGGCTTGGTAGCTATAAAATTAGGCTCCTACTTTTATGGGCTTCCTTAAATAACAAGTAAAATTATATCTTCCAGATAGAGTACACTAATATTTGTTAGAAAAATAAACATGGTTGTTTAGGGAGAATATAATTCAGTACACAATAATATCCTTCATTAAGTAACTGATGAAATAATGTTTTCTAAAAATTGAGATAATTTTTCTCTTCTCACCATAGTTATGTAAAAATTAAATGGGAATGATTTTTATACATACTTAGTGCCCTATAAACACTAACTAATTCAATACATCACCATCTCCACTACCTACTTATGTGTCTGGAACATGATATTTAAATTCTGTGATTTTCAATCTTTTGAAACTATGAGAATTTGATGGGGGTAAATATAAAACACTTGATATTAATACATAATTTTTTAGTCCTCTTTAATAACTAAATGACTTGAGTTTCTTTCCTGCTCTTAACTTCAGCAGCCTCATGAGCAAAGTTGGAAGACTCAAGTCCTCTGCTAACCTGTCTGTATAGAAAACTCCTCTTTGGGTTATTCTTTCAAGATATGTGGCTTTTAAACTCTTTTCCTCTCTGTGGCTCATCTTTAATTGGGAGTTGAAGCAATAGTTAAGGATAATGAATTTATCAACATGATGACTCACCAGGTACCCTAAAGCATGAGTCTGAACTAGGAATGCCACAGACATGTTGAAATCTTAGAAGAGAAAGCAAGCCACCACAAAAGGAAGACAGACCTGCACTTGTCACTCATATTAGCAGAACTGTCCTAACAATAATCTCATACTGTCAGCCTCAGCATGCACTTATTTAGTGCAGAAAACTCCTGGGAAACATGGATTGAAAAATATGACTTTATTCATAATAAAAAATTTAAAAAAACCAATACAAGTGTACACACTAAAGAACTCACTCCACACCTGTGTCTTGAATTTCTAAAGTGATCCTTAAGGGGATAAATGATTAAGATCTCCTCTAAACCTTTTTTCCAATTTATACACAAAGGCAGAGATATATCTCAATTAAGTCTCCAGTGAATGGTGGGATATTGATTCAAGGGGTCTGTGTTCAAAACCTCAATATCCATTGATCAACTTTATGGAGAATTTGCCTTGTCTGGGATATTAATTAATTATTCATTTGACATGTCAAATCACATGACATTTTAGTATTCTAAAATATGTCCTGGTTTAATTAACTGACCAATGAATTATCAAATCTCATGTGTGAATATTCATCATCTCCACAACATGCCTCATGGGAGTAGTTATCAATAATTAATTAACATCAGAAATTCACACCAAATTATAAAGCATGCATAATTTCCTAAAAAATAGTAAAATATTGTGAGAAAGTTTGTATGATAACTATTAACTTTTATTCTTTACCAAGTAAAAGTAAATTAGATATTCTAATTGTTAGTCAAGCATTAAAGTATTAGTAGTCAAAAGAAATATTTTTGAAAACTTGAGAACACAAAATTTTATTGTCACTGTGTCAAAGTATTATTGCTTATGAAGAGATGGCTTTACATTATGGGATGAAAATTTTAATTTTGAGCTAAATTAATGCTTATTTCTTTCTCTCAAATTATGTCCAAATAAACTTTTTCTTTAATTTATAATTTAAGATCCATTAAAGGAGGTAGAAAAAATTGGCCATAGAGCACTTGAATTCTAAAGCTCAGATTTAGCATATAATAAATTAGGATGTGCATGATAATCCTGAGATATATTTTATTGACCTGGCTGTTCTTTTTTATTATTATGAATAAAGTATTCACATTTTCTATCCTTGAATATCCTTATTCAAGGTCCGTTCCCCCTCCCACCACATCAGGTCATTCTCTCTTCTCCAGATCTCCCCATCCCGCCATGGGCAGGCAGTCCCAAGGTCCCATGGTGCCAATATTGCTTAGGTCAGCCTCCACTCCTGGCAAGTCCAGTTTTCTCCCCCCAACATCAAGACTGAGTCAGGTGTTCCTCTAGGAGGAATGGGATCCAAGGAGTCAGTCTAGGGTGTTTCTGATCCCAAGCTGTTCAGTGGTTGTTGTTTGCAGCTTGGGCATGATTTTCTTTTTCTTCTTGTTGTTGTTTGTTTGTTTGTTCAGAGTCCACTAATGAGTTAGTACATCCCCTGCTTATCTTTCTGGGTGTGATAACTCACTCAGGAGGATATTCTCCAAATCCAACCATTTGCCTGTAAATTTTAGGATATCATTTATTCTTACTGCTGAGTAGTGCTCCATATGTGTAGATGAACCACAGTTTGTTAATCCATTCTTCAGTTGAGGGACATCTAGGTTGTTTCCAGGTTCTTGCTATTACAAATAACACTGCTATGAACATAGTTGAACTAATGCCTTTGGAGTGCAACTGTGCATCTTTAGGGTATACACCCAGAAGTGGTATTGCTGGGTCCTTGGGGAGAATGATTCTCAATTTTCTGAGAAACTGCATTACTGCATTCCAGAGTGGCTGAACAAGCTTACACTCCCACCAACAATAGAGAAGTGTCCCCCTTGCTCTACACCCTCTCCAGAATAGGCTGTCATCTGTGTGTTTTATCTAAGCCAATCTAACGGGGGTCAGATGGTATCTCAAAGTTGTTTTGATTTGCATTTCTCTGATGGCTAAAGATGATGAGTACTTCTTTTCAGGTGCTTTTCAGCTATTCATAGTTCTTCTGCTGAGAATTCCCTTTTTAGATCTGAACCCCATTTTTTGATTCGGTTATTCAAGGTTTTGGGCTCTAGATTCTTGAGTTCTTTATATATCTTAGAGATCAGTCCTCTATCACTTGCAGGGTTGGTGAAAATATTTTCCCATTCTGTAGGCTGTTGTTTTGTCCTACTGACAGAGTCCTTGGCTTTACAGAAGCTTCTCAGCTTCAGGAGATCCCACTTATTGATTGTTGATTTTAGTGTCTGTGCCACTGGTGTTATATTTAGGAAGTGGTCACCTTTGCCAATTCGTAGAAGTATATTTCCTACTTTCTTTTCTATCAAGATCAAAGTGGCTAGGTTTATGTTGAGGTTTTTGATCCACTTGGATTTGAGTTTTGTGCAGGGTGACAGGCTTGGATCTTGTTGTAGAAAGTTTTTCCAGGCGCCCGTTTGGGCCCCGGAGGTTTGTGACCTGGCGCACCGTGGTGTTGGTTTGGAACCGGGTTCGCAGGGCGGGTTTTGTCCCCCAAAGAAATGAATCACACGCTTATATCCTTTACACTGTTTAGCCTATGTCTTAAGCACATTAATAGCTAGCTCTTTCATCTCAATTCAACCCATTTCCATTTATCTTTCCACCACGTGGCCCACAGCCCATGGCTCACCTGGATTCCTACATGCTGCTTCTTCAGGGGACAGAAGGAGACTGACTGACTCCACCCTTTCCTACCTGCCTACCCTCTGATTCTCCACCAACTTCTATGGTGCTGAACATAGGCCAAATCAGTTACTTTATTTACAGCATACAGAACATTCCACCACAGGATCTATTTGAAATTTTCTACATACTACCATCCAGCTATGGAAACACCATTTGTTAAATATAGTATCATTTTTCCATTGAATATTTTGGGCCTCTTTGTCAAAGATCATGTATTTGTAGGTTTTTGGGTTAATATCTGGATCCTCAATTCTATTCCATTGATCCACAAGTCTGTTTTTATGCCAGTATCAGGCTGTTTTTATGACTGTAGCTGTATAGTATAACTTGAAGTCAGGGATGGTGATGCCTCCTGAGGTTTTTTTGTTGAGCAAATCTTTTTTTTTTTTTGGAAATCCTGACTTTCCAGTTATTCCAGATGAAATTGAGTATTGTTCTTTCAAGGTCCAAAAAATGTTGTGCTGGGATTTTGATGGGCAGTGCAATGAATATGTAGATTTCTTTTGGTAGAACTGCCATTTTTACTATGTTGATCTTACCTATCCAGGAACATAGGAGAGCTTTCCATTCTCTGATATCTTCTTCAGTTTCTTTCTTTGGTGATTTAAAATTTCTGTCAAATAGATCTGTTACTTCTTTGGTTATAGTTACTCCTATGTATTTAGTACTAATTGCAGCTATTATGAAGGGTAATGTTTCACTTATTTCTTTTTCAGCTCTTCTATCTTTAGTGTATAGAAGGGCTACTTATTTCTTTGAGTTTATCTTGTATCCTGCTACATTGCTGAAGGTGTTTATCAGCTATAGGAGTTCCTTGGAAGAATTTTGTGGGTCACTTATGTATACAATCAAATCATCTGCAAATAGAGATAATTTCACTTCTTTCCAATTTGTATCCCCTTAATCTCCTTTCATTCTCTTATTGCTTTAGCTAAAACTTCAAGGACTATATTGAATAGATAAAAGGAGACAGGACATCCTTGTCTAGTTCCTGATTTTAGTGGGATTGCTTTGACTTTCTCTCCATTAAGTTTGATGCTGGCTGTCGGCTTTTAGTAAATTGCCTTTATTATATTTAGGCATTCTCCCTGTATTCCTGATCTCTCCAGAGTTTTTATCATAAAGGAGTGTTGAATTTTGTCAAAGACTTTTTCAGCATCTAAGGATATGATCATGTGGTTTTGTTCATTTAGTTTGTTTATATGATGGATAAAATTTATGGTTTTTCATAAGTTAAACCAGCCTTGCATTTCTGGAATGAAGCCTACTTGGTCATAGTGGATGATATTTTTTATATATTGTTGTATGTGGTTTGCTAAAATTTTGTTGAGAATTTTAGCATCAATATTCATGAGTGAAATTTCTGTAATTCTCCTTCTTTGTTGTGTCTTTGAGTGACTTGTGTATTAGGGTAATTCTGACCTCATAAAAGGAATTTGGCAATATTTCCTCAGTTTCTACTTTGTGAAATAGTTTGTGGAGAGACCTGGCTGTTCTAATCCTATTTTTCCTCACTAAAAGTTTCCAAAATTAATTGTTAAGTGTTCTGGGAATATAATATATGGGGATAAAAAAAAGACTAACTATAATATCTAAAGCAATGTTCTATCCATCCCTGAAAGCAATCAGTTCCTTCAAATTTGCCTTCAAGTAAGACTTTTAGTTCATGTATTAATAAATAACATACACCATCCAAGATAACTGTCCTATTTATTGTGATACCACATCCTAACTCCTGCTACTTACATGTGAGAAATAATTTTACTTTCTGAAACTTAATGTGAGACAAGAATGAAGATTGTGTCTCAGTGAGCTCAGAAGGATGAGTAGGCAGAGAATAGCAAATTTGTTTGGCTGAGTTACTAAGTCTAAAATGATTTCCTTAGACTTGAGGCAAGAAAAGAAAATATATACACACTTAATTCAAACTTCCAAAAAGGATTACAACATTGAACTCAGAAAGAAAACAGAAAACCTTATGCCTGGCCCTCACATCTGTCATCTTCAGAGTTACTATGGACAAGCTACTCAGTCTTTTGAATCTCGGTGTCCTCATCCATGTGGGGGCCAGATCTAAATGGTTAAGATAACTTCAAGTACTTGGTCAGCCTTAGAAATGCAAAGTAAGTAGTTAGCAGTGCCTTCTTTTTGACTAGATTATATAGTTAAAATATACTGGTGGTTGAAATTATACAAATAGGTAATTTTAAAAAATAACTTCTGAAACCTTTACTTTGGTATGGCCTCTTTTATACATTTCATTGAAATCACTATAAAGTTGGAGTCTTCAAATAAAGAGGACTCTAAGAAGGGAATCAAAGATCAAAATCTGACCTTCTCTTTGTAGACATGATGGTTTCAACAGAAGTAGAGAAACTTTTACTTCTTTTTTTTTTTCAAAAGTGCTAACCCTAAAATTTAGAAGCATGTTTTTTGAAAGGAAACTTAACATAATGTTTAACCAGCTCCACAAATTAAGTTCTTGATAAAAATCTTAAGTTCAGACAGATCAATATGATATTACTCTCAACTAAAATATTATTTATTATTCAAAATAACAATGAAACAGATTCTCTTAATCTCAGCCTAGTGTTGGAGATAATTTAAGACTGAGAAAAAAGGTTAGTCATGCAGAGAATTATGGAAGGCCATTGGAATGCTTTACAGACAAATTAGTGAGACCTCCAGCTTCCTTGAGCACAGGAAAAAGATTCAGAAAAACGAGAGAGAAAGGTACACCTATATGCAACTTGATTAAAACCAGACTCAAATAGAACAGAAAAAGAGAATACAAAGTCTGCATGTCAAGGGGTAAATCTGTACAGGTAAGTCATCAAAATGTTGAAAAAAGGACTAGGGTGATAGATAGATAGCATGTTAGGTAAAGCATCTCTGCACAAGCATAAGAATCTGAGTTTATACTATCAAAATTCATGTTTAACAGAAAAGAAAAAAATTTAAAAGCTTAGTGAGGTTGTGGGGCATTAGTCCCAGTTTACAGTGGGATAGAGAGTATCAGTATTTAGACAGCAAGGCTATCAGAATCAGTGAACTACACATGGAAAGTGAATAAGAGGGGTTACCTTACAGAAACCTATGATCTTCACATGTATATAATACCCACACACTATAAGACACACAACCACAAGTACACATAGCACACACAAATCAAATCATACAACACAATTCATTCAAAGCAACAAGTTTATTCACCTGGCATTTTATGAAACAAGTCTAACATCTTTAAATCTGTGGAAATCAATTAAAACATGTAGATGAAAATAATAGGAAGTTTTCATTTACAATAATAAAATAAGTTTAGATATTCCTCTATCTACAAACTCTGTATAATACATGTCTTTACTACATATGCACAGTTATATTAATATTCCCACTATGATGACATCCCTTAGAAGAGGTTTGTGAAATCATAACTAAAATATCTGTCTTCACTCACAAATAGAATTGTTCTACCAAATTTACCTAGACATATTTTATGCTATTTTATGCTTTATGTTCATATCCTTCAAAATTTTCATATCTGTATTTGTAAGAACAAAAAATTATTTCTGTAATTTTTGAGTCTTAAACCTATGAAAGGCTTTATAAATTCATTTCATTTATAGAGAGTTCCACACTCTCCCCCCACCCTCACCTCCAAAAAATAAGCTGTTTAGGTAGTGGTGAGCAAGTACAATTTTGCTCCATGTTTGATTTAAATCAAATCACTTCTGACATAGTTCAAATCCTTAGGAACCTGTCGATGGCCAATTCAAACAAATAAATACTCAAATAAAAGTAAAGTGAAGTCCTGCTGTCATACATTTCGCTTAATAGTTGCTTTGTGGATGGATCCAAAGAGAGTGTTTGAAAGGACAGTATGTATTTTCCTGTGATGTCAAAATGTCAATTCAAAACCCATCTGTTTTAGCAGAAAAAATAATACTTTGTCATAATTCTGCACTACCAGCCAGCATTCTTCCTGGCACCCAGAGGAGATTGCAAAAATCCTCTATTGTCCTAGCACAATGTTAGTTATTATTTATAAGGCTATGTGAAAAAAAATAGTTGTCTGACATTCATATAGGTTTTTAAAGAAGAAACATTTCTCTTTTCCAACAGATTTTTAAAATATAGCCAAGCAACTAAAGGTATTGTTATTTATCTTGATACTGAATTATTTTTCTAAAGATTGTTATTTTATTTTTTAAAAAGATACTAAATATTGATAAGGTTTAGTTGGTACCACAGCTTCCATGCCAAAAAGAAAAAGAAAACAAAAAGTAAAATAAAACATTTCTCCCACTGTGCTTCAAACGTATTTTATTCAAACCTGGCGTGATACCCCTTGAGTCTGCATTCCAAGGAATTTTAAGATTGGAAGCATATCAAAGCTAAGATTACCAAATTATTATCAATTTAGTTCAATTTAAAGTTGTGTAATCTTTTATCAGAAAGTATAAGTGGAGATGCTGTTATATACCTGTGACATGTCTAGCTGTTTTACAGCTGTACTTTTGCAGGTATAGCAAATACCCTTTTCAAAATAGCATGTGGCATCCCTACAGATAGCAATTGGTAGTCTACTGGAGAGTCATATTTTGACAAAGCCACCAACTTAAACAACTAACTCAAGAGAAAAATGTCATTTTAATAAATTAAAATGGAGTGGTTTCAGGTACATTTTATGTGAGATATGCTGAATACTCAAAAAAATATGTACATACTTTGTTTAAATAGAGGCTTGATAAATAAAAGCATAATATATTTGAAGGAGGCCAGTGATCTCAGATCACACAGTGCTCTTGAACTTACTTTGAATATCCTCAAGTATGGAAAGGTTCTCTCCATCTTTTCCCCAAGGCATAATAAAATATCTTGTCATTATAGGTAAGTATTTCTAGAAAGGTCAACTTCATCAGAACCTACACCATTACACATAAAGCAAAAGATAATTCATTTTCATGCTCTTTCCTAATTTATGAATTACATCCATGTGTCCAGACTACACTAAGAACTGCAGCAGCATTAATGAATAAAACAGACATGGGTTTTGAACCACTGCATCCTACTTCCAAGGGAAGAAGACCTGTGACACACATGTCTATTCACAGACTTCAGCTTTAATTGTTATTTGTGTGCTAAATATATGGTACATGGTACAAATGAAGCAGTTAGTAAGGAAATTTCAGCTTGACCTAGTTTATTTTTGGAAGGGAACATATTCTAGGCAGAGAGAACAATATTCTAAAGGGCTTTGAAGTTGGAAAGACCAATCAAAAAAGAGAACGAGAACACATGGGTGGAATAGAGAGTAGACTAAAAACAATACTAAAGAACTATGTAAAACCAGATCAGGAGGGGTCCCAAGTAATATTAAGGAGAAAAGCCTTCATCTAAAAAGCAAGGATATTCAAATATTATAATATTTAAATATTATGCTAATATTCTTATAATATTCAAACATGAGAAGATGCAAAAAGTTGTTAATATGCATTTCAACTCCACCCATAATGTACATTTTTAACTCTAAAATTCTGTAGGAAAGTATTTTTCTATTATTAAAGATTGAAGTAAACAGCATGACAATTACAACCTTACTGTCCAAATTATTAAAGGGCCTAGACATAGACCAAAGATTGATACACTATAGCTTTATTACTACATTGTTAGTTTAGATTTAGCTTATTGGTTCAAATTCCTTCAAGGAAGATACTGATAATATAATTTTTGCTCCAAATTCATACTACCCTAAGACAATTCTACTTTAATCTTTAGTCTGTTGAGGAGACTCATCAGTAAAAGTTGAGCCTTGAAATTCTTCCATCAACTCTCTTCACATCTGGTAGTCTCTCCTTCTTGGATGTGACTTATATTCTCAAAAATGATTTGTATCATGAGTCATGTCTCTGGATCCTTTCATTCCACATGTTATGTGTAACTCATTTGTCTAACCATGTCCATAAGTCCTATACTTTATGCATACATCTAACCCATGTCATGCCTGCCTCTGTTATTTATCCAAAGTCAGGGTTCTTTAATAGAATTTCTTTGCTGGTCCTAAGAAAACTAAGATTTTGAGTGCGAACCATAGGATCCAGTATTTGAGAAAGGCTCCTTCTTTATCTATGTACTGGTTTACCTAAAGAAAGTAGAATTCTTAAAATCTTGCACTCTGTGAAAGAGGGCACAGGCTTTTCCCACCTTCAGATTCTCAGAAATGTATCATTTTTTTCTCCCCAGTCCAGCTCCATTTTCCCATTTCATGGATCATGATACAAGGCAACCTCTGAGTTCTAGCTCCATTCTCTCTGATCTTCCAATGGCCCATCAGGTCTGACTGCATTTGAAATGGCACACTGCTTTGCTTTCATATGACTCTCATGGTCTTCCAGTCTACAGTTTATTGTCTACACTATACTCTGTATCCTCTGGGTTCCACTCTGTATTCAGAGTCTATCTTTTGGAATTCAAACAAAACTGTTCTCTCTGAATAAATTCTATTTATCACTACTCAAAAAAAAGCTTTGACTTTCAGACACTGCCTTTGCAATAGATTCATAAAAGTCTACTCGAGAGATCAAAAGCCAAGAATTTGTACACTTTGTTCCTTTTGCATTATTCTGTGGGCTTCCTTCAGTGGGGCAACACACCTTAGCTTCTCAAACTGGTGCTATTAGCAGGAAGGCTCCAGGATACAAAGAAAAAACTATGTCAAAAATAAATAATATTATATATGTTTTCAAAATTTTTACAGTAAACAAGAAGTGAGATGCTAGAATAAAATAGTGGATCTAACCTTCTGTGTCTGTTTGGAAGGACAAAAAAATGACTGCTCTCCCCTTGCCTAACTGTCTAGTATACCTGCTGTTCCAAACACACAAACTCCAAACTTAAGTTTCTTATTAACCTGGTTTAAAAAATATGGAATAATTCTTTGCTATAAGGATGATAACTAGCATAGATTATAAAATTAATGCTTAAAGGTTCACATAAGACAATTCAAGATTTTGTCATAGGTCTGGAACTGAGAGCAGCAGATTTCAACAACCAAGACATCTTTTTGTCCTGGCATTTAAGTCACTTTCATTAACATATATATATATATATATATATATATATATATATATATGCTATGTTTAAATGTCTTCTTTGAAGATTGGACACCAAAAAGACAGTTCATGCACTAGAAACAAATTTGAGTCTTCTACCAGAGGCCCCACAAACTGCCCAAGCCATACAACTCTCAAACACATTCAGAGAGCTTAGTTCAGTCCCATGCAGGTTCCCCAGCTATCACTCCAGAGTCAGTGTTGCTCAACCTTGATACAGGGAGAAGGGCCTTAGTCTTGTTTCTATTTTATATGCCAGATTTTGTGGACTCCTCTTGAGAGGCCTTACCTTCTCTGAGAAGTGGATGGGGGGGGTAGAGAGAAGTGAAGATGTGAATGGGAGGAGGAGAAGGAGAAACGGGGATTGGCATGTAAAATGAAAAAAATAAATTAATTAAAAATAAAGTAAAAATAAAGTGTCTCCTTAAGGGTTACTGCTCAAAATATTGGTCAATAACCACAGGCAGAGAGAGACACTGACTTAGAGCTCATTGGAAAGGCTACATTACAAACACCTCTTCAGACATAATGAATCCAAGTCTGCACAAAGTTTGAGAGGAGCCAACCCAGGCAGGGTACTTCTTTGTTACCCAAAGTTGTAACACTTTTATTAATATAAATAATTAGTAGTTAATGTAACAGGCTGCATATATGCCATTTAATGCTGAAAGGGTTACTTTAACATTTGTACCATTTAGTTATTAAAGAGCAAAACAAGAAATAAATGAAATCACATTTTCTGCTCTAATTGTATTTCATCCATACTGACATGAATCAAGCCCACAAAATGGCAGTGACTCTCATTAAGCCTGCTGTTTCTATCATCCTGCTGTGCCAGAAATAAAGTGATCTTTAAATGTTGTACTGAGAAAATTTTTATGGTTTCTTAATATGTGATGTGCATGTATATGCATATGAATCCCTGTGTGCCTGTAATTATAAGGTTATCAAAAAACTAAAAACTATATAAGAATATTTAAAAGATAAAAAATACTGTTTTCAAGATTTTTTTAATGTGTGGATTGTAACTCATGCTGGTGTTTATAAAAAATGTCAATATTTTTACTTCTTCTATTAATAATCTGATACATTGTCATGTGTCTTTTCCAGTTCTCAACATGAAACCTTTATGCAATTATTTCCCCAAATCCTTTTCCTATGTACATATGTGCAGTCATGTCCCCAGAACAAAAGTGAAACTCAGAAAAGCAATAGGAAGATAATTTCTAGTGCCAGGTATGGTCTTAGCTCCAGCTGAGGCTTATAAATGTTTATTGATAATGATGCCTTATAGACCTGCCATGATTTGCTATGAATTACTTAGATTGCCTTTTGAAATTGTGTATGTTCTCTGAATAAAACCAAGGTTCATTTTAATCCTTCAATCCTGACATATCTATCTTGAGTAAGTTCATAGAAACTGCTATAAAATACAAAATTTTGAAGCATTAATATGACATTACTCTTTCAGATGTCTAACCTGACTAATAAAATAATTTAGTATTAATGAATTGTGAATACTGTATCTCAAAATCATTCTTAACTACCTCTTAGGCAAAGACAGTGTCTTATTTCAAGCTATCTCTAACATCTATCTTTGTTCTTATGGCCAGAGGCTTAAAACAGCAAGACAGATATTGGGATTGAAGATAGAAGAAAAAAGTTACTCCACCATCACAAAATTTACAAATGCTTTAGCAATGTCCTGATGGTTATTCATGATTTATCATGCACCAAGTACCATGTCATGTCTTTCTAATTAATTATCTCACTTAATTTTAAAATGCTCTGTGAGGTAAGTGCTACTACTACCATTATTCACACTATACAGATCAAAAATCTAGAAATCAAAATTAAATATAGAAGAGGAATTAAATCCAGGACTGAATGCCAAACAGCCCTGTGAAAAAGCTTCTACATAAAATCCCATTGTTATGGAATTTGCCTGATGTAGTTCTCAGAACTTGACTATCCTACACTTACGTAAATAGCACCATTCAGGTGAATATAATCACCATTGATATTCCTAAAAATAGAAATGTACAAATGCACATTTAGCCATAAATAGAAACTTAAATGGGGCTGTCTCTGAGTCATAATTGTTGCACATGAAGTAGCACGATTTACACCCCTAATACAAAATACAAAAAGGAGTGAAATTATATCATTTGCTTGAAAATAGATACAACTGAAGATAATCATACTACACAAAATATGTCAAATACAGAAGGCAAATGTTAATATTTCCCTCATTCCTGTGTCCTAAAACACAAACATAATCACACATACACACACACACACATAATATTGACTCTCTGTCTCTCCCCCCCCCACACACATACATTCAAACAAAGAAGATGAAGAGTGCTAAAACCAACCAGCAGGAAGAAAAGAAAAAGTAAGGTGACCAAAGGGAAGAAATGAGGTCAGAGAATATGGTAAAAAATCTTGAAATATTCTGGATTAATCCTTATACTACATACATTGAAAGTATTTCAATAAAAATTTTAATAAAGTATAAATAAGATGAGTTACTTTGTTATTCCTTTGAATAATAATAATATCATAGATACTAATGCAAATAACCAAAAATACAGTAAAGTGTTGATCTGCATTCCACATGTAATACACATGTGCTGTAGACTGTGATATTCCAGACTACTTTTCTAAACTATAGATGTCCACATACATGCATTGCACATTGCAATTTCTAGCTATATATGGAACTTTATGCAATGAGGACACAAAACCAGAAGACAGATTTTGACAAAGGGTATCCTTGCAACTCATTGAATAAGAAAGTCAAGAATTTGTTCATTCCATGCACATAGATACTGTGATGGACTGAAAGCTTATTAACTATAATCAAAAGAGTCCCTTTGGAATTATCTTTCTTTGCCTGCTTCCGAGGGAAATTATTTGTGGGTTTCTTCAGGGCAATGGTTATCAACCAAGTGCCTAGGCTCATCTTCAAATGTTCTGAACCAAATTTACTGTAATAATGATAACTGCTCTTTCAGCATCCTGGTCTTTTTAAACTGCTGTACATCTTTTCATCTATTTCCATTTCCCTTAGGTAGAGTACAGGCTAAGAAATCATCAGGCCTATTTTTCAATAATATATATCATCAGAAACAATTTTGATAATCATATTATTAGTGTGCATAACCCCTTCCTTCAGAACTCTGCTAAAAGGCTCACCTAAATATCCTGCCTCATTCAGATTCTCTATTTATCTGGAAATGTCAAAATTCTAAGAGAATTATATGACTCTTGCTTGATAAAGAGATGTGGTTTTTTGTAGCATAAAAAATAATTAATGAAATCTAAACACCTGCTTAAAGGTGATCTTCAAGATTATTTAAAAATGTTCTTTAGCTAATTTGGGTGACACAGATTTGAATCCTGGCTCAGAAATAGATTTTTAATGCATGATTATTTAGGGGAGAATAATAGATGCATTTGCTTTTGGTAATGAACATTTAAACAAAAGTCATATTTTCAAGATAAGTATTCCATTCAGGTGAATTCTGATTTTTATATATAAACTTTCATTGCAATTTAGAATTATATAAAGAATGAATGTAGTGGTTTTTGCATGTAGAAGATGAGCCTCTCAAAAATATACCCTGCAGCAATTCTCCAAGTGTCCCCAGTCACTGTCCCAATGTCTCATATCGATAGAACCAGAAATCACAACCTTGCAAAAAATTCCTGAGCTTTTAGAAGCAAAGGATGGGAAGACATAGTTCTCATGCTTCAGCCTTTAACATTATCTCCATTAGCTCTAAGTGTCACCAGGAGAAATAGCCTTAAATTGATGAGTGCTGTGAACCAAAGATACAGTCTTCCCTAGGAAGAGCATGTCAATGTGTTGTCTATTGTTAAATGGTCAGCTCTAAAACATTTGTACAAGAATCATTTTATACAATTAATAGGTTATATTTAAGAATAAAAGTATTTATGTGTGTATATATATGCATGTATAAAATGACAATTTATTTTTTTTAAGAAAAGTGTAGCCATGCTTTTGAGGAAGAGCAGGAAAGGGTATATGGGAGGGCTTGGATTGAGGAAAGAAAATGGAGAATTATTATAGTTATAATCTAAAAATAAAAATTAAAGAAAAGAACAGCCCCCGGATGGGTTTAGATGTTTCCATGCAGAGGCTATAGCAACAAAATTACTGCATTTATCTGCTCTTTTTTCCCCCATTACAGTTTAAAAGACTCAAATATAACAGAAGTTTCATTGAGGGCTCTCAAGTATAGAGTAGTCATGTGCTACAACCTCAAAACTTAGGACAACACCACTTATCAGTACTTTTCAGTGATGAAGAACTCCTGAAAAGTAAATATCTGTCCAGAGGAACCTCAAGCAGATACAATATTAAAGAACCAAGATAAGTAGAATTTTAAGAAAGAGTTTTATAATATAACCAGTTTGACTAGAAGAGAGAAAAAAACAAATGCATTCATGTAAACTAAACAACTTTTGGTGGTTTGACCATAACATATTGTACACAAATTTATCATATTGGTGGTCTGGTAAAACTAATAAATATTTTAATGGCTCAAGAATACCTGCTACAGAAAAATGGCATAATTACTTCTTTAATTAGTGACTTTATACTTAATATTTTTATTCTGAGTGTCTTTTTAAATTATCTCTTTAAGACATTCATTTCTGGTAGAACATAAGCAAAATTTGAATTAAGAATTTAATTTTTTGCTATATACCAAACACATAGATAAATGCATAATAAAAGTATGCACACAAAATGTAAGAAATGTAAATTAAATTATATTCATTTATCTATTTATTTGCTTGAGGGTAAAGAGAAGCATACCTGCCATGATCTATCTGTGGAGATAGGACATCTTGCATCATTTGGTTCTTTCCTTCTACCATGTTAACGCAAACTTAGACACACAGGCTATGTTCTAGTACCTTCCACCACCAAAAATAAAATAGCATACACATTTCTCACCTTGTTTCTTTACATTATTTTTCCATACCTTCCCACCAAAGGTATTGATAGAGTTCCTCAAAGAGTGAAATATACTAACGTGTCCCATTCAATGTTTCATTAATAAAGATATGACTGGTATTTAAATTCATTTCATAGGACACTCTGAACCATCAATGGCCCACTTAAATTACAAAAGAATTCTTGGTACACTCACATCACAATAAAAATATATATATACTGGTATGATTTTCTGTGGTTTCATATATTTTAGTTCCCCTTATTACTAGGTTTAAATTTAGAATAAGAAATAATTGCTTTGGTCACATAATTTTTATACATAATTTGGTTTATTTTTATTTTTGAGGTTATAATTTAATTAAGGCATATCTCCTTTGTTTACCTTTCCAAGAAACTCTTATATATACAGCTTTCCTTATGTTCCTTCAAGTTAAAGCCTCTCTTTTGAAACTAATTGTTCTTGTATACACAGACACAGACACACACATACACATACATACATATATATACATATATATATACACTAAATATGTCCTATTTGCTCTGTAGGTTATTTGTGTGTATGTTTTCTAGGCTGACCATTTGAAAATGAATAACTAATTGTTATGCTCTTACCTGGAGCCATTTTTTTCTCATTTACTTACAATTCTTTACATAGGGTTGAAGCCTATTGGTTTTTCTGCATCCAGTCTGGCATGTTTTTTGGTGTCAATTAGAATTATGTAGAGAAACACCAAAACAGGAAATTTAAAATAACAATCATAAACTTTATCAAAAAATTTAAGATATTTCATAAAATCATACTTTGTTCTTACTTGTCATCTACCTGCATGATCTATCCCTACCCATCTATCTCTCTTTTGATGCACACATACACAAACGAATATATAAGCATGTGTACACATACAGACATATATACAAACACAAGCACATACATGCACAAATACACACACACACACATGCTTTCACACAGATAGAAAAAGAAGAAGGTAAGTATTGCACAAATTCTACTTGGTCTTATAATAAAAACCCTGAGCCAAATATTAGGAAACATCTGAAAGATCAGAGAAACATAAAACAGTCACTGCTCACTTAGCCAGCTCCTTGGGAATCCCCAGACTGAATGCATCTAAGTCCTCCGCCTAAAGAGAAGGGAGTCCCAATCAAAGAAAAGAACTCTTGATTTCCCCCACCTTATCTTTCTTTCTCAAGCCAGCTATGTCACTTACTGGTTCAGCTTTCCTAGTGTTGAGATTAAAGATGTGTGCAATCACTGCCTGGCTCTGATTGGTCTCTAACTCGCAAAGCTCTATCTGCCTCTAACTCCATATTGCCAGAATTAAAGGCATGTGTGTGGCCTTCATGGCTAAATATGTGGCTGACTCTGTTCTGATTCTCAAGCAAACTATTAGATGCACAAAATATCACCACATGAAATGATAAAGAAAAAAATAAAAGAAAGAAACAGAGAAGAAATTAAGACATGGGAGACTAGAAGGATATCAATGTTTCATTTACTTTTTTCATTTTTTATTTATTTAAAAATATTTTTTCATGTATACCACTGCTCACCCTCCCTTTCTTCCTCCCAGTCCCTCTTAACCCTCCCTCAGCCTTCCCCCGTTCTCATTCCCCCATCCATTTTCCAAGGAGAGCAAGGAGTCACAAGGTGGGTCAGTTCAGTCTGGCATATCCAGTTGAGGGAGGTAGGTCTGATTCCCTCACCCTAGAATTAAGACTTAGTTAGGTGTTACTCTATAAGGAATGGGCTCCAAGATGCCAGTTCATAAACAGGAACATAGTCTGATCCTACTCCAAGAGGTTCTACATACTATCCACACCATATTACAGTTATCTACCTGTGGAGGGCTTAGTTCCTTTCCCTGAAGGTTCCTCAGTGATTGTTTCTGAGTCAGTGAGCTCCCAACAGTTCTATTCAGCTGTCTCCATGGGTCTCCTCCTGGTCCTTTTGTTCATATACTCTTTCCTTTCTTTCTCTTCATTTGGACAGGAAGTTCCACCTGGTGGTTAGCTATGAATCTCTCCTTCTGCCTCAATTCATTGTTGGTAGAAAAAATTCTATAATGACAGTTAAAGTGGTCATTCATTTGATTATAGAGGAAGTCCTGTTTAGGCAACCTCTCTACTATTTCTTAGAGTCCTATCCAGGAACATCTCGTGGGGTTTTGGAGGTTTCCTTAGTATCCAGTTTCTTTTCTAACTCCATAGTGACTTCCTCTGTCAAAATATCCATTTCTTTTTTTCTCCCTCTTTGTTGCTCCTCTCACTCAACCACCTCCTTTTCTCATGATTTGTTCCCATCTGTCCTTGGTTGCTACCGGTTATAATCCCAATTTACTCAGAAAATCTTCTCTATTTCCTCTTCCCATGAGGATCCCTAGATGTCTCTCTTAAATTTTTTCTGAACTCAAGCTTTTCGAGGTTGTGGTTTTCAGCCTGGATATTCTTGCTTTCTGTCTAAAATCCACTTATTAGTGAGTACATACCATGTCTCTCTTTCTGGGCCTGTGTGGCCTCACTCAGGATGATACTTCCCAAATTCATCCATATGCCTGCAAATTTTAGGATGTCATTCTTTTTTTCTTAATGCTGAGTAGTATAACCTACAGAATATGAAAAGAGCTTCACCAACCCTGTATTTGCCAGAAGACTGATCTTTGAAATATATATAGAACTCAAGAAACTAGAAACAAAAAAACCAAATAATCCAATTAATAAATGGGTTTCATAGTTAAGAAGGGAATTATCAACAGAAAAATTACAAATGGCTAAAAGACACTTAAAGAATTGCTCAACATCTTTAGCAATCAGAGAAATGCAATCAAAACAACTTTGAGATACCACCTTACTCTTGTCAAAATAGCTAAGATCAAAAACATAGATGACAGCTTATGCTAGAGAGAATGTTGAGCAAGGGGAACACTCCTTCATTGCTGGTGTTAGTATAAACTTGTATAGTAACTTTGGAAAGCAGTATGGTGGTTCCTCAGAAAACTGGGAATCAATCTTCCCAATGATCTAGCATATACCACAATTGGGCATATACCCAAAGGATGTACATTCTTTCCCTAAGGGCATTAGGTCAACTATGTTCATAGCAGCATTTTTCATAATAGCAAGAACCTAGAAACCAGTCTAGAGAAGAATGGATTAACAAATGGTGGTACATCTACAAAATGGAATCTTTATTTAAAATAGACATGAGAAAATAATTTTTAGCAGTGCTGATTCATATGCCATTCCTTAAGAAAATTGAGGTAAAATACAATTATAATCTTTAGCCACCATACAATAAGTAAAAACTAAGAAACATTGTTCTAGGTATTGTGGATGTAAAAGGTCTTTTGAAGTTACTTGCATTTGAGACAAATGATAGAACATAGTGTATAATATATAACATGTATGTGATTACTGTGTATCACCTTGAAGAATAGATAGTACACTATTTTACAATGCAAATTATTATGGTAATAATAGTTAGTTCCTAAGAGAAAAAGGTTTATTTGGGTTTATTATTTTAAAAGTTAAATGCATGGTTGGTTGGCTCATATCTTTTAGAACTGTGGTAAGATACATCTTGGTGAGAGTTTATGCCTGAGTTATCCCTCACCTCTTAGATACTGAGAAGCAAATAGAAATGAAGACAGACAAGTTATGGGTTCCTACAGTTTTCTTTGGGAGCACATTCCTGATTACTTAAGATCTCCCATTAAATTCCACCTCTTACAAGTTCTACCAACTCCATATAGTGCCAAGCTGTTACCAAGTAATTAACACATTGGCCTTAGATTGCCCATCTCAATCCAAATGTAAAGAGAAATAAAAAATAATTTGAGAAGGAGGCAGTTTTACAGGGGAAGAGTCAAACAAACTCTCTTTGTATAAAGTTTGGTTTGAAACATAGAAATATAAACAAAGATTCAAGCAGAGTTAAGACGAAGGATGCAGACTAAGGGGAACACTCCTCCATTGTTGATGGGAGTGTAAGCTTGTCCAGCCACTCTGGAATGCAATATGATAGTTTCTCAGAAAACTGGGAATCAATATTCCCCAAGGACCCAGCAATACCACTATTGGGCATATACCCTAAAGATGCACATTCACACCTCAAAAGCATTAGCTCAACTATGTTCATAGCAGCATTATTTGTAATAGCTAGAATCTGGAAACAATCTAGATGCCTCTCAACTGAAGAATGGATTAACAAGCTGTAATATATCTACACAATTGAGTACTACTCAGCAGTAAGGAAAAATGATATCCTAATATTTGCAGTCAAATGGAGAATATCCTCCTGAGCGAGGTATTACAAACCCAGAAAGATAAAGAGGGGATGTACATACTCATTAATTAAATTAATTAAACAAAAAACAAAGCACACCCAAGCTGCAAACCACAACCACTGAACAGTTTGGGATCTGAAACACCTTTGACAGGCACCTTGGAGTCCATTGCTTCCAGAGGAACATGTGACCCATTCTTGATATTGGGATAATGAAATCGGACTTGCTTGGAGTGAGTGCTGGGCTAAGCCACCTTGGGACCTTCTGCCCTTTCTGGGGAGGAGATCAGGAGATGGGCAGAAGAGACAGTGACTGGGAAGGGTCAAGGGGGGGAAAGAGTTTGAACAAGGGGATACATGTATAAAAAAATGAGACTTTATTCAAAATAAAGAATAAAGCACAAGTGATCAAAAAGAGAAAGTCTATGTAGTTGCTTAGATCATAATTGTAAATGATTAACTAACTACCAGATAAATTTAAGAAACTATTAGAGTTTATTACTGTGGCAGTTTGAATGTAGTTGGACCCCATAATATCATAATAAATGGCACTAGAGTGAGTATGGCCTTGTTGGAGTAAGTGTTTCACTCTAAGTTTCTCCTATGCTCAAACTACTCCTAATGTCACAGTCAATTTCCTGTTGCCTGCAAGGTGTAAGACATTCAGGTATTTCTTCAGTATCCCGTGATACTGTATGCATGTATGCATGCTGCCATGGTCCCCACCGTGATGATAATGGATGGAACCTCTGAAACTGTAAGCAAGCCCCCACTTAAATATTTGAATTCATCCGGCAACTGGTGAAAGAAGATGTAGAGATCCATAGCTGAACATTGAGTCAAGCTCTCAGTCCAGCTGAAGAGATTATATAGCCAGCAGGGCTAGGATCATATTTGGAAACCCATAAAGACTGCTGATTGAAGCTATAGGAAGCTCACTACCTATTAATTGACAGCTGGGTAACCTACACAGGACTGTACTAAGCCTTCCAACTTTGGGTGAAAGTTGAGTGGCATGGGCAGTTTGTGAGACCTCTTGCAATGGGACCAGAATTTATTCCTGGTACATGAACTGGTTCCTTGGAGCCTATTCCCTAGAGAGGAACACCTTGCCCAGCCTTTATGCTGGGAGAAGGAGCTTGGTACTACCTCAAATGGATATGCCAGACAGAATTGACTCACATTGGCAGTCTTGCACTCTCTGAGGAATGGATGCATGGAGAATGTGAAGAGGCTAAGCTGGGGGAGTGGGGGCCAGGGCACAGGAAAAGGAGAGGGAACAATGGTAGGTATGTTAAAAATAATTTTAAATAAAGGAAAGGAAAAATAAGACTTGTCATGCTCATGGTGAAATTTCAAGGCAACAGAAACTCTAAGACATCAGCCCAAATAAAATTTGGGCATTTCTATTCTTTCTAGTATTTTATTCTCTTTTTCTTTTTTCTTTCTTTCTTCCTTCCTTTTTTATTATGTCTGAGATTATTCTTAATTTTTTATTTTTATAGAATAAAGTCTAATTTTTCATCCATGTGTCCCCTTGTTCCAACTCTCTTCCCCCTCCCAAGCCCTCCAGGTCAGTCTTCAGCCTCCCTCCTCCCCACCCCCCAATCCCCTCCCCAGAAAAGGCAAGAGGACCCAAAATGGATTAGCTCAGCATCCATTTCAGGTAAGTCCTGGAGTGGTAATATCTAGACTGGATTTGATGTTCCTATGAAGGAAAAGAGCTCTTAGGTGCTTGCCCATGCACAAGTATCTGAAACCAAAAATGTAAACCACAAAGGAAAGCAAAAAGAAGTTTTTTCTAAGTAGAAAGACAGTGCAAAAAGTCAAAGAGGAAGAATAGGATGAAGATGAGATAGAGGAGGAAGAGAAGGAGGAGGAAAGCAGAGTCACATATCATCCTCCTATTTCTTAAATTAATGGTTGCATATACTAAGCTTTCACCAGGCCCTTTAGTGAGGGTGGTTAAGACCCTTGATTATATGGATTTACACATCTCCGTTTATCTGTGGAAATTCCATTATATGGAAATTACTCATCTCTAAATTACCTATGGCAATGAATGAATCTTTAAGACCATGCATTGTCTCTCTGTCTTCAAGTACAATATTCTTAAAATAGGCATGACTCTTAAATTTTGTGTGTGTACTACTCAGTAGTAAAAAAAAAAATTATATTCTAAAATTTCCAGGCAAATGGATGATGGATATGGAGAATATCCTCCTGAGAGAGGTATCACAATACCAGAAAGAGAAGCAGGGGATGTACTCACTCATATAGTGGACTTGAAAAAAAAATAAAAAGAGAGAGATGTCATTGTATACAAGAATTCAAGGCTAGATCATAGCTAGATAACACAATGCCTCACTTCTACATTGATGGCCTCTGGCAGGGGTATTTTCTGTCTGGGCACAAGGAGTTTAATTATGCTCTAGTAAGTAAATGAGCAGCATGAATGGGTGTTTTTGTAAATTGGGAGTTCATAAGAGTGGGCAAGAAACTGAGAGGACTGATAACTGAGTTTAATGGGTGCTTGATGTAAAATCACCAAATAATAAATATATAAATTTTAAAAAAGAGGGAAACTAGGTTCAATTCCCAGAACCTACATGGCAGCACACAAATCTGGCAACCTCATACAGATATACATGCAGGTAAGACATCAACACATAATAAAAAAATAAATCTTTTTAAAAATTAAAGTAATCAAGACCTCAAATTTAAAAAATATATTCATGATATAACTATAGATATTTGTAAGTTCACATATAGATTTCTGAAAATATTTAAAATATATAAAATAATCTATGTCTAAATATTTATTTTTGTATTTGCACATATAAATATTACATACATATGCATGCATATGTTTATCTGTTTATATAATATCTATTTGTATCTACACTTGATGTATTTGTATTCACAAACATTTAGGCATGAATGGATACTAAAGATTGAAGACAACTTGAAAATGTTGCTGTTTTTCTTGAGTAAAAACATTGAGCTGTCAGGGAAAAAAGAGAGCTCTGTTTTACACAGCTCTGTGCTTTAAAATTTTGGAAATAGTTCTTTTTAATAAACTTTCTTATTTATTAGCTTAAAAAATACTCAAGGAAACCTAGAGCCCCTTGGAAACCAACAATTTATGTGTGGAATGCTATGCCAGTCTGTTCTGAAAGTTGAAAAGAAAAGACCACAGAATTTGTTGTCCTTGTCATTTAAGTCAGTGTCCTCAAATGTCACTTTCAAAAAAGTTGTAACAGAACTATTGAAAAATGTTTTCTCAATACGTCTTTAACTAACACACAACAATTAGCATTTCCTAGTGCATGATTTTGAATAAATACTCTAAACAATAGGAAACCATTTCAATTAATACTGCACTAATTCCCCTTTGAAGTAATAAGTAGGGAATTATAAGGTTGACTGTCTTTGCTATTCACCTGCTCTTTGCTTCCGTGTTTGGCAGTTGCAGGTAGAATAATGGAGGATTATGTTTATCCTTTCTGTTGACATCTGGCAAAAGCCCCAGGCAAAAGTCAGCAGCTGTTAATTCAAATAAATATAGTTCTTTTGACAGTAGAATTGAACATTTTTCATTTTAAAATGTGAATTCTCTCATATCCATCATGTTCTCATGATATCTAAGAACTGCCACGTAGTAAGCATATTAGATATATGTTAACATAACAAATAACATTCTAAATATTTCCTTTGTTTCAAATAAAAGTATAGTTATGAAACAGCAATATTTTAACCTAACTTTGATTTCACTCCCACATACTAGAAACACTTGCCATAACTTCCACAGATGTCGTGATGTTCACATTAAATATGAAAATATATTGTTCATTAAGAATCCCCATTTTTTTATTCAGAAAAAAATTGAAGCTGTTTCTTGTCAAACATACAGTACAGGTGAAGTGTTAAGCAGAATGCTGGAAAAACTGAGGGTATTTTATTATGATAATGATTTAATTATGTGTGTGCTAGCTTGAGAAAGGAATGTTCATTCTTACCCATGACCAGAGATTTATAGCTCCCATGCCTTAGAGGTCAAAATGTTGCAGACACCAAGCCTGTCAGAAACAAAATCATCTTGCTTTTAGCAAAGATCTTGTGAGTCAGCTGCCTGTTATGGGACTAAGAAGACAGAGAGAGACATGGGCAGAGATGAGGAAGGAAGAGGGGAGGAGAAAATGACCACCACAGCAAGCTCTTCTTTGTATTTCAGTGGCTACATTTTCATAATCCTATAATGACCAGTAAGTATCTTAATAACCTAAGACCTGGCAATTCAGTTATTTGCAATAAAAATAAAAGAGTTTGGTCTTTTCCCAAAAAAATCAAAATGACGAAACACTCTACTACATCATGTGAATGTTTCTAAGAAGCCTAATTATTTGCATTATAAGTCTATAAAGCAAGTAACTGAGCACTCTCAACATAGCCTCTCATCATTACAAATGACAACACAATCTACATCTCTCTCTGGATACTAGAAATTTCATTGATTTGGTACAAATATTGATTAATCGTGCATGTTGTGATACAGTTTAATTTCTTGTTTGAAAAAAAATCCTGGAAAGTTTTGAAATTCATATAAGGGCAAATGACTAAATGTGTTTTGTTTCTACTATTTTTATCTTAGCAACGTGCCTTTTTACTTTATAGTAGAATGAAGGAGGAAAGAGAAGAGAGAAATATGATTATAATCTCAAAACAAAAATAAGAATAAAGCATCTGTACTCAATAGTTGCAGGGTCTAACATTTCACACCAAAAGTCAGTTTCAAAAACAGAATTGTAAAGGTCTTGGGGATTAAAAAGCAATGCCATTTTATAACCATGGCTTGACACTAATTCTGTTGAGCTTGTATTATATCTCAGCCTTATTAGGAAGAGCACTCTTATTACCTAAAAGGTGCTTTAATCAACCTAAGTCATGAGACACTCTGTTAGTGGACAATGAAATTATACCCAGGCAGGTGTTGAAGACACTGCATCTAGCATGGGAAAATTAAAAACAGAATCTGACTTTTAAGTAAAAGAATATAATAAAATGTGTGTGCAATACATTTTTTGTAAAGTTCAATTGAGTAAAAAAAATTTAAAAAGTAAATGAACTCTACTAGTTTCAAAAGAAATTCCTGTTGGGAAGAATTATGTTTGATTTCAGTCTCATGTAACTTCACACTAAGGTAATGAAATACAGTTTCTTATAAGGAGTTGTCAAAGGCACTTCAACATATTATCCTTGACTCACTCCCTAACAATTGTGGACATAATAATTTCTGCCTTATTTGAAAAATCACAATATTTATCTTAAAATAAAAGGTACTTCTTTATTTTCTCTAGACTAGGAATTGTACGATCCCATACAGTGCCTTAGTTTCCCATACTGACTCAAGAGTCTTTTCTAACTTGAAGAGTAAAAGGGCCTAGAGGTCAACTGAGTTCAGCTTGCTCCTTGCTTTAGCCTTGATGACCACCGGATTAGTCTGATTAGTTCCTGGAAAAAACATTCGTTATATTACTAGTGTAGGCTGCTTGAGCTAGCAAAAAGCACATAATGTGATAGTGAAGGTCTCTGTTGCCTAATTCAAGGACAGCACGGGGTTTGCTCAGGATTGTGTGTTTTCTCAAAGAACTGTGCTGTGTTTGAATTCTGGCTTGAAAATGTATATAAGCACTTTCAGAAATAAACTCAGGGTCTTTTTGGTTTCAGACCACGGGTCCCTCTTGGTTTACTTTTCTATCTCCTCCACTCTTCTTGAGCTGTGTACCTGCCCCTAGTGGACCCCGTAAACTATCAGCCAGATCATACAAGGAATGATATTATTTTTCTAGAGTATTTGGGTAACATGGCTTTAGGTTTCTATTTAGTTATAAAGATAGAGGAGATTGTGGTGTATTAAGTTTCTTACCTGGACTTTCTGGTCTAGGTCAGAGGTTTGAATGGCAGTCTGGCAGTCTGGCAGAAACACTAACAGTCCCACAGAGACACACAAGATGCTTATATTAATTTTACCTGATTGACCTAGAGCCCAGACATATAACTTGCTGGCTCTTTAGTCTTAAATTAACCCACCTTTTTTATGCTGTTCAGCAATGCTTTCGGTACCTTTTCTCAGCAGCATTTTCTTTGCATCTCCTGGCAGATCAGGTGACTGTGGTATCTGTCTTGCTCTGAGATGGTCCTAGAGTTTTCTTAGCCTGGTAGCTCTGCCCACACTTCCTGTCTGCATTTGGCCAATCAGCTTTTTATTAAATCAGTAGGTGAGACAAATATTTAAAACAATACCAGCATAATCCCACTACAAGGCTGTGTTTAGTTCCCAGTGGGAAGGGACATGTCATTGTCAGAAATAGGGTCCTTCTTCCTCAGATCCAAGATTATCTTAGCTAAGACACATTCCTTTAAAGAAATTCTGTTTTCTAACAAAAATGAAATATCTACCTAGTTTGCAGGTGTCTCTAACAAAATGTTAGCTTTAAAGAGGGCAAATATGCTTCTGTAGATGATGTAATACACAGAAACTTATAAAAACAAGTGTGGAAAAAAAGAAAACTTGTGGATACAGCCACTTCCTATAGCATCAGCTTTCATTCACATTGAAATATCTGACAATTCTTTGCTGTGGGACTATGTTTTAGTATATTGTAAATATTTGTCATTGTAAGTATTGGTTTAATAAAATACTGATTATTCAAGTAGCTAGAAAGAAAATAAAGGTGGGACAACCACTATTGTTTAATAAAGACAAACTGGAAACAGATTAAAGCACAACTTCTTAGTAGCAACATGTTCTCTGGGAGTCATTGCTCCTTTAACAGGGGCTTCATGACAAATCCTTAGGGGCAAAAATCTACAAGCATTTTTAAGAGTTCCTGCTGCCAAATACTTAAATGGTGTTCATGAGCAATGAGTGGCTGTGTTCTACTTGGTGGCAGGGTAGACCCTAAAATTCCCCAGATTTGGGGTGATAAATATGGTTTCTGCTAATACTTCTGCTATAAAGCTAATCTGTCATAGACCAAGATCCAAGTGAAGATAGAAAATGGAAATACAAGAGTTTGGATACTATATGTTATGTTGTCTTTATTCAACAACTGGGGAAGGAGCAAGAGCTGCTAAGAAGCATTTGATTATAAATATTCTTTGATTAATCCAATCTATATGTTTTGTAAAGTATTTTACTTTTAAATTGAAATCAATTGATATGTTAATTTGGAGAAGAGGATTTCTTTTTATTTCCACAGAAAACGAGAGGTTGTGGATTCATTCTGGGTTAAGTAAAACTAGGTTTGGTCAAGGAAGACCCTCTGAAAACTCTCTAATGGAAAAAGATGGCCCAGATGATCCAACATTTCAGAGCACCTCTGTTGCAGTTTGCTCTGAGCCTTTCACCCAGGACAGCTTCAAGCCAACTGGCTGAGATGACCCAGCTTCACAGAATACTTCAGTCAGGACTTGATCTTAATCATGAATTTTCTCAGGATCCTCATAAGATTACCAGAACCCCCATCCTCAGAAAGTATTCTAGAATACTACATCCACATACCTCCCCAAATAAATTACGGATGTTGGTTATAATTTGTTATAGATAATGCTCTTAGAAGAAGCTCTAAAAAGATTAGATTTGGGGTCTTTGTTTTTTAAAAAAAAGGGAATGGAATGCTGTGGGACAATGCTTTTGTACACTATAAATATTTGTAATTGTAATATTAGTTTAATAAAATGCTGATTGGTCAAGTAGCTAGACAGAAAGTAGAGGTGAGGCAACCAGTCTAGGAGAATTCTGAAAAGTAGAAGTTCAGAGATAGAGATGACAGGGAGACACAGAGGAAGCGGGATGAGAATGCTTCTCTGAGAAATGTTTCTCTAGTCAGGTGGCTAAACATAAATAAGAAATATGGGTTAAAAGTATAAGAGTTAGCAAGTAACAAGACCTAGCCATAGACCAAACAGCTTATAATTAATATAAGCCTTTGTGTGATTATTGGGACTAAGCAATTGTGGGCAGGTCTGAACCTTGGGGCTAGGCCTGGCCAAAAGGCTCAGAAACATCTAACTACACTTCTTACTTAAAAGTACAATATTAAAATTATTTAAGTCTTATTAAATTAAATTCAAGTCCCATTTCTGACCACTGTTTTATGACAAGTTACTTATCATTTACTATGCCTTTCTTCATGTACATACATGCCCTGCTGCCTTCATGAATTGTTTTAATAATGAGAGATTCAAATAAATATGAAACTAATTACAATAATACTCAGTTTATATTCAGGTCTACATAGAAATATTAATTGTGATTATCATAAACATGTATAGCAAGTTAATTACACCATCATATATTAATGACTGGGAGATTAGAATAAGAAATAAATTTTACAAGTGAAATGTTATATTTGTCATTATTTAATGTAAAAATATATGCAAATTTAAATTTATGATGATAGACTTCATTACACCGAAAAAAAAAATGACAGCTTACAGAATGGGAAAAGATTTTCAACAACCCTACCTGTGACAGAGGACTGATCTCTAAAATATATTGAGAACTCAAGAAATCTTGAATAATCCAATCAAAAAATGGGGTTCAGAACTAAAAAGGGAATTCTCAGCAGAAGAATTACAAATGGCTGGAAGGCACTTGAAAAAGTGCTCAACGTCTTTAGCCATCAGGAAAATGCAAATCAAAACAACTTTGAGATACCACCTGACACCTGTCAGATTGGCCAAGATGAAAGTCACAGATGAATGATCCTATGCTAGAGAGGATGCGGAGTAAGGGGAACACTCCTTCATTGTTGGTGGGAGTGTTAGCTTGTTCAGGTACTCTGGAATGCAGTATGCAGTTTCTCAGAAAACTGGGAATCAATCTCCCCAAGGATGCAGCAATACCACTATTGGGCATATACCCTAAAGACATACATTCATACCCCAAAAACATTAGCTCAACTATGTTCATAGCAGCATTATTTGTAATAGCAAGAACCTGGAAACAACCTAGATGCCCCTCAAGTGAAGAATGGATTAACAAACTGTGGTACATCTGCACAATGGAGTACTACTCAGCAGTAAGAAAAAAATGAAATCCTAAAATTTGCAGCAAATAGATGGATTTGGAGAATATCCTCCTGTGCGAGGTATCTCAAACCCAGAAAGATAAAGAGGGGAGGTACTCACTCATTAGCAGACTTTAAACAAAAATCAGAGCATGTCTAAGCTGCAAACCACAACCACTGTACAGCTTGGGATCTAAAACACCCTGGACTTGCACCCTGAAGCCCATTCCCTCCAGAGGAACAACTGACCTACTCTTGATGTTGGTGTGAGGGAAGCACATCTGCCCAGAGTGGATGCTGAACTAAGTCACCTTGGGATCTTGGGACCTCCTGTCCTTGCTGGGAAGGAGATAAGGAGATGGAGAGAAGAGTGAGTGACTGGGAGGAGCAGGAGGGGGAAGGGAGTTTGAACAAGGGGATACATGGATAAAACATTAGACTTTAGTCATAATAAAAAAAAATAAATTGGTTAATTTAACTTATAAGAGCTAATGGGACAAGTCTAATCTAAATCTAAGCTTTCATACTTAATAATAAGTCTCCATGTCATTATTTGGGAGGTTATTTGTTCTTCATAATGTTTTATTAATTGTTAAATTCATACACTGCTTCTGAATATACTCACATACACCCATGTCTCCCATATCTAACCTCTCTTCCTTATTTCCATACCCAGCTAGCTTTGAGGTTTTCCTTTTTTTTTTTTTTTTTTGTTTGTTTGTTTGTTTGTTTTTTGGGGTTTTTTTTATTTGTTTGTTTGTTTCTCCCATGAAATCTACTTGCCTTGGCCAACCACTCTTAACAGTAAAGTTCCCACTTGAATGTTGTTGACCAATAGAGTCCTGTTATTAAAGAAACCTGACTCTGCCTATCCCCTGTCTGGGCTCCTTAGCTAATAGTGAGCTTCTGTGCCACATCTACAGCTCAGTTCTTGAATTTTTCTGTCAAGTATTCTTTATGCTTTCACAATTGCTGAGTTCTAATATGGAATTGCTTTGTTGTGCCTAAAAATAAATGCTCCCTTGATGTCATCCTCCACCTCTGGCATTTACAATGCAGAGATGTAGATAGTGCTGTCGATTGTGATGCTGAGTTATTTAATGAGTGTGAAGAAAATATTCTATGTGGTAGGAATTCCTAATATGAAGCTATTCTTGGCCACTTAGGCAACACATTCTTATGTATGCTTTTGGATACTTCAGTAGTGGGCTAATAGCCCACAGCTGTTTGCTTTACATTAAAACATTGTAATTAATCCAGTTGATCAATACTCTTAACAACACTTACACCTTGTAAACAGTATGTGTTTGACCTTTTTTTTTTTTTTTTAGAAAAAAGATTACGCTATTTATGTTTTTAATACAAGTGACTAAAGTGCAGAGTATTTTATCCTTAAAATACTGCTAATCATAGCTCCATGAAAATGTAACCACTGAAATACAACTAAGCAGTTGTTGAGGTAATTGTTTCTCCCTCTGTCCCTCTTCACAAGGTAAAAAAAATATGAGGGAAATGATTAACTAAAATCCACATACTATTTTTACATTAGGTAAAAATAAACCTGAAATCTTATTTTCAAAATGTATTTTAATCCTAATTTCTAAATTAGTTAATATCTAGTGGATTAACTTGCTGTACATGCTATGGGCAGTCAAAGTTAATAATTAGATATAATCTATGACTGAGCATTATTATTATTTAAAATGTTGGAAGGAAGTTGGGTGAGTCTCTCTCTTTCTCTCTCTCTCTCTCAATCTCTCTCCTTGTGTGTGTGTGAGTGAGTGTGTGTGTGTGTGTGTGTGTGTGTGTGTGTGTGTGTGTGTGTGTGAGAGAGAGAGAGAGAGAGAGAGAGAGAGAGAGAGAACACAAAAAGTTAACATTCCCTAGTTTGTTATCATAAATCAATTGTCAGAAGTGAGATTTTAATTTAATCAGAGTTAAGGCATTTTTATTTAATGTTTCCTTTTTTGTATAAAACTGTCACAGCTTATTCTGTTGAAATGAAAGTACATGCTGGAGGAAAGTTGCCTATGCATAAATTTTCCTCTTTCTAACATTTGTTTGGTGTATATGTATGGGTGTTTGTGTGTGTGTTTAATGTACATTCTCTCTTAACAGTATGACAAATGGGGTCCATCTATTGAAAGACACTATGAGTGGAGTATAAGGAGCCATGTTTTGGTTTTTCAAGGGAAGAAAGACGAAACACAATGGTAATGGTATACAGAGTTAAGGGTAATAAAACAGGAAGAAGTCAATTGTGATGGATAATGGGAGCTCAGTGCATACAGGAGAATGAAATATAAATACAGATAACTGATAATAAAATCTTTTGAAAAACCCACATGGAAACCTGCTGTCATAGGTGCTTTCTAGATGTGTACATATGAATGTAGAGAATTAGTTTTAATGGGGTTACAATAGAAAGACAATAGCTAACTAGATACCACACACTAGCAAATGCAATCTCTACCACCAGGAACGCCTCTTTGGGTGTTATTAGCCAATGGGGTCTGAGAGGGTCTAAGGTATTATAGGCTATTGCTAATATTTTTGTTACCCAACAGAACTTAATGGTAAGGCCCAATTAAGATACCACATTCTGAACTCACAGATCAAGGAGACATCAAGCTGTACTCAACTGATATCTTTATGCATTCTGGCTATATTTAATGGTCATAGGAGGTGAAAAAATAAAAGAGAGAAGAATAAACCATCAGACTCACCTATCTACATATCTGAAAGCTAGAATAAGAACTGGCCTCACAGGATGTGTTCCCCTCATATAATAGTGGCAGTGCTGCTATTGGAGTAGCCAATTACTAGATAATGGTATCTAGAAACTGTAATTTAACACTGATTGTTTATTTTTAAAAAATAATGGTAAATTTAAGCAACTTTTCTGTATTTTTTGCATGTTGACCCTCTCTTTAGAGAATATTCAGTAATGCTCTGCTATCCTAACCAAGCCTTTTCTCGCCTAAAGATTATGCTGAGGGACAAAAAGACTTGCTCATTGTTACATAGCCACAGCTAGAATTTACATTCACTTCCCTCACCAGGTTTTGCTAGTTATAGTAAGATTTCCTGATAACTTGATTAAACAGAATCTTTTTATTCTAAATTTGCACTGATCATTATTATATATATTAATTTATAAATATATAACTAAATATGACTTCTATTATATGTCTTAAATTTTTCAGTGCACGTTTTAGAAACCTTATTACTGGTCTATGTTGGGTTTTTTGTTTTGTTTTTTTGTTTTGTTTTTTTTTCCTTCTTTATTTTATATTTATCAAAAAAACAGTAAAAAGAATTTAAAAATGCCAAAGAGTTAACAATAACTATACAGAGGATAATAATCATAAGCATGGCTTATCAAGGGTGGAAATGCAAATAAGATTACTACACATATATTTTCTTTGTGTTCAGCTTTTCCTCTGAATTTTTTTTTCCATCCCTGTATATCCTTATTGAAAGTCTCTTCCCCCTCCCACCACATCTGATCATTTTTCTTCTCTGGAACTCCCCATCCCCTCCCTGGGCAGGGAGCAGACAGTCCTATGGTCACACTGGCCCAATAATGCTTGGATCAGTCTTCACTCCCGGCCAAATCCAATTTTGTCCATCATCCCTCAAGTGTGAGTCAGGTGTTCCTATAGATGGACTGGGGTTTGAAGGATCAGTCCAGGGTGTTTCTAATCCCAAGCTGTTCAGTGGTTGTGGTTTGCTGCTTGGGCATGATTGACTTTTTTTCCTGTTTGTTTGTTTAGAGACCACTAGTGAGTGAGTACATCCCCTGCTTATCTCTCTGAGTTTGTGATACTTCGCTCAGGAGGATATTCTCCAAATCTATCCATTTGCCTGTAAATTTTAGGATATCATTTTTTCTTACTGCTGAGTAGTATTCCATTGTGTAGATGTACCACAGTTTGTTAATCCATTCTTCAGTTGTGGGACATCTAGGTTGTTTCCAGGTTCTTGCTATTACAAATAATGCTGCTATGAACATAGTTGAGCTAATACCTTTGGAGTGTGAATGTGCCTCTTTAGGGTGTAC
>PVIH01000286.1:159853-189853 GCA_004025045.1 Sigmodon hispidus
ATTTTCTGAGAAACCTCCATATTGTATTCCAAAGTGGCTGAACAAGCTTACAATCCCACCAACAATGGAGGAGTGTTCCCCTTGCTCCGCATCCTCTCCAGCATAAGCTGTCATCTGTACCTTTTATCTTAGCCAATCTAACAGGTGTTAGGTGGTATCTCAAAGTTGTTTTGATTTGCATTTCTCTGATGGCTAAAGAAAGAAATCCCACTAAAGTCAGGAACTAGACAAGGATGTCCTCTCTCCCCTTATCTATTCAATATAGTTCTCGAAGTCTTAGCTAAAGCAATAAGGGAACGAAAAGAGATTAAGGGCATACAAATTGGAAAAGAAGAAGTGAAGCTTTCTCTATTTGCAGATGATATGATTGTATACATAAGTGACCCACAAAATTCTTCCAAAGAACTGCTACAGCTGATAATCACCTTCAGCAATGTAGCAGGATACAAGATAAACTCAAAGAAATCAGTAGCCCTTCTATACGCTAAAGATAGAAGAGCTGAAAAAGAAATAAGGGAAACATTACCCTTCATAATAGCTGCAAATAGTATTAAATACCTGGGAGTAACTATAACCAAAGAAGTAACAGACCTATTTGACAAAAATTTTAAATCATTGAAGAAAGAAATTGAAGAGGATATCAGAAAATGGAAAGCTCTCCCATGTTCCTGGATTGGTAGGATCAACATAGTAAAAATATGTTGTTTTAAAATGGAATTTTCTCACTCTTAAATTGGTAATTGAAGATGGGAAGACTTCATTGTTTTAGAGAACACACATTTCGATTGCAGGACATAAATGATTCAAGCACTACTGAGCTGGCAACATCCTATCCCCACTGAATAGCTTTTAAAGTACTAGGATGGGATTTACAGCTGCTGGGAGAGAAAAGGTATCAATAGTTTATGAAGGTATAAACCTTGTATTCACAGTGAGTACTGTTGAAGAGTGGTATGACTATTATGGTCATAATGAATTTTACCTCACTGGTATTACCTAGCTATGGTAATACCACATATTTCTCACCTGAGAGTCAGTATGTGTACATGGCTGCAATAGTGGCATGATTATAATGGGGAAAACCAACTACTTTCTATATTCATCCATTGAAAGACAGGCTTTATTTTTCACCCTGAGTCAGTCACCTTAGTTTCTACTTTCTACACTATTTTTATAAAAATGCATGCTGTTCTTTCTCCTTCCTCTATTCTATACTTTGGGTTTGATCACCTGAATTTTCTTATTACCCTCTGACCCATTTTCCTGAACACTGTTCTTCGGTAAATTTTCAACCTTTGAACAAGGCATCTTAATTTTCATCTAAAGAGTATCATAAATTTCCCAAGGATTTTGAAGATGAATTATAGCTGTATTCAACACTTAGAAATAACATAACTGAGATTATAAAGGACATTTGCAAAGTTATCATGATAGGTCACTGTCACTAATAAACCAAGTCAAGCTACTAACTGACTCCTACCATTTGTCTCCAACTTAAATTGATTAGTACATTAAAAATCAATCTCAAATTTCAAACCAGAAAATACTTAAATATGATCAACAGACTTTAAAACTGTTGCAATGACTGCCTTCAATAATATTTCTTTAAATTTGTAAAATCTACTCACAAATAAATGTATTTTCAATGTTGTTTGCATGTTTGACTAATTATAGTATATTTTGATATATTTCCTCTGGTAGAACACTGCCCTTCTCCATTCCCACTATATTATGTTACCTAAAAACTAGCACCAATGTGTTTTACAGCTTAAATATACTTTGTATCTTCTACTAAAACAATTTTCTTAAGTTTATAATCTACATTTGATTTTTATTTCATTCATCAATGAGTCTGAGCAAGTTATTTCATATTTCTCCAGCACAAAATAAGATGTAGTCTAAAAAGAACAGCCAAAATATTGCTATGCATGGAAGTCAAATGCATCTAATGTGAGTAGACTGACAGACCTGTCTGTTGCCTCTTCTGAAATGGAAATCCTGTCTGGCAGAATACTGAGCAAGGAAAAAATTACTAGCAGCATCTAGTGGCATACCTGTGTAACTGTTCCTGGATCTTACCTTATATAGTAGAGTAAGACCTTGCACATGCTGAACTGTTATTGATGGGATTTAATGGAATTCTAATTTCAAAGGGAATGATAATAGCTATACAGAAAACTGTTCAAGGAGTCATGGAAATTGCCATGTGAAAGTATATTCCGGAACATGAAGAAGTAGAAGATTTCTAAATAATACTTCCTTGAGTTGTTCTTCTAGTAGTCTGCTCAGTTTGAAAAAATCAGCCATGTGTAGATGAACATTTTGTGTGCTGAGCATTTTTGTAGAGGAATGAATAGATAGACAAACCAAGAATAATAGATACATAATTAAAGTAATAAAGAATTAAATCAGACAGAGGAACACAGTGTATTTTCATCCATTAAAAACAAATATAGTTATTGGTCTGACTTGGATTCTATGTCTATATCAAAACTTAACACATTAAATCCCCCATTAAAGGAACCATTTCTATACTACAATCTTCTATACTACAGAAGAAGACAATTTTACTATTTACTTTTTAACTACATGCCTAGATTGTTTACCCTTGTCTATTGTGATCTAAAGAGTTCTGAGGACTTGTTAAGCAAATCATTTGGATTATTATTAATAATCTATTTTTGGCCAGGATAAAACATAACTATTCTTTTATTCCACAGAAATATGCATTTGACAAAATTGTAAAAAAAAAAAATAGGAATATCTAGGGAACCAAATGTCTAATATAATAATAAAAAACTCAATTTATTAAAGTCTCCTTTGAAGGCAAATGGGAAATGGTTATCTGAACTTTCATTCACATTACTAACTTCAACATAGAGCTAGCTAAATCTTGCCTTTAATTGTTTTATGAGAATTTACTTGTGAGGCCAAGGAGATGGGTAAAGGTACCTACCTACCAATCTGAGTTTGCTCTCTGGAAACTACATGATGGGAGGATAAATCCACTCCTGCAAGTTGTCCTCTGATCAACACAGGGCACCATGATGACAGATGTTCTCCATCCCTAAGCACACAACAAATAAAGCAAAGGGTCTTTAAAATACAATTTTAAAAGGAGAAAAATTTTGGTGTGCTCAATAAAAATCCCTTTCTGAATGTAATTCGGTTGCAAGCTTACCCATAAAGTCTAAGAAGGCAGTTCTTTTTATTCACAACTCAGTTCTTTTCTTCATTAGTAGCTTCAGTGTGATTTTCTCTTTTAAATTGAGTAGGCTGTGTAGCTAAATTGTGTTTTTTGACATTCCTGCCCCGGGGACAGATTCAAAACAGAGACAGAAGACAATAAAGATTGACTACATACTTCGTAAACCCAATCGAGGCAAATGCTGGTAATTACAGGAATTCTGTACCACTTTGTCTCTTGGCATCTGCACTCAGAGCAACAATGAAATAATCATGGACAAACATGATGTGCAGTGTGTTTGTGGATCAGCATGTTTTATTAACACTGAGTACTGCAGAGAGTTAAGCTTCACTTGCTAATTTTAAAATTTCTATGAACTGTGACAATTAAGCCTAATAATTATTTAAAGACAATAGTAATGATGAGGCCACTTTGTCCTGCATTTAAAACAAAAACAAATTAAGTACAATGCCCAAAATCGGTTTCTACAAAGTACATGACACCTGAAAAATGTGTCCATTTCTACCAGGTACAATTTAAAACTAGAAAATTTCCTAACATATTATTCTCAAATTAAAGGACTCCTCAGTTCACATTTTGCTTCCTTGCTCCTATTATGCCTCATTCCATTGTTGTGGCAACTGTATGTTGGAGGCCTTTTGTTACTAGACGTACATGTTATAGGACATTGATGAACACTCCATGTGGCCACCAAGAAAACAGTAGGTGTAATTATATAAAATGTTGAACATATTAACTATTTCTTAAAGAACAGTCATTTTTCCCATTATAGATTCTTCTAAATAACAACCCAAAGGAGCCATTTATTGTTTTAGGGTTTTAATGGAAAACAATTTTCTAAAAAGAGGCTCATTAGAACCTCAGGCAAAGTACAGCAATGTCTTCCACTGTGTTCGCCTCATGTTAACATACAGACAGAAATCAAAACAGCCAGAACTCACAGTAAAGATAGGAAACATGAACAGACAAGAGAGGGAGATTAATGAATATTAGTAAAGACCTATGTGAAAGAAATTTGTAATATACTTAAGCTTTATTTCCATTGGAAAGATGAAAACTTTATTAAAAAGCATAGCCTCTACTTTTATCATTATATATTCCCATTTTTTTAATTTATTTTCAAGTCTTAAGCCATTTTAAGGAGAAGTTTGAATATTTTACTTTGTAGACAGAGAATAAAGTATACTGAATATCAACTCTTTGAGCATAAACTGCAAAATGCCAAGCTTCATTTATCGCTTTATTTTTCTCAGTGAGCCAGTTATTACTGCATTTTACTGGGGAAAATGTGTTTGAAATAGAGAGGATACTGTTTATAATTATTTGGGCACCAGATTTGTATTATCAACAGTGAAACACAATTGTCCCATGGTATTCCATAGCAAAAGACTATATGGAATATGGGATATATTTTATAATATGAATAATCCTTATTTTATCTGAAACGTGAAAAAGTCATACTACAGGAGAATATAGAAAGAAGACAATTCTAATGTCTTATTTTCATTGACACTTTTTTTGTTTTATTATATCTATGTAACCAACCCTTTCTTTGAATTACCAGAACCTTCCTCCTTCATTCACATGTATACACACACATACACAAACACACTCATAAACCAAACACTTCTTTTTTTTAAAAAAAAAATCAAAGCTTTATTGTAATGATTTTTTTTAACTTTAAGCACAAGTAAATCTAAATTACACCTTGAAATATTCATTTCAATCCAAATTTCTGTTGTATAATATATAATCAGGCATGCATGTATATATAGATAGATAAACACATAGAAAGACAGACATATAGATGGATGAGATAAATAGATGATAGGTAGATGGATAGATAGATAGATAGATAGATAGATAGATAGATACTATTCCAAATAATTTTATGTCAGCTTGACACAGCTGAAGTCACCTGAGATGATGAAACCTTAGTTGAGAAAATATTTCCATTAGAATCATCTGTAAGGCAAATTCTAATTAGTCATTGATAAGGGAGGGCCCAGTCCATTGTGACATCCCTGAAATGGTGGTCCTGGGTTCCAAAGAAAAAAAAGTAGAATGAGAAAGCCATGAGAGACATAAAAGTACACAGCATCCCTTCGTTTCTCTGTATCAGATCCTACCTCCAGATTCTGGCCCTGTTGAGCGCATGCCCAGACTTCCATCAATGATGTACTTTAAAGCAGACATGTAAACCAAGTAAGCCCTTTCATCTCCAACATGATTTAGCCATGATGTTTCACTATAGCAATAGTAACACTTACTTGAATAGATACCCAATTAGCAAGATTAAGAGAAAGAAATATTTATTTCCAATGAAAATGTAAAGCTAAGAGTGGAAACAAGCTTAAATCAATTTTTTTGTAAATATGTAAGGAAAGTCATCTCGATTTGTTAAAAAATTGTTTCAGCTATTTCCCTCACTATGTCTGAAACTAAAGTTTATTTAGTTGATAGTAGAGTAGTAGGAAAATATGATGAAAAATGAGAAATATATAAAAGACCCATAAACTTATTCTCAGGCTTCTACAATTCCAAAAAGAGCTTCAAAAAATAAAAATAGATCCATCCATTTGCCTAAAACTTTTAGGATATCATTTTTTTCTTACTGCTGAGTAGTACTCCATTGTGTATATGTACCACAGTTTGTTAATCCATTCTTCAGAGGGCCATGTTGGTTGTTTCCAGGTTCTTGCTATTATGAATAATGATGCTATGAACATAGTTGAACTAATGCCTTTGGAGTGATAATGTGCATCTTCAGGGTATATGCCCAATAGTGGTATTGCTGGATTCTTGGGATGATGGATTCCCAGCTTTCTGAGAAACCACCATACTGCATTCCAAAATGGCTGAACAAGCTTACACTCTCACCAACAATGGAAGAGTGTTCTCCTTGCTCTGCAACCTCTCCAGCATAGGCTGTCATCTGTATCTTTTATCTTAGCCAATCTGACAGGTGTAAGGTGGTATCTCAAAGTTGTTTTGATTTGCATTTCTCTGATGGCTAAAGATGCTGAACACTTTTTCAAGTGCCTTGCAGCCATTTGTAATTCTTCTGCTGAGAACTCCTTTTTTAGTTCTGAACTCCATTTTTTGATTGGTTATTCAAGGATTTGGGCTCTAGTTTCTTGAGTTCTCTATATATTTTAGAGATCAGTCCAAGCTGCAAACCAAAACCACAACCACTGAACAGCTTGGGATATAAAACATCTTGGACTGGCACCTTGGAGCCCATTCCCTCTAGAGGAACACCTGACCCAGTCTTGATGTTGGGGTGAGGAAAGTGGATCTGCCTAGAGTGGTAGCTTAACTAATCCACCTTGGGACCTTGGGACCTCCTACCTTTGCTAGGGAGGAGATAAAATGATGGGGAGAAGAGAGAGTGACTGGGAGGGGTGGGAGGGGGGAAGGAGTTTGAACAAGGGTATACATGGATAAAAATATGACTTTATTCATAATAAAATAATGAAAATAGAAAGTCTGTGACAATAGACAAACCATACAACTAGATAGGAGTAGAGAGACCTGTTTTCTAGTAAGGCAGATTCCAAATTCAATTACTAAAGCCTTAAATAATTTTGCCACCCAGTCCACTCAGTTACCTTATATACAACATAGCTTGAGATGAAATTCCACCTTTTCTTCCATCCAGTTGCCTCATGTGTTGTAGAGTGTGAACACATTATAATACTGAGAAGGATCTTGAAGATCAACTTGACTGAACCAATCAAGAGGCATGCTCTGAGTGGATATTTCCTTCTGGCTGTAGTACAGACATAAATAGGTCACAAGAAAGAACAATGCTGCATACTTGCCAGACTTCTTGCAGAAAAATGTATTAATCACTTTCCTGCCATTCTCCAACTTCTTCAGATTCCAGTGTGAATTGAACATCAGTCGTTATCCACATGTGTTTCAGGATATCAGCACTGGCTTCAGACTGGTGAATCAATCAGCTCTAAGGACGAAGAAGCTCCTGGATTCTCTGCCATCCTAGCATGAAGATGACCATTGTGAAACTATGTGTTCCTCATTGTATAAACTAATCCAATAAATACCTTTTACCATACATTTTCTTTCATTGGGTTCTGTTCCTCTAAAAAACTGAGACTAGTACTAGTAGAACTAACTTCTTTAAGGTTTTACTTTAGGAAATAAAACCAGAGGTTACACTCTTAGAGAATTTCTGAGATGAAAAGAGAGACAAATAACAAATAGTAGGAAGATAGCACATTGCAAAATCCTAGGCATCAGATTTTAACTAAAACACTAAAAGTCATGAGGAATTGAGGAATATTGTGTTGTAGGACTTGATGTTTTAAAATACATTTGTATTTCTATAAAGATTTAAGTGGTGACTAGTAGAAATAAACTGTCAACTTTACCACAGTCTTGAAGCACTGAATAAATAAACAAAAATTGGCAAATTTTATTTTGATATCAATAAATGACATAGAAATTAAAGTTTTACAACATTCATTTGCTTTTGGTTACACATAAGAACATATTTACTGAAAATATTTGATAGATTATCATCATTTTATTTTGTTTCACAAAATTTCAAATACTTAATATATGTTCTTCTCAGAAGTGTGTTCACTAATATTTTAATCCTGATTGTTTTAAATATAGATAGCTCACCATAGCTAAATATTCATTTTTAAGACTTTCATAAAGTTGTATTTGAGCATCAGTTAGATAATTAGAGCCCATTAAACAACAATAAAAAATTTCTTCAAATAAACAAGCACCATTGAGTGATTTATATTTGTTTGTAGGTTTATTTGACATAGAGTCTCATGTAGCTCAAGTTGCCTTTAGCTTCTCTATGTAGTTGAAATTCCCCTTGATTCCCTGGTATATCTGCTACACCTATTCAATTATTGAAATTACATGCATGCAGTGATATTTATAAGTGAATCATATATTCCTAAAAAATTGTGCAAATACTATGGTTTGGAGATTTCTGATTTGTGGCATTTGTTGTGAAACAACAATGAAGTAATTCTTTAGAGCAACCCTGACATATCTTTTCAAATGTCATTACTATAGGATAGCAGAATTTTTTTTTCTCATTTACTTAGAAGTTTAGCACAAACATCACTTTCACTAGAACTATCTTCTTCTGTGTAGTGCTTTAGGGATCTGGGGTCTATGAGACTTGCAGTCCATCCATACTTTGAGGCTTTTTAAACCTCTGCATCCAGCAAGTGAAAAAAGAAATGTGGAAAAGTAATGTCTATCTTAAAGAATATCTTAGAAATGAAAAAGCATTACCCACAGTTCCATGTGTGTGATCTTATTTAAATGCAAATCTGATGCAAAGAGTAGTTTATATCAGATAGCCACATTCCAAAGACATGACTATAGTTACTTGTAGGTAACATGATATTTTCTACTATCTTGGGTACAATGTGTAGCATTTTACAGATTATTATTTTAGGTTTTGCATTTTATTTAAATATTACCAAGCAAAGATTAACTGTAATCAATTTCTATCTCATGTCTTTTGTGCTATAAGCCCCCCCCTCACTCTCTTTTCATTTCAAATTGGGACAATGAGAACAGAAATAGGGAGGTACATACAGGAAAATGAAATAAAATAAAGAAGCCGCTTTTGGAGTTAAAATATTAATAACCAGTGGTTGAATGAAGACTTACTGTTCCTTTGTCTCATGTTGCATAGCCATCTTCCCTTTAAAGTCTTGGGAGAGCTCCCATAGAATACTTATACTGTGTGGAACCGGTTTTTGTAGTTAAACATAAAGGATTATGGGATCATTCATTTCTAACCCTTCTACTACAAAAAAAAAAAAAAACAAAAAAAAACAATGCTATACAAAAAAAGATTTGAGGATCAAGTTTAACTTATGAATAAAATTTGATTAAACAAATTAAACAATATCCTGAAGGATGATGTCATTGGCTTAAGTTTATTTGTCCTTTTTGCAGTATTAAAAATAATTTAAAGAATGTATTACTAGCTTTGTACTGCCTCTACAACTATTTCTACTTCAACTTGAATTAGATTGACCATTTACTGAGTATTAACTGTCCTGTATTTCATACTTTCCGCTTGGATGTGCTGAGTATTAAAAGGTGTGGGGGAGTTGTTGCATGTGCATGTGTTCGTGTGTCAAGGACAAGCTCAAACCCAGAGAAGAAGCAGAACTCTAAGACTCAAAACCCAAATGAACTCTGAAATAAGAGAAGCTAGTGGCTGTGTTATTCAAGCCTTAGAAACCACTGCAAAAAGCTTCTGTATATGATGCATCCAAATTAGGTCATTCTATTACATCTGTGCAACTGTGAACCCAGACAAAACAGTGAAAAAAAAAATCATTTCCTACTATTCCACAAAGTGCTCTCCTTCAGCTTCAATTCTCCATGTCTCAGTTTCCTACAGGAAAAGTGAAATTTATATAGCTTACACGGAGCTCCCTAAATGTCTTAAGTACCAATTAAGCCATTGCAGGAAAGCAATAAAATACCCAAGTTCTGAGAACTAACCATATGGACATAAGGTAATGAAGTCAATTCAATTATCCATGGTAAGAGATGACAAGGAAAAGTAAGGCGAAATTAAATCTACAGGTATCCCCAAACCACAATTTCCATTCACCTACACTCTTAACTAGCACTGCTAATAAGCTGCAGTGCAGATAGATTTTAATTTTATCACTTTCCCTCTCCACCCACTACTCTTGTGTGGTTTAAGTGCTAATGGGCAGTCAACCACCCTTTAAAAGACAAGAAAAGCAGAGGCTGGACCATGTAATCAATAGACTGGATAATTAGCCCCTGAGTAATTGAGAGTTAACTGTCTCACATTAACTTCACCCCATTACTCCCAGAGTATGAACAAGCAAGAGCAAGATGGACATGATATGAGAGAACTGAGCAAAAAGAAGAAAGAAATAGAACTCTGTGCCTTCAGGTTATTGCATGATGCTAATACTAATGCCATAAACTATGTGACAATGGCAGCCTAGCAAAGCAATAGGCAATTCAAAGCATGACAAGATGGTCTATAAGAGCTGTAAAGGAGTTGATTTTTCCCACACTACCAAACTATTTCTCTGTCTCTCTGTCTCTCTCTGTCTCTCTGTCTCTGTCTCTGTCTCTCTCTCTCTCTCTCTCTCTCTCTCTCTCTCTCTCTCTCTCTCTCTCTCTCACACACACACACACACTAAATATTCACTCTATGTTTTGGCTGTGTTCCCAAAAGATTGGGTAATTAAGCAGGTATTTCCAAAGAGAAATAAATATTTTTCAGTTACTAGACACTGTCACTGGGCTTTGATTCAAATGTGCATAATTTTTAAGCAGAAAACATAATGAAAGGAATGTTTCACAAATTAATATAAAGCCCAAAGGCATACCTGGCATACTTTTATATGAAGTCATTGTCTTTCATCAGCCAGGAATGTCAGCTGAATGCCAGTCCTGGAAAACGCCTTTCTCTTTGTGGTATCAACACTTGTTTTTTAAGAAAAAAAAAGCCCTGATATTATTAGCAAATAAGTCTATAAATCTACAAGATATGAGGGGGTGGGAGAATTTGGAAGGATGGGCAATATTGGGGAAGAAAAGTGAGGGGGCAAATAATATAATGCTATTTCAATTAAAATACTTTTTAACTTTTAAGGGAAATATAAAAAATTTAAAATAATATAAAATTTGACACCCCCCAAAGAAATTATTTTTTTTGTATGTCAGGGAAATGGAAATAAGCCACAAGCTGGAATCTATGTGGACTATCACATTTTTTGAAATTGTATCATTTCTCCCTTCCCTTTGTCTCCTCACAAATCTCCCATATTCCACCCCTTGCTCTCTTACCAATACATGACCTCTTTAATTCACTTATTGTTATTACATATATAACAATTTAACAATATATATGCATGTAAGTACATATACATTGCTAAATATTTAAATACAACCTGCCTTCTGAATTACTTTTTTAATATGACTGACAAGAGCAAAGTAAAGAAAGGAAGCATTTATTCGGTCTTAGAGTTTAATGAGACCTGACTTTTATGATCAGAAATAACTCTGGTTAACCATGAGCATGAACCAGCTTTGTAATTCCTGCAGACAAAAATGTACCATTCAAGCAGAATCTGTGCTGAACAACAGCCCACATGCTCCATCCCTATGCCCTGAGCTGGTTATATTGTCCACATGTCCAAAAGATACCACAGCCAAAATGATTTGAGATGTTTAGGAATCATCCCCATAGTCTTAATTATGCCAATGAGTTTTTACAATAACTTAGTGTGTCAGGAAGTTAATGATGTTATCATCAGCTAGAAGATTAAACAAAGTTGTTCCTTTTTTCATTTTTTGGATTTTTTTGTTATTCATAATGTCATATTTTTATCCATGTATATTCTTGTTGAAACTCCCTTCCCCCTCCCACTCATTCCAGTCACTTTCTCTCTTCTCCACATCTCCTTATCTTTTATTTAAAAAGTTTTTTTTCCGTATCTACCTCTGTTCCCCCTCCCTTCCCTCCTGCCAGTCCCTACCGGTCCTCCCTTAGACTTTCCCAATCACATCTTCCCATTTATTCCCCTAACAGGGTAAGGATTTCCAAGGTAGGTCAGTTCAGTCTGGCAGATCCAGTTAGGGTAGGTCTGATTCTTCACCCCAGTATTAAGGCTGGATAGGTTTTCCTCTGTAGGGGATGGGCTAACATCTGTTGGAGCCCATCCCCTACAGAGGAACTTATTCCTTCTTAATGGTAACAGGTTGAGTACACCTATTCTAAACTCTGTTTTTAGTTCTATTAATATCAAAGGACAAGTGAATCACCAAGCAATGGCATGAAAAGTATGATTATTAATATCTTTTGTATGAGCTTAACCAAGGGATGTAAAATAGTGGTATGATCATAATGTAAGAATCTATTTTACCATATATCAGAATCATTTTTAAAAGTATATTGTGAATTAATTAACTTGAATGGTGGTAAATTTACTGATATACTTATCTTGATAAACCTCCATATTCTATTCACAATAAATTTATCTTTAATATAATTTTATGGTAATTTGAGTTTATACTGTATATTTAATATTTACCATACTTGAATAAAAATATTAGCAATAAAGTGTTAGTCTGCACAGCAAACATATGCTATTAATAAATAACAAAAAAATTAAACCAGAATAATAGTATAGTATTTGCACATAACTAATTTATGACTCCCAGGAAGTATACACTTTAAAATAACAATAATAGTATAAAACTTTTTCAAGCAACCATATCCATGTTTAATATCATTAGTATAGACACTGGAAATCAATAACTTGCTATTAAACAACAAGACTAAAAATGAAGGCAAAGACTGTGTTAGTTGTCAGCTTTTAACCATTCAGTTACAAACACATAGAAAAAAATTAAAAGGGCCTTTATATATCCTGCTTTCCTCCTTTTCTACGTAGGCAATGTTAATTTTAACAAGAGAACACTAGGGGGAAAAAGTCACTTGAGTAAAATATGTCCTCTCTGTATTCCAGCATTCTCCCTGCAGACACCTGTGGTACCTGCAGCACCTGCAGCTAGCCTCTTTAGCTTCATACCTCTACAGTACAGGAAACTCCAAGCCTCTCCTGTCTACTGAGGCAAGTAACTTTTTCTAGGGCAGGAATAAAGAGCCACAAGGGGAATAACCTGCTAATAAAAATGGATCAACATCCAGCTAGCAGACCACTGTGAATATTTATAGAGGATGTGAGCATTATTATATTTAGGAAGGGCCATCCTCTGCACACTCATTGTTTTGATGCATGACAAATGGAAGCTGAGTTAAGTTATCTGGCTAAAGCAAGCAGCTCACACTGGAGGAATCAAAAAATATAGATAAGCAAAAGAGCAAATCAGTTTCTTGAACTTCAGAAAGTTAATTTTAGTTGTCATCTTGAATATATATGAGTATATTTTCATATTTATAAACAAATCATGTACTTTAGACTATTTTACTACAAATAACAAGATACATTTCTAGTCATTCCCTGCTCAAAAATGCTTATTTCAGCAATATACATTTATTTCAGTAACACTACAAAATAAAGTAAAATTAAGTAGCTGCAGGTAGAACATGAAATGCAAAAGGAGAAACAAAGAGGCTTGAAAATAAGAATCAGGAATATTAATTTTCCATCAATATTTTGTGTTAACCAAGTTACTTTAAACTCAGTCCATCTTATACTTTTCCTCATGGGAAAATCAATGCTATTTATAATTTTAGACCCATTACAGTGAAACAAAATTTCATGATGTGAATCTGAATGTATCACATATTGCAACCATGCTAAAGAATTCACAGACTGAAAAAGATTGTGACAAACATCAATGTTGCCCTAGCTGCCCCTCGTTTTAATGCCCAAACAGAACATGCTGACAAAATAGAATCAAAGTCAATTTTTTCTTTTTTATTATGAATAAATTCATATATATTATTTTAATTTTAACATTTACAAACTTTTAATCACTGAGAGGATTAAGTCACCATGGGTAATTAAACAGATGGAGTGAACCTGGTATACACAAACAAAAGCCTTCCATTAGAGAACTCTCTGGAGGCTCATAGAACAGATACTTTTATTTCTACTTGAAAAGAAGTGTATAAGCATTTGAAAAACTAACATGTGGGAGTACTGTAGTGGCATTATGTTCTGGTACACTGTAATATTTATCCCTCCTTCTGGTTTAACAAAATACTGATTGGCCAGTAAGCAGACAGGAAGTGTGGGCAGAGCTACCAGACTAAGAAAATTCTGGGAAAAGAAAGAACAAGGCAGAAATGCTAGCAGAGATGCCCGCTGGCACAGAGGAAAGAAAACAACCATGCTGCTCAGAGAAAAGGTACCAAGCTACATAGCTAAATAGATTAATGGAAATAGATTGAGTTAAGATGAAAGAGCTAGATAGCAATATATCTGAGCAATAGGTCAATCGGCAGGATATTAATATAAGCCTTTGTGTGATTATCTGAGACCAACCAGCTGTGGGTGGTCTATTTGGGAAAGCTGGTCTCGATCTTGGTCTAGTCATGGTCAGAAACATATTATTACAGAGCACAAACTTTGCTAACATTTGCCACATCTTTTTGTTTGTTAGTTTTCTTTTTCTTCTTTGTTTCTGAAACTAGAGTCCAAACCTTGAATAACACAATCAAAAAATGGGATTCAGAACTAAAAAGAGAATTCTCAGCAGAAGAATTACAAATGGCTGAAAAGCACTTGAAAACATGCTCAACAACTTTAGCCATCAGAGAAATGCAAATCAAAACAGCTTTGAGATACCACCTGACACAGATGACAGCCTATGCTGGAGTGGTTGCAGAAAAAGGGGAACACTCCTCCATTGTTGGTGGGAGTGTAAGCTGGTTCACCTACTCTGGAATTCAGTATGGCAGTTTCTCAGAAAACTGGGAATTCATATCCCGAAGGATCAAGCAATACCACAACAGGGAATATACCCTTGTTTGAACAAGATGCACATTCGCACTCCAAAGGCATTAGATCAATTACGTTCATAGCAGCATTATTCATAATAGCAAAAACCTGGAAACAACCTAGATGGCCCTAAACTGAAGAGTGGATTAACAAACTGTGGTACATCTACACAATGGAGTACTACTCAGCTAGAAAAAATGATATTCTAAAATTTGCAGGCAAATAGATAAATTTGGAGAATACCATCCTGAGCAAGTTATTACAAACCTAGAAAGATAAGCAGGGCATGTACTCACTCATTAGTGGACTTTAAACAAAAAAGCAAAAAGCAAAGCATGTCCAAGCTGCAAACCACAACCACTAAACAGCTTAGGATCTGAAACACCTTGGACTGGCACCTTGGAGTCCATTCCCTCCAGAGGAACACCTGGCATAGTCTTGATGTAGGGGTGAGGAAAACGGATCTGCCTGGAGTGGATGCTGAACTAAGCTACCTTGGAACCTTGGGACCTCCTTCCCTTGCTGGGGAGGAGATAAGGAGATGGGGAGAAAAGAGAATGATTGGAAGGGGCAGGAGGGAGAAGGGAGTTTGAACAAGGGTATACATGGATAAAAAATATGACTTTCTTCATAAAAAAATCAAAAACTTCCAAGATGAAGTATTATTTCACAATGAATTTATATAAAACTCAAAATTTTAGACTAAACTAAAAGCAGGGACTAATATAATGTTCCTTATGGTAGACTGTCCCTCATGACAATCACATAATAACAAACTTTCTGAACATGCCTTCAAAAATGAAGCTAATAGAAGTCATCTTTCCATATTATGACCCTATAAAATTTATAAATGAAAAATTTGAAATATTCAGTCACTAGAAATGGGAAATTCTATTTCTTCAAAAAATTAAACATCTACTTCCACTAAAACCTGTGATTCCTACCTGTTAAAAATTTAGAGTAATTTCAACATGAAAATTTCAAATACAAAGCTACTAAGAGACACAAAACTATAAAATCCTATCTATTAATAATAAGTAAACTATGGGTTAAACACAAATCATGAGTGTACTTGTGAATTACTGTATTAAAATTTGTCATGTTTATGTAATATTTTCATTTCCTACTTAAATATTATGCCAACTTTAATTCAGAAAAAAGCCCTAATAGTTCAGTATGATTTTTTTTATAACACAAAATTCTGCTTCTAAGAACATTTGAGATTCACAGTTTTGCCTGACCACCTGGTTTACACTAGACTTAAATTATTAAACAATGTATGGTTGAGTCGTGGTGCCATGAGCCTTTAAACCCCACACTTAGGAGGCAGATAGATGCAAGATGATGTCTGTGAGTTAGATGCCATCCTAGTCTACAAAGTGAGTTCAATACAGTCAGAGATACACAGAGAAACCCCACTTCAAAAAAAAGTATTACACAAAGTTAATGATGGAAGAAGCCATGACAGTCTTGTTTTTGAATTATGAAAATCTTAAAACATGAGCAAATATAGAAATTGAGAAGTTAATTTAAATCACTGATATATAAACTACTGCATAGTGTATTCGAAGTTGAAAACTGTGTCAAAATACAATGTAGTGTAAGAATAGGGTATATAATTGCAAGGAAGACAATTAATTTGTTATCTTATAAATATACATACAAAATAGCTTATGATTGACAATGAAGGCATGTCAGTGGTAAATGCATAGCTGATACGTACAAATACTGCTGGATAGTCTTTTATTCCTTCATAATTTAACTCTCTCTCTCTCTCTCTCTCTCTCTCTCTCTCTCTCTCTCTCTCACACACACACACACAAACTGTTAAAGAAAAGAAGCAACAGCATCATTTCTAGAAAGTAAAGACAGTAGTTTAACAGGATCCTTACATTTTAATGTGCAGTCAAGAAGAATTTGATTTAACATTGCAGTGTATTTGGGAAATATCTATCTTATCATGTAGTGGCCTTTGAGTTTACCATCACTGCCTCTCTGAGAAACATTCCAGATGTTTTCCAGCTCCGAAGGCTCACTTCCCTTGATACATTTTGAAGTGAACCATGGCTGACAGTTTTATTACGAATAGGTTGCACTTGTAATTGTTGCGTGAAAGAAAGTGATTGAAAAAATTTGCAAAGTTATAAAATTGGACTCCAGTACTGCAGAGAATGGTAAGAAAAATGTTAGTTTTTAAAATAATATCCTGGGAGATGTGTATATCAAGACAAAAACTCAAATTTGATTTATTATTTACTTTGGGTATAGCTCTTTCTGATCTGGAAAAAAATATGTGAATTTATTCCACTTTACATAAGTGGTGACAATTCACTACTTTTAGGTTTTTCTTCAAAACTTTCACTGTCTGAGGTGTGCAAATTGCTCACAGGATTTTAGGTGTTGCTGTTTTACCGTCTCCCACTGCACTGTACAAATGCCAGTCTGACCGCCTCACCTTTGGGGATTTTCAAAAAGTGGTTTCTTTAAAGGTTACAGGTGATGTTATGTCTTCTAAGAATGTCAGCTCTCTTGATACTCCATGATGTCAATACAGTTGACTGTAAAATTAAAGATAAACATGTTTAACTTAAGTGATTTTTTTCTCATTAGTATGTTTGCTAATTGTTTCATATACTAGTTTTATTTATTTAAATAAAATCTATAACAACTGTTTTATGTAGCATTAATCTTTGATTTCTTCATTAGTTTACTTCCATCTTTTAAAGTTAAAACTGTTTAGACCTATGTCAGGAGATACTGTATATAAAATCAAGACTTTGTTTGTCCTGAAATTTAAAAACATTGACAAACTCCTTCGTAGTAATCACACCCCATCCTCCCCCCAAAGAGGGAAAAAGGTATAAAAATGCTGAAACTCACAATTATTTTACAGTGTTTTAACTTCACAAACATTGTTTTCATTTTGATGTATACTTACACAACTCAAAAATTAAGTATACTGAGCCTTTGCTTTGTCATATGCACTAAGCATTGAACTTTTTAACTAAAAGAAACAGAGTATAAGTTCAGACTATCATAAAACAAAATTCAAAAGAATACATACAATATCTTATACTGTTCTTTTTGTTGTTTATTTCCAATGGCTGACAAACAACCTGCACAATGAATTAAAAAATATTCTAAATTACATATTATATATGTGTTAGCATTATTTTCCTTGGGTGTTCTTAAAATGTGGGATGCAATATACCACCACCACTAATACTGATATTAACAACAATAAAAACATGTGATATTACCATTCAGTGATAAATTATTTTTTCCTATCATAAAACCAAATAAATTATTATCTTTAAAAAAAATGAAATGCCATTTTGATATTGAATATCCATCAAAATTTACCTTAAGAACTCCTGGTGAGAAGACCGTGATTTGTCACTACGTGGGGTGGTACAAGAGAAAAGTCAGAATAACAAAGGATAGACTTTATACCAAAGGAAGCAAAGAACATCCCAAAGGAAGTGATAAGGCAGTTGAAAACTACAGAGACCAAGACAGCTGGCTAATGAAACTACATCACTGATAGCTGCTGATACTGTACTCATAAGCTGTAGAATATACATTATTCTCAAAAGTCCAAGGAATCTTCTCAAAAATTTACATAAGAAAATATAAATTTAGAGGCGGCAATTGTATCTCAGTGTCTTAGAAAAATAAGAACAAATCAAACCTTAAATAAGTACATGGAAAGAATACTAAAGATATATTAATGAGGTAGAGACTAAAAGACCACTACAAATAATTAAAGAAACAATGAATTAAACCATTGTAAAAATAAGCATGTGAAAACCTTTATCCCCACCAGCCAAAGAAAAAAGTATATAATTAATAAAACTGTTGAGTCTATAGCTAGGAGTATTGCAACATAAAATCTTTAGGATCATTAGAGAATATTTTAAAAACATATTCCAAAGGAAAGGAAGATATGTATGGTTTGTATATATTTATGGTATTTGGCAAATATACTTTTAGATATATAGCACCTATCAAGAATATGTCCAGCAGATAAACACACAAACATATCTATAATAAATAACAAGTCAAATCCCTAAGTAGATATCATCAAGAATGAGTCATTATGAAATTCTACCAGAACTATGAAGAAAAATACTATCTTCAATGTTCCATTAGATAGATTGAGTAAAAAATGCAGCCGGACTCATTTTCACTTTGTATCAGAATTACCCTGATGCAAGAGCCAGGTAAGGGAACACACACTCACACACACACACACACACACACACACACACACACACACACACACACACGCACACACACACCTATAAATCAATTTTGCTGACAATTATCTACAAAAGAATACATTTATTACTGAATACAGAGATACATTAAGATCACACATTAGGAATGATTGATTTTATCCTAAGGTTTCAAAGATGTTTCAACGTATACAAGTTCAACATACACAAATTCAATATACACAAATAAATAAATACTTTGCAGCACGTACACAGACTTTATCACATATATGCCCACCAAATATGCCAAAAAGACTTTTGACAATATATACTTTCCTGCAAAAAATAAAAAATAAAAAATAAAATAGCCCTGAGAAAACCAAGAAGAAAACTAGGAAAGATATATTAAGTTTCATGAATCAAATTAAATTGAAAACACTTTTCAGAATTGTTGACATACCACAAATGTAGTTCCGTGTATGACTTGTAGCCAATGCTACTCCAAATGTAGGCAATTTGTACATTTCTTTTAAAAAATATATTGTTATTATTTTATGTGCATAGTTGTTTCCCTGGATGTATAGCTATATACTACATGCATACCTACTGCCCACTGAGGCCAGAAAAGAATATCAGATCTCCTATGACTAGAGTTACAGATAATTGTGAGCTGCCATATGAGTGCTGAAAATTGTCAAACCTATTTTTGCTTTTGTTGTATTTTTGGAAGAAAAACCAGTATGTTTAACCACTGAGCCATCTCACCAGCCCTGAAAGCTTTCTTACTTTTTCTTTGTTTAATTATTTTACACATCAACCATAGTTCCCCTCCACTCCCTTTTCTCCCACTCACACTCCACTGCCTCTTGCCTTACCTCCCACCCCTATACCATGGGGGAGACCACAAAGTCCGACATATGAAGTTCAGGTAAGACTAAGACCCTACCCTCATATCAAAGCTGAGTAAGTTATTCCTCTATAGGAAATGGGTTCAAAAACTAAAATATGCCTTCTGAATGTGGATTTATCCCTAGGGAAAGCATTCTTTTTAATATCAAGTATAAAACAAAAGTTTTTATTCTCCTTACTCTTATTGAATATAGTGTTTGGTCTTAGCTAAAGCAATTTGAAAAGAGAAAGGAATAAAAGCTGTGAATATGAAAGGAAAAAGTGCTGGGCAGCTCGATGGCCCATATCTTTAATTCCAGCACTCAGAAAGCAGGGGCAAAAGGATCTCAGTGAGTTCAAGGCAAACCTGAACTACAAAGTGAGTTTCAGGACAATCAGTACACAGAGAAACACTATCTTGTAAAACCACAATCAATTAATCTATCTATCAATAAAAGGAAGAAGAAAATAAAAGACAGAAAGAAGTAAAACTTGCACTAAGTGGGTATGTCTTGATACAGGGCTTAAGACATCCAAAAATGCTGCCAAAAAAACCTCTTAACTATAAGTATTTTCAGTATAAAGTGTCAGGATATTATTGTATATACAATGATCAATAATCTTTATTATTTTAGCAACAAACTTGTGAAAAACAAAGTTAGAAATAGCCCATTTAAAATAAAATAATATAAGCAAGCCAACAAATAAATAAATGTATCCATTCAGTCTGGGCTCCAAATATGCAAATAAAAAAGATCAGTGTTTCTTACAATAATAAAATTAAACAAAATGTTTAAGAAATTACCAAGGAATAACATAACCAAAGAGTGTAAATCTTTACAGCAAAACTAAACACTAAAGAGAGACATTTAAGATGGCACTACCACATAAAAATGTTCTCCCATTATCATGGCCTAGAAAAATTGATATTGTAAAGGTGACTATGTAACCAAATGTGATCTATAAACTCAAGGTAACACACAGAAAATTCCAATGACATTTTTTCACATAACTAGAAAAAACATCCTCAAATTCATGTAGAAATACAAAGAATTATGTATGACCAAAGCAATGTGGACACAAAAAGAGAAATGATGGAAATGATATAATATAAGATCTTAAATTATACTACAGATTCATGGTAATAAAGGAGCATGGTATGGCTCTAAAGTAAAAACAGGAATATGAACAAATGTAAGAGGACTGATAACTGAGTTTGACGGGGTACATGATGTAAAATCACCAAATAATAAATATAAAAAAAAGTCACATAGTTACAGTTAAACAAATTTAACAAATGCAAAAAAAAAAAAAAAAAAAAAAAAAAAAAAAAAAAAAAAAAAAAAAAAAAAAAAAAAAAAAAAAAAAAAAAAAAAAAAAAAAAAAAAAAAAAAAAAAAAAAAAAAAAAAAAAAAAAAAAAAAAAAAAAAAAAAAAAAAAAAACTTTGGAGAAAAGACACCTTCATTATCATATGATGCTAGAAAACCAGATAGTCTTATGTTGAAGACCTAGATTCCTAGTTTTTCTCTATTTTAATATCAAGTACAGCAGGTCAAAGGACATAATATAATACCAGAATCACTGAACAGGACAGAGGTAAACACTTCACAATATGAAAGAACTATCTGAAAGGTCTTTAACAGCTCAGGAAATAATTTCAAGGATTTACATATGGGGTTGCATATGCTTCTGCATAAAAAACAATCAACCAAATATAACACCAGCCAACAGAGTTGGGGGTGGGGATCTCTGCTAGCTAAGCATCTCCATATCTAAAATCTATAAAGAACTTGGAAATGAAAAACCAAAAAAAAAAATCATCTACTTAAAAATTGGGAAATCATGAATAAAAACAGTTTAAAAACACAAATGAACAATACATATATATATATGCATATATATATGGAAAATTCTTCTCAAAATCCTTCACCATTAGAGAAATGTAATTCAAAACTGCACTGAAATTCCATTTCATTCCAAATCAGGGCACCAATCATTATAAACCTAAGTGAAATTAAATGCTGGTGAAGACATTGGGAAAATGGAATCCTTGTTAACTGGGGCTGGGATTTAAACTACTACAGATGCTGGAGATCAGTATAGTAGCTCCTCAAAAATGTAAAGTAAAACTACAATACTGTCCAGTCATATTACTCTTGAATATATATTCACAGAACTAAATTTACATACTACAGATGTGCCTTCTTGTACACTTCTTTATCACTGCACTGCTCATAATAGTAAGATGTGATAACAAACCAAATTTCCATCAAAAGATTGTTAAATAAATAATACATGATGTGTACATAGAGTTTTATCCAGATGCAAAGAATAATCATATAATCTTATTGCAGGAAAATTCATGGAAATGAAGATCAAAATATTAAGCAAAGGAAGTCAGCCTCAGCCTCAAAAAAGACAAATACCTATGTTCTCTCATTTACAGAATCCAGATATAAGAGACATAAATGACTATGTGTTTGATATGAACATAAATCAATTAAGAAGACTAAAGGAAAGGGAGCAAAAGGTAAATGGTAAAAAGAAAAGCACAATTTTGAGGTTACTGTTTTTTAAATCTAGATATACAGATGACATATATATGGGAACAGAACTGAGAGACTGACTATGTAAAATGAAAAACCGAAGCATGCAAAGAAGTTAAGTTTAATACTCAGAGAGGGAGGAAGGAAATAGGTAAAGGAAGTAAAGCATCATATGTAGGCAGAGGTTATAAAACTAAAATTAGCTTGACTGAATGCCAGAGTCTTCTTAATAGTAATATATAATTTACTAATTTGTGAATTTTTATTTTACAGTTACTCATTTATTTCAATCAGTGGTCAATTACTAACATGGTAAAGGTATGTTTGGATACTATTTCTTCTTTTCTATAACCTCCTTACCAATCTATAAAATAAGAACAAACCTCTGTTTAAGAGGTGGTTACAATCCTTCTTTTGTGGCAGTCACATATTCTTTGGAATTTTGGAGCAGATCTAAGCTATTTCATAGAAATGAGGAAGAATGGATTGTTGGGTTAGTAGCTAGGATGGAGGATCCTGTTATGTTAAGGTTGGTGCTTAGATACAGAATTTGGATAAGTTGCTGAATACATCTGTGCCTTCGTTTTTCCATCTGCAACTTATAAATAATATTTCTTTTCTCATGGATTGGTGGTTAGGGATCTATATAAGATAAAATACTTAAGTATTTTTTATATAAAAAAGTCTTTTGCATCTATGTATCCCCCTGACTCCCCTCTCTTCTCTCCTTCCAATTCCTTCCAGTCAGCCTTCAGCCTCCCCCTCTCCATCCTCTCTCCACTCCCCCAAAGTGCAAGAAGTCCCAATTCCTCAATGAATATCATTCATGCTGATCTTTGTTTTTTTAGTGTTCGAAGAACATAAGTAACAATCTCGAAGCATACAACAATCAAAGCTAAAATTTAATTGTGTCTATCTCTGTCCCATGCTGCTACGTACCACACTAGATAATTGCCTGAAGAGTGGCACCAATAAAGTGATAAGGTCATGGGAAAAAATCACTATGATACTTGTATTTATTACTAAGTTATGTTTCTAATGAACTAGCTTTTACACATCTTAAAATAGAAATTTGGCTTCTTAGGCAATTCTACAAATGTTATAGGTTATTGTTTTTAAAAAATGTATGCTAATATCAAAAGGCTGTCTTTTAACTTTAACTCCTTTGAAAAGTGTATTATTTATATTTTCATTTATTTATCTTTATTTTAGAATGTACACACTGTTCTTTTGATTGATGTTACATAAGCCTTTTCAGTTACTCATCATCATTTGCATTTTCTAACACATTTTGGGAAATGTCTTGATCAATTGTTAGTAACATGCATATTAATTAAAAACTATGTTTTTTATGACTATATTGGAATTTTAACATTGTTTATGCTTCTGTACATCACTGTGTTGAAGGTGCTTTTCATATTGTTATAGTCTATCAAGGTGTCTTTCAAATACATGAGACAAATTTTCATATGCGTCAATGATACATAAGAGTAAATGTTTCCCTGTTTGTGTAGACATTTTTTATATTAACTAATTTAAAAAAAGATTTAAAGTGTGTCTTCAGCTTTATGATGCTTGGTTTGTTTCTTGTTATTTTTGTCTTACTTTTCTATTACTGTGATAAGACATCATGTCGAAAGCAACTTATAAAGGAAAGAGCTTATTTGGGACCTTTGGTTCCATAGCCATCATTGGAGAACATGGAAACAGGCAGGCACAACACTGGAGCTCAAAGCTCACATCTTCAGACACACAGTATATTCCAGAAAAAAAAAATGAAATCTCTCATAACATTAAGATATTCAGATATATTGGGGTTGCCTAATTGAAAAATATGTGTTAATCCATGTAAATAGCAAGTTGAGAAAAAGCATTGCAAACTTGGCAGACATTAGCTACATTCTATAGAACAGTAACAAAAAACGAAATTAGAATCTTGAACATTTTTACTGGCATCTGGGGGTATTGGTCCAAATAGGTCATAAATGCTTCCTGAATATAAAGCTCTGTTTTAGGTATCAGAGATTTGTCAATTATCCAGATAAGCAAGTCTGCCTTCTTCACTTATATTTAAGTAGTATAAAATAATATAAATTAGTAAATACATTATTTCTTCTACTTAGAAAGCTTTAATTTAAATAAATAAAATCAAGGAGAGGGTTATTTTAACTTTCTCTTTTTAATGTTGAATATTTTTATTGTTTTTGAAAATTAATATCAAAGCTCTTGTACTGCTTACATTTTTATAACAGAAAATAATACAAATAAAAGAAATCAATGGTGTTCCAAGTAAAAATTGGAGGACAAATCTATTTATCCTATGTCTACATTTAAATTATATACTGGAAGAGTCCATGCCTTTGGCAATGAGACAAAACATGCAGAGGACAGGCTGGTTATGGCAATCAATCATTGCACCTAAAAAAATTCCTCCCCCGAAGATATTATGTGCATCCTATCATTTTCCACAAATGACTGGAACTGCTGATTTCTAATCATCTCTCTCATATTCTGTGGGGAGACAAAAGGAATTAAACTTCGTATCAAATGAAAGTTAATCAGGGATGGAAAGGGTAGAAAACCACCAGATGGACTTCTTTTCCATATCTGGTTAATTCAAAAAATTCCCCCATCATTCAGTAAAATTGTTTTCAGACTTATCACTCCGATCTGCAAGTTTTCATTGCACAGTAAAGAAATGAAAGTTGAGTGTGATTTCCTGAAAGCCAGAGATGAGGCAAGACACGTTGGGTATTTATGAGTCTCTTACACTGGCATGCTTGAAACTACAGAATGCTAAGCAGACTACTGATTCACCAGAGAGATATTCCCAGTCATCTCAGGTTTGTTTACAACAACATACAAAGAAGATACATAGCTCATAGATCAGCATGTCATAAAATAGAGACAGCTCAGACTGCCAAGGGCAAACTTAGAACTATGAATGAGGAAACTATATTTATAATGTAGCTCCCTTTCTCTGAAATCCAAAAGAGAAGTGAATGACAGAATTAGGATGGCCTGAGTATAGTACAGTAAATTTTACATTTAAAAACTCTATACTATTGTTGTTAATTAAAAATTGGTAACAAAATAGGACTAAAGCATTCAGAGTAAAACTGCCTCCCAGATGGAACTAACTCTATCAAATTAATGCTTAATTGTCAAAAGACCTATGTAAGCAGCCACAGAAAACATTTTTTAAAAAAATTTTGTATGTGCCAGTGGGAGATAATAGATTTGTAAATGTCAATGAGTTGCACTTAGTTTACAAAATTTTATTGTTGTATAAGTAGAAGCCTGAAAAAATTAAAGGCCACAGTAGAAAAGAAAATTAACTTGAAATAAATTATAGAATTTGTCAAAAGTTTACCAAAAAAGTATCTTCCACTCTAAGAAACAGATAATTAACATGATGGATATAAGATCATTTAATATTTTCTAAATAGTCTAATAATAGTGGGTGTAAAATAAGAATAAAAACTTATCAGCCAAGATCTGGAGAAATGGCTTGACAGTTAAGAGCAGTTGAATTTCTTCCTCAAGATTGACTTCAATTCCCAGCACCCATATTGTAGCTGACAACTGAATGTAACTACGAGGTCCTCTTTTGATGATGTCAGGTATATACAAAATGCACAAGTACATGTGCAGACAAAATGCAAGGCACATAAAATAAAAATTATATATATATAATATTTTATATATTTTTATTTTATAGTATTCTTTTATTATCATGTGTTTCATGTACATGTGCAAATGTACACACACATACATATATATGCATACAGGCACACGTAAATATATCTAATCATGATCTCAGGATGGAAAAAAGAATTTCACTGTCATAATTCTTTATTGAGAAACCTCACAAAAATCCATGATTTCACCTTCTCTTTTTTATTTTTTTCATTTTTATTTATTTAAAAAGATTTTTCACATATATTACTGCTCACCCTCTCTTCCCTCCTCCCAGTCCCCCCCAGTCCTTCCTGAGCCTCCCCTTCCACTTAATTAAATTATTAATTGATTTCACTTTCTAATTAATAATTTAATTAAGTGGAAGAGTTTCTCAGAAGATACAAATGACAAAGAATATTTAAATTTTTTTCAAAAAACTATAAGCAAATAAAATTTGATTAAAATTAATCATAATTATGAACTTTAATATGTTACAGAGACATTAAACCAAGTCCGGGACAAATTTGATACTGCCTTATTATGGTCAGAAACCTTAAAAGATGCCTATGTAAAAAGATTACAATCAATGAGCTCAGCAACATCACTCATGTGGCTATGGTTTAAGTTTATGTTTCTGCGTAAACTCTTTACATAAAAAAAGTACTTCAGGAGGCAATGAATAAGCAGAAGCAAGGGAAGCAAGAATCACAGACAGAGTGACAACTCTTGTGAACAACTCTGTCTTAAGTAAGATTTCTTGTTTAGAGAGTGAGTAAAGAAAGTAAGAATAGTGATTATGTAAATAATAAAACTTGAACATATGCTACAGGGAATAAAGGTGAAGATCTGCTAAGAGCTAACTAATCTTAACAGCTGATGCTTGTTTTTGCGTTTCAATCCTACTTCTGTGATGTCATCTCTTTAGTCAAATCACCATCTCACACTACTCCCTGTATTATTGGGCATTCTCAAATGGGCATCACCTGATATTTAATCATCAGACTTCTTACCTATAAACTCTCTCATGTAATGAATGCATTTCCTCTGAAAAGAAAATATACCCAACAGTTTGGCTTACACAAGTTCAGAGAATAAAATACAACTGTGGTTCTGCCACTGGTACACTCCAAAAATGTTAACACAAAAAGATTTTCAATAAATATTCTCTTAAAGATGTGAGGGTGTGTGTTATTTGAATGTAGAAATACAGTGTCTATAGTAATCCACTTGTGGGTAATACGTGCAAAATCATAGGCCACTAAATTTCTATCATTGAATGAAGTTTCAAAAACTCTGTTCAAGTCTGATCTAAAGGGACTACTGATCTAGGCCCTTTGAGAAGTGAAACTTTTCGACAATACAAAGTAGGAAATTGTGATCACTAAGCCAGAGTTACCACTGTGATGTTCCCTGTGTATAGCTTATTCAGAGACCTACAAAAAAGAACACAAAGTAAGCTGGGGACCTCTGAAGCTCCTACCCCATGCTTCTTCAAGGCTGCAAGCCTGTGAGCTATTCTTGTAGTGGTCTTTGATATAAAATACTGAAAACATCGGATTATCCTAAGAATACCATTTTAAAAGGAGGAACTTCTAGGATTGCTTTTTTTTTTTCCTACTGCTGACCCAGAAAGACCCAACAGCCCATAGGTAAGCAGACTGAAAGAGTGATGAGCCCATCAGAGACTCTTCAGATACAATCAAGAACTTGGAGACAAGATGTTCCACAGCAAGGATAAAGCAATCATAGTACTCATAAGGCAAGAATCAGCTGAGGAAAGCCATCTGTGTATAGATGGGAAATTCCAGTGTCAATTCATTATACTTGTTTTCCTGGTCTATCTCTCAGTGGTGATATATCTCCTGTGTCCTGATGAACAGAGGTAGAATTAATTTTCATCACCAATTACTGTTAAGTGCACATAAAAACAAATAATTCTTTGGGAATACAATTTTTAAAATGTAGATATATTAATCAAAGATCTGACTTACAATAGTTCAGTTTGCATTGCTGTGGGTAATGCTATTTCTTCCTCACCACTCCCAAAGGTTTGCTAATTTAGTCTTAGTTATAATAACTTCCTTGGATTTCTAATTTTAATTCACTTTGTCTTCTGTCCACAATGCTCCCTATCATCAAGTATGGGCTCATACCATAATAGTCACACAACAAACATGTCAGAGATATTTCCATAGCGGTTACTACAAACTGAGTGACTACATAATCCTTTGCGTCTACCATGGGAACATGACCAGCAAAATGTTTCTCCACAACTCTGTAGACCTCCAGGTTTCAACTCAGCCCATATTGTCTATTCTGTCTACAGCTTGTGTGGAGAATTTAGGAAACGGAAATTTACATGAGCACCAAGTGCCAGCTTGAATCTATTGCCCCTCTCTATTTAGCCAGGTATGTGTCTTGCCCAGACACTCTACTTGTTCCCTTCTGCCAGCAGTGGTCGTTCATCTCCTGGAGTTTGATGTCCCTTGCTAGCTAAAGTACAGGATTTATTTCTGCAGTTAGAGAAAAGGATTTAATTGGTGAGTAGCAGTCACTTTTGCTTCCTTACACCCAGCTATTGCAGTATTTCTAAAAATGGACCTTCAGGCAGAAACAGCATTTGAATCTGAACATCAACCATCTATCTATGCAAAGTACTCAGAGCCTGGTGAAGTTTAGTTGTTACTTAGAAAGCCTTAATGGGCACCATGGGACCCTAACACATTGGCTGTCTCACATATATAAGTAGTCTGTCAGCTTTTTAAAGAACAAAGACCCAATCCTGCAAAATCTCCAGTTACCTATCAAGGTCTGTTTCTGTTTCTTAAGTTTTGTATATACTACATTAAATTTTAAAGATATTTTCTCTACCAAATTTACAAATAGACTGTTGACAGAAAAGAAATCTAGCAAGTTTTCTCAGAAATATAAGAATTGAGTTAAATGGCAATACTGTTAAAAAAAATAGTATTGCAAACCAAAATTCAAAAAATAAACAGCTTCCATGCTTTAATAAAGAGAAGGTTCCCTAGTGGATGAAATGTTTCAAGCCCCATACAAGTTCTATGTTCAACCTGACATAAGAGCCCCCTCAGCTGTGTGTTATAGACCCCAGCAATAGCAACAGTGCTTTGTGCTGAACTTAGAGAAAGTCAGCTGTAAACACTACAATCTGATGCAATACAAAGTCATATCCACTAAGATATATTTGTTTTGCTCAAAGAATAGGAGGTCACTCACACTGAAACTTTAATAGGGATTACTGAATGATGTGACTGTGGCATAAAAATCTGAGGACATGTGTATACATCAAGGAACACAAAGTTTTTGAGACTGAAGATTCTCCTGTCCAAAGTTCAATCTCATGTTCTTCTATTCTTTTCTGATATGTAATTCATAAATAATAGTAATAATAATAATAAATAATAGTAAGTAATAGTGAACTTTAAAATTGGTACAAAGAATTATCCAGAGATAGAGTTGACCTCAGAGATGACTAGTTAGATGATTTTTAACACTTCTTTTTTCTTATTGTGAGAAAATTTTCAATATGCCATTTTGAATGGCCTAGATCTCACTATTTAGAATAGGCTAGCCCTGATCTTCCTTACAGCTGTTGAAATCACAGAAACAAAACATCATCTGAAATATTCCTCTGTTGGTATCAAAACCCATGATAAAATTGACTATCATGTATTTGCTACTTCAGCATCAATAGAAACAGCAGTGTCAGGAACATCACTTTAGTGGTGACAATGCTCATTTTCATTGATTCAATATTTTTCTTTTTCATACATTCGTAGAAAAAAATCAGTAAACTGATTTTTATTTTATGCATGACATGCTGGTTATTTTTACAGAAAAGAATTTTATAAATGACTAATAAGTACATGAATTTGGCTATAAGAGATGAGCAACCTATTATGGGAAAATAGAAAAGAGGGTTGTGCTTCACTTTGAAAGGAAGGAAAGATATTTGGGA